>BSBK01007739.1:0-335666 GCA_027943335.1 Chamaecyparis obtusa
TTAAATCAGATCAAGTAACCAAAACAAACTCGGTCATCACTGATTCAATAATAGAAACATATAACACTGCAGTCCACTACCCAGCTATAACTCAACTTGTAAAACATAGAAATGTTCAAACCAAAACATTCACACAAGTATTGACACTAGGATTTATAGTGGAAACCCAATATGGGAAAAACCACTTTGTAACATGCTACTATTATTTTCACTCTTTTGAAGTGAGCTCGGTAAAAAGCCCACCCTGTCAAAGGTTACAATACACACTTTCAAGTGTGACCCGGTTAAAGGATTTCAATCACCATGTTAAAAGTGAGCCTAGTCAGAGGACTTACATACACTCCATTAGAATGCAACCTTGTTCAAAGGATTTAACATATGATTGTTAGGTCAACCTCTGTTTAAAAAGGTTAGAAAGTAGCAGTAGTATTGATCTGAAAACATACAACTCACTTTGCAAATATCAGATCCAATTCCATACACAAATGCTGGTTTACTGACTTTGAAACTTTTCCATCTTCACTTTTGATCTGCTCGGAACTTTCCTTCAAGTAATCACCACACTTTTCCTTCAGCCTTTTTGCTTATATAGTCAATAAAACTTTACTATTCTTCTAGCATCTACTTCACCCATGCATACACATACCTAATGCTTATGTTCCCTTAATACTTTCCTCTATTAGGTTAACTTTTCTTTTGCCACTTAATCTCCTTCATAGATCTTAGGGTTAGGTCAAATACATTGAATCTACCTTCTTCATGTTCTTCATCTCCTCTTCTAGAATCATCTCAAATCTCATAAAGATTTACAATAAACATTTTACAAAGCATTAAATACTTCCATACAATCAATAAATAAAGTCAACACATTTTACATAATCCAAGATCTCAACAATGTCAGTTCCAAATCTGAATTCTCTTCAAATATAAAATTGCTGATGCTCGGTCAATACTATGATCATTCACTCAGTCTCCATGTAAAACACTCGTTCACTACTAAAACTATTTCCTCAGCAAATACTGTCTTCCTTGGCAATTTATTGATACTCGGTCGACACTAGATTTTTGCTCAGCATCCACTAACTTGGTCGACTCTGTCATAGCTCCTCTTAAACATGATTTCTTCATTTTTTCTCAGTTAAGCCTACCAGTTTAGTCTTCAATCTTACTAAGATAAACAATACATTGTCTCATCATTGTGCAACATAATAAAGTACACTTTGTAGTATCAAGATAACTCAACCTTTCCTTAGGTGCTATTGTTACCAACCTTTATTTCCCTTCTCACCATAGATATAGTACTTTCCTAAGTAGCAACAGTCTTACTAGTTAAGGTTTGACATCAATGACAATACAACAATTGTTTCAATTGTAGTTTCCAACAATCTCCCTTTTTGGCATTGATGGCAACACCATATGATATCACCTGAATAAAACACATGGATTACCAAACAATCCAAAAGAAAAAAAACTTATCTATCCATCAGAGAAAATTTATAATATCCTTAGCTTCATTTTGATTCAGAATCAATAAATCTCATTTCTGTGACCGTCAGAAGTATTTGGATCTCCCTCTATCCTGATCTTTTCATTTTAGTTCATCATCACCCTTATTTTTAGTGTCATGTGTTATAGTATCATTTCAGTTCAATCATCATCTCCCTCTTTGACAAAAATTCCAAAGCAGCAACTCAAACATACATCCAATAGATGTAGATATATCTGTTTAGTGTAGTGTTTCTCCCTTTGTCATCTTTCTTATGACTGATTTTTTATCTTCGTTTCTTCTTCATAGCTTTAGGACAGTCCTAAAGTGTGACAATCTTCTACATCAATGTGTCAAATGTTCTGTTGTAGCATATTTGATGTAGTGCTCCTAGCTTGGCTAGGCAGCCTCAGTTAAGGAAATGACCCCTAATTGACTTCTCAGGTACTCATGAGCTTCTTTAGGTAAAGCTTTGGTGAATATGTCTACCAATTGTTCTTTTGTATTCACATATTCCATTCAGACTTCCTTGTCTTGAACCAATTCCCTCGAATAGTGATACTTGATTGCTATGTGCTTGGTCTTAGTGTGCATTACTGGATTCTTAGAAATATTGATAGCACTTGTATTGTCATAGAAAATAACAACAAGTTCAGTGATTTCTTCTTTCATGCCTATCAACAACTATTTTATCCATATCAAATTTGAACAGTTTATTATAGCAGCAACATACTCAGCTTCAGCAGTAGATTGGGAAATGCAATTTTGTTTCTTGTCCAGGAGACTAATCTCTATCCAAGAAAGAAAGCTCCACCACTAGTGCTCTTTCTATCATCTACATTTCTTGCCCAATCAGCATCAGTATATACTCTAAGTTCAAATTTGTCAGTCTTCTTGTAGTATAACCCATAGTCAGCAGTTCCTTTCAAGTATCTCATGATTCTTTTCACTGCCATCATGTGTGTTTCCTTAGGATTGATAGAGAATCTTTCCACAATCCCAATAGCTAATGCAATATCTAGTCTACTATGTACAATATACTGCAATTTTCCAATCATGGATATGTACAAAGTCTGGTTAACTTCTGCAGCATCATCATTCTTAGATAACTTTTGTCCAGTAACCATAGGAGTTCCCATTGGTCTAGCATCTTCCATTCCAAAAGTTTTTAGTATTTTATTAACATACTTAGACTGTGTAATGAAAATACCTTTCTTCATCTGATGTACTTGTAAACTAACAAAGAATTTGATCTCACCAAACATACTCATCTCAAATTCAGTTTGCATTTCGTGTGAAATTTTTTTACACAATGCATCTTGTCCACCAAAAATAATGTCATCAACAAAAAATTTGGCCAACAAAATACCTCTACCTTCTTCATCTTTCATATACAGATTGCTTGTGTCATTTGTCCTGGAAAATCCAATCTATATCAGATAATTATGCAACCACTCATACCATGCTCTGGGAGCTTGTTTCAATCCATATAAAGCTTTGTTTAGTTTGCATACCATGTGTCTTTTGTTTGGATAAAAAAAACCTTCTGGCTGTTCTATGTAAACTTCTTCTTCTTGTATACAATTTAAAAATGCAAACTTGACATCCATTTGATATACCTTGAAATCTTTATAAGTAGCATATGCAAGCAGAGTTCGTACTCCTTCCAATCTAGCTACAGGGGAAAATGTCTCTCCATAATCTATTCCTTCTTCTTGTGCGTAGCCTTTGCATACTAGTTTAGCTTTGTTCCTAGTGATTTCACCTTTTTCATTCAGCTTGTTTCAAAATACCCACTTTGTTCCTATAAAATTTTTATTTGCAGGTCTCGGTACGAGAGTCCAGGTTTCATTTTTCTCAATCTGGTCAATCTCTTCATTCATTGTTTGTATACAGTCTTCATTTTCTAATGCCTCTTTAGTTGTCTTAGGTTCAAATTCACATAGTAAGCATGTTGGATCTTTTTTCTTGCTTCTAGTCTGAATTCCAGTGTCTCTATCTCCAATTACCTATTCAGGCTTGTGATGTCTTCTTACATATTTTTCCAAAATAGGTTCAACATTTTTCTCTTCTATTTCATTAGGTTCCCCAACAAGATTGTCAAATTCAGCTTCTAAATGCTCGGCAACCTCTTCCTGATCCTCAACAACATTATCTTGTAGATTGGCATGTTCTTGTTATCTCTCGGCACTATTTTCCTGATGCTTGGCATCGTTTGTCTATAGCTCGGCATTGCTTGCCTAAGACTCGGCATCAGGTGTAGGTCTGTTACTTGCCTCTTCTATTTCCTTAATGTACACAAAAGATCTGTAATCTTCTGGTTCTCTTTTGCTATCAACCTCATTTCTTTCTACATACTCATCAATTTTTACATTCACCACTTTCCACAATTTTGTTAGTGTTAGAGTTCAAACACTTATAAGCTTTACTTTTTGTGGAGTAGCCTAGGATATGCCTTCATCAATTTTAGCATCAAACTTTCCATTCATATTGTCTTTCAATATATAACACTTGCTTCCAAAGATTCTAAAGTATTTAACACTCGGTGCATTTACATACCATAATTCATAGGGTGTTAAATTTGTACCTTTCTTGATCTGTACCTAGTTAAGAGTGTAAACAGCTATACTTCTAGCTTCTTTCTAGTATTTTTGTGCCACATTCTTTTCAATCAATAGTGTCCTAGTACAGTGCAAAATAGATCTATTTCTTCTTTCTGCTATGTCATTCTGTGGAGGTGTCCTAGGTGCAAACATCTGTCTTTTGATTCCTCTATCATTGCAAAACAAATTAAATTCATTTGATGTAAATTCTCCACCACGGTCAGATCTAAGACATTTCAGGTTCCTACCTATCTCGTTCTCAACCTTAGCCAAATACCACTTGAAAAATTGAAAAGCATCAGATTTTTCTTTTAGAAACATTACATGCATCATCTTGGTATGATCATCAACAAACAAGATAAAATATCTAGCACCACAGTAACTTTGTACACCCATAGGTCCACAAAGGTCAGTATGAACCAAATCTAAAATGTGTTCAGAAGTAAAGGATTTGCTCTTGAAACTTGACATAGTCATTTTTCCTAATTGACATTCTTTGCACATCACATTCTTAGGTTTCTTCAATCTCGGTAGGCCTCTTACTTTCTTCTTCTTACTTATCTCTACCAGATTGTCAAAGTTAACATGACATAGCCTCTTATGCCATAACCAAATGTCATCAAGTTGTGCAAACATACATATTTCTTCAGATAGGTCAAGATAGAACAAATTACCTCTAGTCTTCTCGCCACTTCCAATCAGTTCACCAGTAACATCAAATATCTTAGCTTTCTTGAGATGAAATTCCACTCGATAACCAGTTCTGTTGAGATGAGAAACACTTAACAAATTATAATTCAATCCTTCAACCCAGTAAGCATTTTCATAGGAGATCTTATCAGTTAGTTTAATCAATCCTTTTCCTCTAACAAGACATGGTGCATAATTACCAAATGTTACACTTTTACCTTTATAATGATGTAGGGTCTCAAACTTACTCTTGTCACCAGTCATGTGATGTAAACAACCACTGTTAATAATCCATTTATCATTCTTGTTCACATAGGAAATCAATGTAGTTTTCTTATCCTCATCAGATTCATCTTTCATTGCAACATAGACTACCTTAATTTATCACTATCAGTGTCAGTCTCTTCTTTGGCAATGTAACAGGATTTCTTACCTTTTACTTTGTAGTCTTTGTACCTTCGATAGCCTTTGTCATCTCTTCAATCTTTGTGTCTACTATTTCTTTCTTCATCTTTATCCTTCCTATCAGGACATCTAGCAGCTATGTGACCGACCTTGTTACATGCAAAACATATAATAGGGAGTTTACCTTTGTATTTTCCTTTTCCTCTTCTCATTCTTCTAGCCATAAGAGCTTCTAGATCTTCAAGATCTTCATCAAAAGTGTCACTGTCATCTTCACTTTCACTTTCACTTTCATTGATGCATCTTTATTTTTCCTTCTTCAGCTTATTCAGAACTAACTATGACTTAAAAGTAGTTTCAACATTTCCGATACTACCAACAGTGAAGTTATCATAGTTAGACAGTTCAAAAGTAGTCAGCTTACCAATCAAACCTTCCAAAGTAAGCACATTTGTAGAGTTAGATCTAGATTCCTAAATAGCTGAGATCTTAATAGCATATATAGGACACAAAGTTCTTAACACTTTTCCAATTATGGTCTCATCATCAATAATCCCATTTGCTCCTCTAATAGCATTCACAACCTCTTTTATTCTACCACAATATTGTGCAATGTTTTCATTTTCATTCATTCTCATTTCATCAAACTTACCTCTGAGACTCTCAGCTTTAGCCTTCAGTACATATAGATCACCACCATAGATCTTTGCTAGAGTGTCCCACATATCTTTAGCAATTGTCCAGTCCTTAATGTCCTCAAATTCTGGATAGCTTAGGGTAGATGCAATTTCCAGCATTGCCTAATTGTGTTCTTGCTTGGCTTTCATTTCCTTGGTAGTCAAAGGTGCAACAGGTGTGACATAGTCATGCTCAATGTAGTATTTTGCAGAATCACCAATACCAGCTAGATGCAGCTTCATCAAGCTTTGCCATGCAGGAAAGTTTTCCTTATTCAACTTCAGTACCTCCTTCTTATACATCTTGATCATTTTCTTCAAGTCCCTTTAAATTTTTTTTATGTAAACACCAATAAGCAACTTGGCTCTGATACTAATTGTTAATATGATTTAGAACAACAGAGAGGGGGGGTGAATCAGTTGTTCTCAGGTCCTAATGTATAAAATAACTTCAAAAACTTTTCTTTAAATCAGATCAAGCAACCAAAACAAACTCGGTCATCACTGATTCAATAATAGAAACATATAACACTGCAATCCACTACCCAGCTGTAACTAACTTGTAAAACACAGAAATGTTCAAACCAAAACATTCACACAAGTATTGACACTAGGATTTATAGTGGAAACCCAATATGGGAAAAACCACTTTGTAACATGCTACTATTATTTTCACTCTTCTGAAGTGAGCTCAGTAAAAAGCCAACCTTGTCAAAGGTTATAATACACACTGTCAAGTGTGACCCGGTTAAAGGATTTCAATCACCTTGTTAAAAGTGAGCCTGGTCAAAGGACTTACATGCACTCCATTAGAATGCAACCTTGTTCAAGGGATTTAACATCTGACTATTAGGTCAACCTCTATTAAAAGTATTTTGACTGTTACTATAGTTAGAGAGTAGCAGTAGTATTGATCTGAAAACATACAACTCACTTTGCAAATATCAGATCCAATTCCATACACAAATGCTAGTTTACTGACTTTGAAACTTTTCCATCTTCACTTCTGATCTACTTGGAACTTTCCTTCAAGCAATCACCACACTTTTCCTTCAGCCTTTTCACTTATACAGTCAATAAAACTTTACTGTTCTTCCAGCATCTACTTCACCCATGCATACACATACCTAATGCTTTTGTTCCCTTAATACTTTCCTCTATTAGGTTAACTTTTTTTTTGCCGCTTAATCTCCTTCGTAGATCTTAGGGTTAGGTCAAATACATTGAATCTACCCACTTCATGTTCTTCATCTCCTCTTTTAGAATCATCTCAAATCTCATAAAGATTTACAATAAATGTTTTACAAAGCATTAAATATTTCCATACAATCAATAAATAAAGTCAACACATTTTACATAATTGAAGAATTCAACAATGTCGGCTCCAAATCTGAATTCTCTTCAAATATAAAATTGCTGATGCTCGGTCAATACTATGATCATCCACTCGGTCTCCATGTAAAATGCTTGGTCACTACTAAAACTATTTCCTTGACAAATACTGTCTTCCTCAACAATTTACTGATACTCGGTCGATACCAGATTTTTGCTTGGCATCCACTAACGTAGTCGACTCTGTCATAGCTTAGCTTAAACATGATTTCTTCATTTTTTCTCATTTAAGCCTACCAGCTTAGTTTCAATCTTACTAAGATAAACAATACATTGTCTCATCATTGTGCAACATAATAAAGTACACTTTGTACTATCAAGATAACTCAACCTTTCCTTAGGTGCTATTGTTACCAACCTTTATTTCCCTTCTCACCATAGATATAGTACTTTCCTAAGTAGCAACAGTCTTACTAGTTAAGGTTTGACATCAATGACAATACAAAAATTGTTTCAATTGTAGTTTCCAATAGAATTATGTAGTAAGCTTTGAGTATATGTAGCATGGACATGTTATTTGCATGATATCATGGACACAGAGGTTAATTGTTAGTATAGACAATTATGCAGTAGCTTGTGTTAGCAGTGTTCCTGACAGAGTTACATGCAGTGTTCTATGAGTAATTGTCTGTACAGTTATCATGGAGCCTTGCACATTTGGATATGTAATGGAGATATGTTAGTGTTGTTACATTCACAGATGTAGAGTCAGATGTGTAGTAGAGGTGAAGTTATGCAGTCGCTATTTACTAGTTACAGTTTGATGTGTTTATCCAAAAGAGCCAATGGAGATTATATTGGTAAAAGAGTTGTGCCTATCATTTTAGTATGTGTGCTTGTATTAGTGATTGGAGAAGAGTTAAGAATGTTTGGTTAAGAGTGCATGATGTAATTAAGCTTGTGGAGAAACTATTAGTTAATTTGGTAGAGCCGATAGTGTATAGTGTGCGTCTACCCTTATTGATTTGGATAGGTCCCAGTTTGTGTTGTGTGCTTAGTAATGAGATGTAATTGGAGAATGTTATTGTTTCTCTAATATTATTTCAAGATGGTTCTTACAAGCAGACTTGATTATATCATTTGGAGGAAAGATATTTATAGGTAGTCATTTGCAATTGCTAAGACATGGTTTAGAGTTGAAAGACAATTGCAGAGCAGAGAGTACAAAGTGTTGAGCCATCAGTAGAAGGTCTATGTGACCAAGTAAAGAGTATATGATATTCATTAGAACTGATCAAGACAATAGGTCTACCTCAAAGTTCACCAAGATCTAGATATGGTGTGTATCTATTGTTCAGAAGGTTGCAGTCTTCACCCCTTGAGAAGCGAGCTCTCGAATAGTGTGTCCTCACCCCTAACATGGTCAATCATAAAAGAATCCTAATAGGGTCTGACCTTTGACCAAGGCATTGTACTTATTGCATTGTAAAGATCAACTCCTAATAGGTTTGTAAGATCTTCTAACAAGGATCATTATACACTAGTGTAGTTTATTAGTGGGTGTTAATTCCCACCGGGGTTTTTACCTATTTGGGTTTCCCTATAACCCAAATATTGATGTTGTGTTCAAGTGTTCTTTCATTGTGTTTATACTTAAAGTTTAAGTATACTTAATTGGATAAATAATTGAAACTTTTAGATAACTGATTTACCCCCCCCCGCCTCAGTTATCTCTTAGGACTATTCCTAACAAGACTCTCTTTAGCCAAGAGAGAGTGTTGATTTTAGTGTCACGAGGAAAATCCAAAAGTTATCAAGATGGATTCCTCCCTAGCTAAGAGGGAGTGTTGAATTTAGCTTTGGGAGGATCACAATAATAATTCAAGTTGGTGTATCACAATAAGAGATAAGCATTTTTACCCTTGAATAATGTTTATAAATTTTGAGTCATTAATTCATGCTATAATATTGGGGTATTAAAATTTTATATTTCTATAATTGATATTTCCCTTCAGGATAGTTTATTTTTATGAACTAATTGTAGTCTCTTTTGAAGTTCTTTGAGGACAAATCTAGAAGCATAAGAGACTGCATTCAAGGGAGAAAGAACTTAATGCTTGCAGTTATGGAATTGAGTTGAGATTTGATATCGGATTTAGAGGGAGTCTGACAATGTCAAGATGGAGCACAAATTTGAGCTTCAGAGGGAGATACTAGAGGATTTGCATCTATGAACATCTGAGGATCTTGATTCTGAGGGAGCAAACCATTTCAAGATGGGTTCCTTAGTGATCAACAATTAGAAGAATGTGATTCATAGGATGGAGTTTCAACATTAGTGATCCATTATTTTTGTATCTTACAGAGATTCCTTATCACTATGTAAGATCTATATGGTAGGAAGTGTAATCACTCAAAAATGGTCTAGTAAACTTTGAGCCTCACTCTAGCATTAAACATTAAAATTTAAATAATAGACTAAATCTTGTGCTTAATCAATTTTGCATATTTATTTAGTCTCTTATTTCATGATCAAATCATCATTTTATCATTTATTTGATTATATCCTAAAGTTTGACCACTTTATACTAAGATTTAATTAATTAAATAATAAAATCACTTTATCCTAAGCCACAATTATTTAAAAAATAATAAAATCCCTTTTAAATAAATATAAAATCTTTTAATAATGGAAACCACTTTGCTAAAAATAATAAAGAATAAAATAAAAATAAAAAGAAAAGTGAACTTTCTAGTGAGACAGAATCTTTTGACTTTTGAAAAAGGATTTTGCCTCTTTATCTCAACCACATATTATTTTGCCTCTTAATCATGTCCATTGATTTTTCCTATTGAGAATCTTGAGCACATGGAACAACCAAGATTTAATCTCCGCTATTGCTCATTCTTTTTTGCCTCTTAATCTTGACCATCTGTTCATTTCTAAATCCTTTAAAAGGAGACTCTCTCCTCATTCTTGACATCATAATCTCTTGTATGATCATCTCTTGCATTATCCATCTTTTACATTATATCATCCACATAGCATTCTTAGCTTCTTGAGATCTTGAGATTTTATTGCAGGTTCTTGGAGTCTTAACATCTTAGCATCTTAGAGTCTTGGCATCTTGCAATCTTGGAGTCTTGACATCTTAGCATCTTGGAATCTTGGAGTCTTGCAAATCTTGGCATCGTGGAGCTATGACATTCTTAGATCTTTCATATTGAAGCATTGCATCATCATTTTCATTTTCTTTCTTTCATTTTATCTTAGATCTTGCTTCTCATCTTAGATCTACTTTCATTTTATCTTAGATCTTGCATTTCATCTTAGATCTACTTTGCATTAGCATTTGAATCTTCCATTTCATGGTGCACCTTGCAAGAGTCTTTCTTTAAGTTTCATTTGAGAGCCACCATTCATAATATCTACATGGTTCATGCACATCATGGATAGGAAGCTATAAGCTGCTTCTTGAGATCTCCTTCTTCATGGATTCCCTCAAGTGTACTAGTTTATAGAAGTGACCTCACTTTTTGGTACACATTTGTGGCACCCACCATGAGGAAAACCCACAATTTTTTGGATATTCACTTTTGTTTTTAATGCTAACCCTTGTGAATGTTGAGTTAAAGGAAAAAACTCTAAGATTTTGTAGGATTTGATCATATCTCACAAACAGCTTGGAGTTTTGGTCTGAATTATTTTTTTTAGGTTGGGGATGAATAAAAGGTGTCTCAGTCCGAAAATCAGATTTTTCTGATCATTTTTCCTTGAGTTATAATTTTTTTTATTGATTTTTCATGAAAATTAATTTTTGGTCACAAATTATCATATTTTTCAAAAAATTTTACATTTTACAAAGGGTCCCAGAATCCTAAAGGGGGTTACTTTTTTGTGTTTTTAATTTAGGTGCCATAACATAGCTCAAATAGTCAATTTACAAAAAATGGTTTGTTTTGGTAAAATGGGTCTCTAGGGCACAAATAAAGGGATTTTAAAAAAAATTTACATTTTTGGAAAGCTCTCAAATTTTTAATAGGGGTCTCTTCTTTGCATTTCTATTTTTGGGGCCGAAATTATAGGAAACAAATAAGATCTTGTTGACTAGGTCAAAAAAAATAATTTGTGATGAGCTTGCACTTTATTTGCACATAGTTCAATGCATGATTGAGATTTCTTACAAGTATTTGATATTTCCTATCTCCTAAGAAGTGGTTTTGCAGGGTATTGCTTTTATTTGCATATTTTTGTGCCCTAACTTGTGGTTTTGTAGGATTTGCTTGCCAAAATAATTGCATTGCTAAGACAAATAACAATTGAGATTTTGGAAAATTGAGTTGAAGGTATATATAACTAGATCTTGGCACTTTTATTAGATCTTGTGTATCTTTCCTATCATTAGATAATTTTTCATAGGCACGTAGATTAATTAGTTTTCTTTTGCTAAATGAACATGTACTTGATGTGCTTGGGAGACACTATGGAGTAGGAGAGTATGCTCTTTTCCTTTTGGAAAATCAGAAATCTAAACCTCCATTAGCTATTCTTTTACTTTATTGCATTTACGTTTAGAGGGCCTGCCAGGAGAGAAATCTTTTTGGAATGACCCAAGTGGGGAACAAGCAAACCCGGCTACTCCATCCCACTATAATCAAAAGCTTCCTTCAATCCAAAGAGAGGGGAGACTTGGCTATTTTATATTCCTAATGCTTCTTCATGTGTAGGGCCTAGTTGCCTAAATCTTTCTAAGCAAGACAACATTTGATTGGGTGCTTGTAGGGCCATCAACGGTCTCCATCTTGTTTACTACAAGGGGAATGCATTCATCTAGAATAGGGCTGAGAGGTCTAAATATTTCTTGCAAGACTATACTTTTTGGATGCTTGTAGGGTTGTAGGCCTTAATTTCACTTGCGAAACTATAGGGGATAGTCATGAATGGAGTTTACTAAAAATCTTAAGTTAGAGGTTACCCTTTTGATCAAAAGTATCATAATCTTTGTGGAAGGACCAATCCAAGTAGTTTCCTAGATCACCTCAAGATTACTCATCATCTATATTCCTTTGGATACCAAGTTTTGGGAAATAGTTTTGATACTAGCCTTGACCATAAGTAGTTCTTTCTTTATGCATTTTCAATTTGTGCTAGACCCATGGAAATCTTTGTGAGAATACACTTGACATTATTGGAATATTGTAATGTATCTTTAGACTTCACAATTGCTTGTATCATGCAAGGTCGCTTTGTCCTTTTATTGATTGTTTGAAGACTACTCTATGCATCACAATTGCTTGATCTTGAAGTTCAAATTTGGTATCAAAATTCAAGATTTGTTGTCCAAACTTCAAGTTGCTGTCAAAACTAGAAATTGTTATTCTCTTGCAGTAGTGAGAAATATTGTACGAACTTTTATCCATGTTTAACTGTTGCTAGGTTTTGTTGAGGTCTGTCGTCCATATTTTGATCTGAATTGGTTTGGCCCAGATTTTCTCTTAGCTGGTTTAGGAAGCTTATAATTGACTTTTTATGGTCTCAGGTATGTGCAAGATCATGAGGGGCCAAAAAGTGGCAATGTGAAAAACATTCACTTTTCACTAGTCCAAAAGCACATGAAAGTGCTTGTTGACTTTTTAGTAGGCCTGGGTGTCAGTACACCTAGGCAAACCTGCCACCAAAGCACAGGCCTAATCAGGTACCCGATAATATCGGGTACCCGATAACTGTGGCATAAATCCAAAACCTACGAGCCCTTTTCCTCATTTCCTTGCATGATTTTCTTCAAGTTCTTTCCATGATTTTCAAATACCCGATATATTTTTGGATACCTGATATTAGAAACAACAAATTCAACTCCAAGCATATTCGGTAAGTAGTTATTTATATAATTTTTATTAATTTATTTCATTTTCATGCTAAATGTAGCATTTTTTTTAAAAATAGGGTTTTGTATTTATATTTGTAATAATATATGAAATTAGATTGAAATTTAGATTTTTTTAAATTTAATCAGGCATGGTTGACAACAATGAAGAAAATAACCCTCCCGCACCAAATAATGATCCCCAAAATAATCCCCCGCTTCAAAACTCTCCATCTTTACAAGATTTGATACAAGAAAATTTGAACAAATACGGGGTTTCCAAAACACGTATCAAAATAAACCTACATTAGGTCCCATGCTTGGCACACTAAATATAATTGTTGGAAACATTGACACACTCATGTAGCAACATAATGCTACTCTTCATTGGCGTGATGATATGCATGCCCAATTTGATGATGGGCTTGACCATGATGGGATTACGGCCCTTAATATAAGTAAGGAAGATATAGCCACCCTTTTTGTCGATCCTAAAACTAGAATACTAGTTGACCCCAAAAAGCCCAAATTATCAATAAAATGGTGCACAAATGAAGCAATGTGCACAAACTTTTGGGATCGCTAGTGGATGGTTTTTGATAAACCACCCCATAGCAATTTGGAGGTCCCATCTTATTTCCTTAAAAAATTGTATGCTGAGTTTGTGCTTGGTCACCATGTTGATTATTGGAGTGTGAGGCCCAACATGGGTGTAGGCAGAGGAGCTCCTCAGACTAGGCCATCTTCCCAGCACCGAAAGGCCACTACCTTTGTCCCTCCCACTGATGTCACACCCCCTCCTCCAATGCAGCATCCTAATATCATTGCAGAGGCTGCCTCACAGACTATTAGGGCCATTCATTTACTGAGTGATCAGTTGATCACTCAGACCAGGTCAGTGTTGCCTCCTTTGGATGCTGCTGGTGCATCAACAGCTCATCAAAGTTCATATGTATGTGAGCCCCATATGTGCATTATGTGTAGGCATATGTGCCTTAGACCACTTACTGATTTTGATATATATCAATTTCATTATATTGATGAGGGGGATATAGGAGACACAACTGCAGAGGCTGCAACACCTCATGGAGCATCTACATCTCATGAGAGTGCTCAGGAGGTGTAGGAAGAGCCATTGATTCCTGTTGATACGGTAAGAGTAAACATTATAAATAAATTTGTCACATGACTTATTTAATTTAAAAATAATTTATTTATTTAGATTAGTTTTAATGATTGCATGCACTTATGTATATATATTTTCCATTTATGTTCAGTTGATGACATAGGAGGAGGTGAGATAGGTGGATGAGTCCACACTTTCAGCCATTTCATTTGGCCTTGATGACTATACGGTATATTGTAAATTATGTACCCATTAGTTTTTTTTTATATCATTTGGTGTACATGCTTAAATCTCTATCAATTAGAGCAATAAAATTCATACATTTACTAATATATATTGTCAGCTTATTGTGTTCTTGTAGGCTACAGCTGATGTCAGTGGGGGGCATGAGGGGGTTCCTTCATCAGGTGTTGACAAAGGAAAGGTAGTTAATTGTTTAAGATTAATTATGCATGCATATGTATGCTACTTGTGTGTAGTAATAAATATTTTACTTGCACTTTATTGTATAGGGTGTGGCTATCGATGATGTCCCGACACCGGTTCGATAGCATAGGGTTACAGGCATCTCAATTCAGAGTGATAGCCCGATTGTACGTAGAATTTTACATATTGTTATTTGTATTTTGTAACCAAGTTTTCTATTATGAAGTACATTGATAAATAATTGACAATATTTTTACTCTCATAGGTTACTCCGACTGTGAGGGAGGGCCCATGAGAATCCTTCGTTTCTTTGTTGACCCAGCCCACTATTCTAGAGGAGTGATCACCAGATGTAAGTTTTAATTTTAGTTCAATCAATTTGTAATTTTATTATGCTATCATCCTATTTTGTAGATTTATTACTCTATGTTGCACCACTCTACTAATCTCATTATTGCAAATATATATTTATAGGTCAGAGTTGGTATTGCTGGCATGGTCCCTTCGCTACCTAGGACTTATGCTAGGACACCTACTCATGGTAGGTGATCGAGAGACTAGGTACAAATATTTGTGTTCAGTTATAATTTTAATTAAATTAGTCTTTGAAAATTATGAATATATATATATATATATATATATATATATATATATATATATATATCTATATGTATGTATGTATGTATGTATGTATGTATGTATGTATGTATATATATATATATATATATATATATATATATATATATATATATATATATATATATATATATATATGTACAAATCATATAAAGTAAGCAATCTAACTTTGGTTTGAACTCATTTTTTATGCAGGATCAATCAGAGCCAAACACTTCTTAAAAGAGGCTACATTTTGATGATCCCCCTACAGCATAGGATGTAGTTTTAGTTTTGTGGTCATTTAGAGATGACACTTGACACATTTAGAGATGGCATATATGCCACATTGTACACCTTAAAACATTGATTTTTTAGACATTTTGAAATGGCATGTGCCATATTTGTATATGGACATACTTTTGATACATTTGATACATATATAGAACATGTTCATTTATATGTTATATTTGTGTCATCTTTTGCATATACATATTTATTATTCATGTTTATGGAATTGAATGGTGAAGTTATATCTTGACTATGATTATCATTATGATTTAAATTATATCTTGTTGAAGTTACATTTTTTTTCTTTACTCTGGAATACCCTGTTCATGGAGCTTATTATGTTTGAGGTTTAACTTCTTGTTGGTGAACAGATTTGTCTTGCAAAGAAATACTTACAAAATGACCCTTAAAGCCCAAACAAAAAGACTCAACCAACACCAACAGTTGGGTCACTTCGCTATTGAGAAGCATAAGCGCCCTCTGAATTATCCAGGTACAGCTCCCCGTGCAGGACTTACAATGAATCAACTAAACTATAAATGATAATGCTTTTAACCTGAAAGCAATAAAGGCTTACAAACATCTATTCATAAACATGAGATAGACATGAAGGGACTAATTTACTAAAAATAAAAGGACAGTAAATGCTACAAATTTCATTTGCCTAAACAATGCATTACAGAAAGAAACTAAGAGAGAAAGATGAATGGTTCTTTCCAAATACATGAAAAACTATAGCACAAAGTCCACAAATGATCATGCTGATGATCAGACATAATAGATACGCATTCAAAAGAAACTAATATCTGTAGACTAGGATTTGAGCATGCACCTAAACCTATTTTGAAGGCCAAAGACAAACAAACGTCATAGCATATTATCAAATCAAATTTAATGGTAAACAAACTAAAATCAAAGCCACCTTAGTTTAAGCCTAAAACGAATGCGCCCATGCACCATTTGATATGCTTGGATATAAATGGATGTGGGTGTGCAAACTCAAGCACTTGGAGTATGCAAATAGGATGATTTGAGGATCAAGAAGACCCAAAATGACACAAAATAGGTATGAGGAACCTATTATGCCTCAAAGGCCTCAAGAACACACAAATATGCAAAGCTAAAAGATGAACTAAGATTGATTAAACAAGAAATGAATCTATGTTAATCCAATTAAGCTAATTTAAATGTGATTTAAGCTTGAAAATGATCTAAAATGATGAGTTTATGCTTATGCTAGAATGAAAATGGCATTATAACTTTGCTATTGAGTTTGAGAGTTAAAAGATGATTTGCCTTAGGAAGTGAGGGTATTTATAGGAAAAGGGAAGGGCTTGGTTAAAAAGGATGAGTCAGAGTTAGGGCTAAGGTTAGGGTTGAGTCAAGGACAAGTGTCCTGACAAGTGTCAAGGGAGGATTGAGTTGAAAATTTGAGGGCATGTGCACAATTTGGTAAATGTGCCCAAGGCCAAGAGGTGGCAAGGAAGGGATAAGAAGGTCTTAAATGCATAATGAATGCATGTAAGAAAGATAAGGAAGGCTTAAATGCATCCTTAAATGCATTTGCAAGAGGTGGCCAAGAGGTGGCCATCTTTGTTGACTAAGGAGGATGACTAAGAGGAGGTTAGCATAAGTTTTGGTAAACCTTTTGCTAATGGAATGTGACAAGATTAGAAAGGGGATTAGGATTAGGATGGGTGAAGAGGTTGGGTTGAGAAGTTTCTAGAAGAGTCTAGAGTTTTCTTAAGTTTTATGGAATAAAAGTTTATTCATTCCAAAAGCTTAAGTTTGGGAAAATTTATTGAAATATTTTCAATAAATATGAAAATTAAATATTTAATCTTAATTAAATATTTTGAGTTGAGATTAGGGTTAGAAAAGATGGGATTAGCCTTTTAATCGAAATTAAGAAGGGATTAGAAGATTTTGGAAGAGGTTAGTGGTTTTAGGAAAAAAGGCCAACTTTTGGTCAAAAAATAAATTAATTATTTTTTGGGGGATTTTTGGTCAATTTATTAATTAAAATAATTAATAAATAGGGGATTAATGTTTAAATAAGATTTAAACATTTTTGGGAGGGATTTCTTAATTAAATATTTTTAATTAAGAAAAAGGGATTTAATGACATAAAAATAAATAAATTAATTAAATAAATAATTAATTAATAAATGATGATGTCATCAGGGATTTTTCAGAAAATAAAAATACTTTATTTTCTAAAGGATTTTTAGGTGTCTACATTTTGCCCCTCTTTGATGCGATGCCGCAAGTGGCATGGCTTCAAAGACAAGAAAATAAGATGCCCAAGGCTAGAATTAGAAGAAGAGGGGACGACACTCGGGTGGACTGGAAGAAAGAGGATACATGCCCCGGTGGGACAAAATCATGGAAGATGTGCCCAGTGGGACAAGGAGAAAGAGGGATTACGCCCTGGGATAGAGTGTGCCCGGCGGGACGAGGAAGGAAGGGCCTAGGAAGAAAGGGGAGATAAATAACCTCACTTCTAAGAACAAATATGGATGATATGCAAGATGAGATGGAAATGCAAGATGCAAGATGCAGCTATATGTAAAGTGTATGCACCATAAAATGGTCGCCTAGACTTTGGGCCCCATTTATTTAATCTATCGATATCAATTCCTGAATCAATATTTGTCATACATTCAAATCAAATTTATTGATCAAATCATAAATATTTCAATTTTCCCTAAAGTTTGAATATCCCATCAATTTTTAATTAAAAGAAATATATCCCTTTTTAATAAATTAAATAATATTATTTCATTGAAATTAATATTTTTTGAATGAAATAATGTTATTTAATTAAAATCCTCTTTTAATTAAATGGTTTTATTTTATTGAATTAATATTCATTTCTAAATTATATAATATTACCTTATGTAATTAAAAGAGATATTATTCTTTAAAATTAAATAAATGAAATATTCTCTCAAAAGATCTCCTGTGATGAAAAAGGAAACAAATTGAATAAAAATAAAAGAAAATAAAATGTAATTTGATTTTATTACAAACCTTCTAAAAATGATGATTGTTTCCTCTTTTTCATTTATCCCACATTGCTTCTACTTTCACATTCGAATCCAACTTTTCCTATAAAAGGAGACCTCTCATGCTCATTCAATCATCCCGAATTTTGATATCGAACTTATGCTGCAGAATTTCATAGCTTGTAATCATTTAGCATTTCAACTTGCACATTCACATTTTAGATTAATTTACATTTTAGATTATTTGTAAATCATTTTAGTTTAAATCCATTACATATAGCTTAATTTAATTTTCAATAAATTAGTTTAGCTTAGTTTGCATGGCAAATCATTTAGAATAGTTTCATTTAGATCAACTTGAATCTCTCATTCTGAGTTGTATTTGCATGGGTAAAATAGGCTGATCTGAGGGCCACATTCAAATCATGCTCTTCTCAGATAGAGAGCTATGGGTCATTTTGTGAGAACTCACTATTGAGCACTCTCGCATACAAAGACTCATAGAAGTGTGATCACACATCTGTGCACACATTTTTGGCACCCACCGTGGGGCCCTGAAAACGGGTTTCCTTTCATTTTCATTAATTTTCTAGCTCTGAGGCTAAGGGTTTCAAGGGTCCTGGTATACTCTACAGGACGTTATTTTTTGTTTCTTTTTTGCCTGCAAAAAAGATTTTTTTTTTTTTTTGGCCTTTTTTTGTTTTTTTACAGGTTTTCAGGAAAAATTTTACAGGTTCTCTAAATGACAAAATCTTTTTTTTCTGCGAGTCCGTACTGTTTGTGTACAGATTTTCGCGCGAGAGTACAGAGATATCCGCGTGAGATTCTGCTCCTGTAGCGTTTCTTCGCGCGAGACTGTACAAAATTTCACCCCTGGTTCTGTGTTTTCTCGCGTGATACTGTGTGTTTTCTCGCGTGGGACTGGCATTTCCTCGCGCGGGACTATTGTTTTCTCGTGCGGACCCTGTGTTTTCTCGCGTGCTCAAGGTACTTCCTCGCGTGAGATTCTGGGGCAGTGAACTAAAATTTCCTGCTTTCTATTTTACAGTTTCATTTTCCTAACAAGTTTTCTATTTTCTGTTGTATAAAATAATTTTGTTTTCTGCAGCATAACAGTTTTCTGCAGGACGATTTGACAAAGACATAAAAAAAACATACTAATGGTGTGAATGCAGGACGTTTGCCGAAGATCATTAAAACATTGTGTTTTCTTTCCTACTTTATTCACATAGTTTAATTAGGGCTCCGTTAAAATTTCTTGTGGATTTCGATAGTGAGTAGGAATTTTGGCTCTTCATTACATGGAGGTGATGACCATGAATGAACCTAGAATTCTAATGATCTTACTAATATGATGAATCCTTAGGGAAGCGGAGAAAGTTAGCGAATCTTTAGCATTTCTATTCGCTAGGGGATTATGCTC
This sequence comes from Chamaecyparis obtusa, assembly GCA_027943335.1. Taxonomy (NCBI): domain Eukaryota; kingdom Viridiplantae; phylum Streptophyta; class Pinopsida; order Cupressales; family Cupressaceae; genus Chamaecyparis; species Chamaecyparis obtusa. Next base: position 19,947 of record BSBK01007739.1, read on the forward strand.
TTCTCTCCTTGAGAGAGAACTAGAAACCCAAAAGCGTGTGGATTTGGTGGAGTGAAACTAACTCGGTGATTAAGTTTGTCTTGTGTGTCTGGGTAAAGAAACGGGCTAGAGAAGTATGCTCTTCTCCCTTTAGGAGAATCAAAAAATCAGAAACCCAAATCTGAGCCAAGTCCTGAGTCACCTTTAGAGGGCCTGTCGGAAGTTGAACCTCCGGGAATGACCCAAGTGAGTACACACCTATTGTCGGTGATTCCACCTCACTATAATAAAGCAAGTTTTGTTGAGTCTAAAGACTCCAAAACCATAGTAACTTCCTTTTCATGACTTTGACTATCATCATGGAAAGGTTCTGTTTGTTGCACTGAGCGGCGCCGCTCCGAGCCCTGCTTGCGGGGGTGTGCGACTTTCAGGTGTTAGTGTGGCTGCGAGGCCCCAGCTCTGTATCAGAGGCACTGAAGGTTATTGTGAACGGAAGCCAAGTAAAAACCTCTTAGTTAGTGGCCTACCCAGTTCATCTCCGAAAGGAGTCATAATCTTTGCACAAGGAGGGGGAAGAATCTCTCCGTATGTTTATCATACACAGATTCCCATCATAGGCATACACCTGGACGTTTGGAGGCGGTTGCGACACTGGCCCCTGCTACAAGGGTAACCTTTGAACGTACACTGTTGAGTCCTTGGAAACACCAAAAACACGGGCGCCCTCTAGGGGGTGACACGGCTGTGTGAGGTGCACGTATGCACATAAGCAATGGGGCAAAGATTTTGACTTCTCACCATTTTCTTTGGTAGGGATAACTATGTGCTTGTTTTTTTTAAGTCTTAAACATTGTCCAAAACATCTTCAAACAAGACTCCCCTAATACTATCAAGTTGCTTTGTCCTTGATAGGTCGGTTAATGACTACTGCTTGCTTCACATGTGCTTAAAACAACTCAAAAACACCAAAATTTGCAACCCACGGACATAATCTGGTAACAGTGTCGCCTGCCTTCACCAGAACAAGCATCGCACGGCTTGCCTGAATATTATCGCCTGAGATCATTTTGTTGCATGCCCAGTTTCAGGTGTTTCATAAGCCTTTTTAACGTATTTGGTCATAAAATCAGTGACTTACCTTGCCTTAGAAGCCTATTTTCACTCAAGTTTTCTAATTTTAGACTACTAAGGTGCAAAGCCTTTTCCAAGTGATGCCCAATCAGCTCAAGCATCCCAAAGCAAAGTTACCCAAATCAAAAGTTTACCAAGAGCAAAAAGTTGCCAAAAGAAACCTCAAGAGCTATCAATCCATCATCCAAGCAACCCAAGCCGAAGAGAAACAGCAAACCAGACTTGAGAACATTGCCCATAACGCAAGAATTAAATAGTTTGCTTATCGATTCCGAGTAAACCGTCATTACATCAACCTTGAGCCAGAAGATTGACTTGTCCTGTATTTAGGGTCCTTGTGTCTTTGACCTTTTTGAGATAGTAATCCTTGATCTCATAAGCAATTTTGCTTGAGATTGGCAAGTTAGGAATCATTTCTGTCAAATAGATAAATTTTTAGACTCTTTTGATAACACACTTGGAGAGTGTTAGTAGTCTCTTTGTCCACTCATTTTCATACAATCAAACTCAAATACACTTTGTGCAAAGTCATCCTCCTGATCCATACGTGCTAGGGTATTCACCCAAAAGGAATTGAGCACCTCTGTGGTAGTGTTGGTTTGCACCTATTTACAAATACTTCTTTTCACCATCTCTCTCGGACAAGAGAAAACTTTCACTATCCTAGTTTGGTATTGACGTTTCTTAGAATTGTCTATTTGCCTGAACTCTCCCTTTCATGTCAGTAACAACAAGATATCAAGTGAGCCAAGGAAAGTGACCCCAGATAGTCTTCAACCAACTACCCCCAGTTCAAACTCGTCAAAAGAGAAAGGAAAAGGAACCAATATTTGACCAGTCACCTAGGAGTAAGTCTGACACCTGGTTTGACCCAAAGAGCCATTTTAGTGATTTGAGTACCCCCTCAGTACCTTCACACTCAGGTATGGATATGAGTTATACCATGACTCGACGGGAGAGGGAAGCTATGGATCAAACCCTTGATGATATCTATGAAAGACACAGAGACAAGATGTTGTTTGGTAATTCCTCTCATGATGCTCAACCTAGTTCACCCCCCATCAGCACTAGGTACCTAGATGCACATCAACGAGCTGACAGGCATGAGAGACGAGCTCACCCAGACCAATGGTCACAACATGAAGACCAAGACAATGAACCTAGTGATGCTCATGTCAATGCAACGTATACCAATGATTTGTACAAACATTCAAGACCAAACTCTCCACTCCGAACAGCCTCAAGGCATACAAGTGAGAGGCTAAAAAGAATTGAGAAGGAAAAACAAGTTGCACAAAATGAACGAGCTGTAAAAGAAGAAAAACTTAGGCTTCTCGAAGAGGAACAACGAGCCTTGTTGGACATAGAGAGAAAAGCATTCCAAGAGGAGCAAGATAGGCTGTTAGCCCAACAATTAAACACTCAATTCAACAACAGGGGTGCTAACAGTGGAAATAATTCTCCTCCCTCCACCCCTTCCAGAACACCACAAAGTCGAAGGCGGTCATGAACCCCTTCTAGATCTCCTAGTCCTAGAGGAAGAAGGGCCTCTCAGTATGCTCACTATAGGAGGCAAACCCCTCCTAGAAACTCAAGACCACACTCCCAACATGCACATCATGGTTCCCAACACGGAGGTGGTAGCTCACATTATGACCTTGATACTCAAGACTTTATGCGAATGCAACAAGAGCCTATTTTCCAACAGTATGTAGATAGGTATTTGGAACAAAACAAAGATAAGTTCTTGGAAAGTCTAATCAACAAGGGTGCTAGAGTCCCTTATGACTTTGATGTAGACAACAAGATACAAAAATAAAGTCCCTCTCAAGAGGAAGAAATCTGTCAAATGAAGCACATGATGGAAAAAATGATGCAACCTAAGAGCTCATTCTCACTAGACTCTATTTGTCCTAATCCATTTGACAAAAGTGTGAGTATGAAAGATTTTACAAAGAGGGTGGAATTCCCACAATATGATAAATATGACGGCAGTGGTGACCCACATGACCATGTGCGTCAATTCTATACCATGAGCTTTGAATTCCATCAGGATGATTCCTATTTGATGAGGTTGTTCCCTAGAAGTCTTAAAGGACAAGCAATGGAATGGTTCACCAACATCACTCCCCCTGTCAAGACTTTTAGAGAACTTGTTCATAGATTTGTCCAACACTTCTCGTACAATCTATCAAGATCAGTTACTATGTTGGACCTATGCAACTTGAAACAAAATCAGGGAGAACCAGTTGTTACCTTCTTGCAAAGGTGGAGGAGAAAGTGCTCTCAGTATCCTAGGACCATCCATGAGGATGAAAAGATTGACATCCTTGTTAATAACTTGGTGCCTGAAATGAGATATGAGATCAAAAAGATAGTCTTCAATTCCTTCGATACCATGATTGAAACTGCATGTCGAATTGAAGATGTTCTCAAAGAACAAGGCATTTTGACCAGACATAGCAACAATAGCAACAATGGTCAGCACAACAACAAGGATAAAGGGAAGAACACCTACTGGAACAAAAACAAACAAGTTGTCAATGACGGAGTTGTAGATGCTCCCCAACCTAAAGATCAAGCCATTCTTCACTTGTCCAGTGTAGTTCAAGCTATGAAGCTCAATGCACCGCCTCAACAAGAGAGCAAGCCACGGTATCAAGAGAAGCCTAAAAAGGAAAAACGTCAATTTTCCAAGCTTGGTGATTCTTACGAGGATGTTTTCAAAACGCTCATTGCCAATAATCTTGTGCATCCACAAGATCCAGCAAAACATTACATCCCTGACATTAAGCCACATTGGTGGGATGAGAAGGCTTTCTGCATATTTCATAATGGCATTGGGCATACCATTGAAAATTGTTGGAAACTCAAGCACATTATCCAAGACCTCATTGAGAGTGGAAAACTTAAGGTGGATGGACTAAATACCAATGCTGATCACAAAGCATTTAAAGAACCATTGCCTAAGTATGACAAGGGGGAAACCTCTAAACAAAAGGATGGCAAGGCTGCTATCAACTACACATATACAGCGGTAGAAAATGTGATAAACATGCTTGAAGTTGTGGATCCAAGTGTTAACATGATGAGGAGTAAGGACCCACATGGTTATGACTCTCCCCCTATCTTTGACAAAGAACCTGTTGTGGTGCTGAGAGGTCCTCATTCTAGGTCATCTTCCCAAGCCCTGAATGCTGTTACTAGGAGTCAAGGTCCTATCATTCTTAGAGGTCCTAATTCAGGTCCATCCAATAAACCCAAGCAAGTGGCATCCAAGAATGTCACTAAGTCCACCATTGCTCCCAAACCAAACTATAATCTTGTAGATCAGCTACAAAAAACTCCAGCGCAAATATCAATACTGGAGCTTCTAGAGTTGTCCCCTAGACATAAGCAGATCCTTGAGGATGCTTTGCGCACAGCAAATGTCCCTAACGACATAGATACAGACCAATTTCAAGGCATGGTTAACCACATTTCCAGCCCACATTACCTCTCTTTCTCAGAAGATGATGACAAATCCCTAAGCCACCCACACAATCTCGCCCTTCACATTGAAGTAATGATTCATAAAACTCATGTCAGGCGCGTGTTGATAGATGGGGGTGCTGGGCTAAATATTTGTACATTAAGTTTGTTAAAAACCTTGGGCTATTCAGAGGAGGTGATCGAAAGTAAAAAGAAGATCACTATAAAGGCCTATGATGAGGCAGAACGAAGTTCCAAGGGGTTAGCTGTCCTTCCTATCAGGATTGGCCCAGTTGAAAAAGACATCTTGTTCCAAATTGTTGATACTGGACCCCTTGCATACAATATTTTACTAGGTAGACCATGGATTCATGATATGCAGGCAGTGTCGTCTACCTACCACCAATGTGTTAAGTTCCCCTACAATGGAGTTGAAATTTGCATACCAGGGGATAACACTTTATCAGTTAATTCAATCTCAGCTAATGTTCATGTCCCTCTTAATCGAGATGCAGAGGATTATCAAGAAACTTTAACAGACTGTCAAAACAAATTTAAATCAGTAGACCTTGGCATGGGGGGGTATCAACTTGACTCTTTTGCAAAGATGCCAATTTCCCCTCGGTCATATGGAAAACCTTCACAGGAAATGAAACTGTCTTCTTCAGCGATGACACTATTTGACACATTTGTTGAATCCTCAGTATCAATACAAGATGAAAAAGAGGAAGTAGCTGTTCGAGATTGGATGTACAAAGAGGCGAAATACCAGCACAATGAAAATTTCTCCCCCTCTCCTAATCCTTATGGGAGAGGATATACTCTTGTCAAAAAGATGGGTTATCCAGGATATGGCCCTCTTAACCACAGATTAGATGCTAGAGCCGAACCACTTAATCATGATCTTTTTGGACGTAAGTCTAAGAATCCGGTTGGCCTAGGCTTTATGAAGAAAACCAAGCACGCTGTCCCCATTCCTGATAAGCGGGATAGCAAAGATGACACAGAATATGTACCAGACTTGACCAATCAACACGACATGACAGATGATTGGGTTCCTTCAACAAATCTCCTTTGGGGAGATTCAGAAAATATGACTACCAGTACACACCAAATCACTACTGAAGGACATGCTAAAAATTTCATTCGAGAAGGTGTGACTCTCGAAGATGTCCAGGCTTCTACCTCGAGGCTTAGGAAACCCAGCTGGTGTAAACATCCTAGCAAGGATTCAGACACAGACTCAAATGAGTATGAATGGGATTCACTCTCAGATGCAACAGTTGATTTGGATATGGATGTTGTTCATGCTTATAGTACTCAACCCAACGTAGCTAATGAGTCATGTGTTAGATTAGAAGATTCGAACCCACATGTCACATTAGTAGATGATTCTTCACTTGATGGGATGAATCTTGATTTAGACACCTTAGAGGGATACTTGACAGACTCCGATTCTGCGGTCACCAGAGATGACATCCCCTATATCCTTAATATTGAACCAGACATCAATCTACCCCTCATTAATCCCAACCTTATTGATTGGTCTCAACGTCATCAAGAGCCTCAACTCTTGACATTTTACAATGACTATGAGATCACTTGCTACCTAAATGCTGTTGAACCTGTAGTCTCTTCCACCAGTGAACCAGCTACCAGCATGACAGAACCAGACATCAAGTACCTTAGTCACAAGATAAAAAGAAAAGAAAAAAAGAATAAGAGTTCTGATGGTGAAAACCACTATGTGGCGGTGTCAGAACCAAAAAAAGTAAAAATAAAGGACGTATCCAAAGGTGAAAACCTCTCTGAGGCACCTACGAATGAGGTACTTGATAGTCTCCCAAGTTATTTTCATGACAGATCATCAGTATTGGTGGAGCCTACAGATGCTGTTAATTTGGCCACAGAAGAAGCTCCAAAACTTGTACACTTGGCTAAATCTTTATCACCTCAAGAAAAGAAAGCCTACACTGAGTTCCTCCAAAAGAAGCAAATTAATTTTGCATGGACATATTCAGACATGCTAGGGTTGGACACTAATCTCATTATGCATCATTTGTCCATAGCTCCGGGTGTGAAACCAGTCAAACAAAAGTTACGAAAAATGCACCCTCATATAGCTCTTTTAGTAAAAGCTGAATTAGAAAAGCTCCTTGGTGCAGGATTCATTAGAGCAGTAGACTATGCTGACTAGATTTCCAACATTGTACCTATTTCCAAACACGATAAATCCATCCGAATCTGCACAAATTTTAGAGATCTTAATAGAGCATGCCCAAAGGACAATTTTCCACTTCCTAACATAGACATGATAGTGGACATGACGACGGGCTATGAGATCTACTCCTTGATGGATGGTTTTTCTGGGTATAATCAGATCAAGATTGCTCCTGAGGATCAAGAAAAGACTGCATTCACATGTGCGTGGGGTACTTACTGTTGGAACATCATGCCCTTTGGATTAAAAAATGCAGGAGCTACTTATCAAAGAGCTATGACAACCATCTTCCATGACATGATGCATAAAAATATGGAAGATTATGTGGATGACACCCTCGTTAAGTCTAAGAAAAGAGGAACACACCTGGCTGATTTAGAAGCAATTCTGGATCGTATGGAACAATTTCAACTGAGGTTAAATCCAAAAAAGTGTGCATTTGGTGTTACTTCTGGCAAACTATTGGGGTTCATCATTTCAGCTAAAGGGATAGAAGTGGACCCTGAAAAGGTTCAGGCCATTATAAACATGCCACCTCCTAAAAATGTCAGTCAAATGAGGAGTCTTCAAGGATGCCTTCAATCCATAAGGAGGTTTATTTCACAATTAGCTGATAGGGCACAACCCTTTAACAAAAATCTGCATAAAGGGGTTCAATGTGTCTGGAATGAAGATTGCCAGAAAAGCATGGATCAGATTAAGGAATATTTGGCACATCCTCCTATCTTAATGCCTCCCATTCCAGGAAAACCCCTTATTTTGTATGTCTCAGCTACTGAATCTTCATTGGGGGCATTGTTGGCTCAATTAGATGAACAAGGGAAAGAAAGGGCCATATACTATATTAGCCGCACTCTAGTGGCTTATGAGATCAATTACACAAGTATTGAAAAAGCTTGCCTTGCAGTAGTGTTTTCCTCTCAAAAGCTGCGACACTATATGCTTGCGCATACCATTCATCTTATAGCAAAAATTGATCCTCTCAAATACTTGCTCAGTAAAGCTTCTCTCACGGGTAGACTTGCTAAATGGATGATGATTCTTTTTGAATTTGACATAGAGTATATCGAACGCAAGGAAATCAAAGGCCAGGCTATTGCAGATCAACTGGCTAACTTTCCAATTGAAGATAATATGCCGGTTCAAGTCAACTTCCCAGACGAACATCTCATGTACATGACTGAGAGATCCTGGAAGCTATTCTTTGATGGTTCCTACATGCACAATGGTTCTGGAGATGACGTGTTGTTTGTCTCTCCTCATGGGTATACTATTCCCAAATCCTACAAGTTACTATTTCCATGCACAAACAACATAGCTGAATATGAGGCTTTAACAAATGGACTCAAAATGGCTATAGAGTGGAATATCAAAGAGCTACATATCTATGGGGATTCTCAGCTAATCATTAATCAGGTTAATGAGCAATACCAAACAAAAGATAACAAGTTGATACCTTATAAAAAAATGGTTGATTCATTAAGATGGTATTTTACCTTTGTCACTTTTCAACAAATCCCCAGAGCTGAGAATAAAGCGGCTGATGCTATGGCCACCCTTGCTTCACTTTTGCAGTTAACAGAACATGAGTTCAGATATGAGTTCCTAGTGGAAGAGCTACGTTATCCCATATTTGACTCACCCGAAAGCCATGTCATATGTACCATAATCAACCATGAATCCTCCCGCTATGGTGCCATTTACTCCTATCTCCGTGATGGCATCATCCCTGACACTTTCAACCGGTCTGAAAGAAGAAACCTCATCCGTAATGCCTCTCGCCATTCCCTCATCTCTGGTGATTTGTATAGGAGGGGTCTAGATGGGACACTTTTTAGGTGTTTAGAAAAGGAGGAATCTGATCAAGCGCTAGTTGACATCCACGAGGGCATATGTGGGGGACATTCGAATGGTCTTTCCATGGCTAGAAGGTTTCTTAGGGCGGGATACTATTGGCCTACAATGCAGATGGACGTGATAAAATTTGCCAAATCTTGTGAAAAATGTCAGAAACATGGACACCTGATACATGCTCCAGGTAGGGAGTTAATTCCTTCTATCTCTCACTGGCCATTTCAGCGATTGGCCTTTGACCTTGTTGGGCAGATTCATCCCAACTCATCAGGTGGGCACAAATTCATTATCACTGCTACTGACTATTTCACAAAATGGGTAGAGGCTATCCCACTTTCTGTTGCCTCAGGCAAGACAGTATCTCTATTCATCTTAAACCATATCATCTGTCGATATGGAGTTCCATCTGAAATCATCACTGACAATGGAGGTCAGTTCAATAACAAGGACCTTACACAACTCTGCCAAAGATTCAGGATAAAACAACATTGGTCCTCCATTTACTTCCCGCAAGGAAATGGTCAGGCAGAGGCTTCAAATAAAACCATTCTCAAGATTCTACACAGAGCAGTTCACAAGAATGGTAGAGACTGGCACCTACAGATAAATCCGGCCTTGTGGGCCTATAGAATGAGTATTCGTACTCCAACGGGGGCTACTCCTTTTGCCCTCACATATGGCACTGAAGCAGTGTTACCTTTAGAGGTTGAGATTCCATCACTGAGAGTCTCTCTCAAAGGTCTGATTACAGATGAAGATTATCATGCCATGAGATTACAGGAATTAGAACTTCTGGATGAAAAGCGTAAAGCTTCATTTGACCATATGAGGGTCTACCAAAAGCGGATGTCCAAAGCATTCAACAAAAAGGTTCACCCTAGAGAATTCCAAGTAGGAGATCTTATCCTGCGAGAGAATCCTAAGAACCAACAACACAGAGAACAAAAGGGAAAATTCGAACCTAACTGGGTTGGACCCTATATTATCACAGCAGCTTTTGGTTCCGGTGCATATCTACTATCTACTGAAGAGGGGGAGCAGCTCCCTACGCCTATCAATGTTCAGCACCTGAAGAAGTTCTATCCTTGATGCCCATTCTGTCTGGGGGCATCCTTTGTATATAATTATGGTCCTGAAAAAATCCAAAAAATTGATATATGATCCTGAAAAAAATAAAAAAAAATAAAAAATACAAAAAATACAAAAAAAAAATAGAAAATGTGCCTCGGTGAAAACCTGGAAACAGGCGCCTTGGTAGCAAAAGTACAAAAAAAATATAAAAAGTCCTGAAAAAAAAACAAAAAAAAACAAAAAAACAAAAACAAAACTTCCAAGTGGTAAAAACCTAGAAATAGGCGCTACTTGAGGCCTCTGCACCCCTATTTCTTAGCATGCGCTCTTGACACTTAGCCATTCTCCATCATGCCTTGTCCTTGTTGCCTTGGTTTGGAATTAGTCTTTGTCTGTGTCTAGGGGGGGCATCATTGTGTTAGCTTTGGTCTCTTGGATATGCCTGTCTTTAGGACACCTCACAAATGGTGTTTTTCAACACCAACCCAACTGTGCTTTTCAACGCAAAACCCCCGACATCGAGTGTTTCTCAACACTTATCAGTTTGGTCTTATCCAATTCGGTCATGTGATCTTACCCATTAGCAAGCATTCGACCTTTACCCTCGAAACTCAGTATCAGTTTACACACTTAAACTTTTTAAAACACTTCAGCCTCAGATATGTCATGATCTTTTCTTTGTGTGCTGACTGTTATTGATTTTCGTTGAGTGTCCTTGCCTAAACAGGTCTCTCCGTGATGCATAGCTAGAGGACTTGGGGCATGGGGCATGTTTTTATTTGCTTTCTGCTTGTGGGTGTTTGTCTTGAACCTCTTGAGTGTTTTTTGTTGTCTCCTTGACACACTTAGGATATTTGAGACATCATCCTTGACTGTTTCTTGCACAACTGTCCTCATGGTTTTCCTGGCATTTATGCCTTGATGCGAGCATGGTTTTGCTAAATTAAATTGGGTAAGCTAACATTGTAGTCATCTTGACCTTTATGTCTTTGATGCTCATGTTAGAATCTTTCCACATTCCAAACCGATATAAATCACATTCATATCTTCATAGTTGCATTTGTGACTAGTGATGGTTGTGTGATTGTCCGATGTCCGATAATAACGACCCAGTGATGAAAATAAGCTTTCTTACATTCTCTAATGAATGATGAACACAAAATACCTATGTTACCCATGCAAGTACATCTTTGCATTTTCATGTAGCTTGCATTATTTAGGCTTCATGTTAGCATTTGCACTTTTAGGCTGCATTATGAGTTTGAGAGAGTTTTCCTCATCTTTCTTGTGGATTTTTCCGTCAACTGTGGTCACGATCTGATCTTCATTTCCTTACTTTCTTTCGTGATCTCAATCGAAATTCTCTATCTTAAACAGTTGATTGATTCTATTTCTTCTCTCCATTTCTTTCCATTTCTTCTAAACTTCTATCTTCCATTCACTATTCACCCCACTTCTTTTCTTCTAATTCAATCTTGGGGCATAATCTTTCTTGCTGTGAACCTTATCTTTCATTTGATTTGATCAAATTTATCAATTTATTGTTTCTCCTCTATCTCATTTCGATTTCGATCACGAGGGGGCAGTACCTATCAAATTTCAAACCTTGATTCAGTTTTATCAAATTATCAATTGCTCCTCTTGGGGCAACATTGATTGAGATTCTTATCTCTCACTTTGGATATGATCCCAAATCGACCTCATGTTCAAAGACCTTTAGTTTATGTTTGTCTTGATGTGTTCCCATCCGTCGAACACACATCTAAGTTGTTTTGTGATCCCAGATCGATCTCACATTTCAATTCTTCTTTGACTACATGTGTTCCCAAATCAATCACACATTAGTCAAAGAGGGGCAAATGTATGCACCATAAAATGGTCGCCTAGACTTTGGGCCCCATTTATTTAATCTATCGATATCAATTCCTGAATCAATATTTGTCATACATTCAAATCAAATTTATTGATCAAATCATAAATATTTCAATTTTCCCTAAAGTTTGAATATCCCATCAATTTTTAATTAAAAGAAATATATCCCTTTTTAATAAATAAAATAATATTATTTAATTAAAATTAATATTCTTTGAATGAAATAATGTTATTTAATTAAAATCCTCTTTTAATTAAATGGTTTTATTTTATTGAATTAATATTCATTTCTAAATTATATAATATTACCTTATGTAATTAAAAGAGATATTATTCTTTAAAATTAAATAAATGAAATATTCTCTCAAAAGATCTCCTGTGATGAAAAAGGAAACAAATTGAATAAAAATAAAAGAAAATAAAATGTAATTCCATTTTATTACAAACCTTCTAAAAATGATGATTGTTTCCTCTTTTTCATTTATCCCACATTGCTTCTACTTTCACATTCGAATCCAACTTTTCCTATAAAAGGAGACCTCTCATGCTCATTCAATCATCCCGAATTTTGATATCGAACTTATGCTGTAGAATTTCATAGCTTGTAATCATTTAGCATTTCAACTTGCACATTCACATTTTAGATTATTTGTAAATCATTTTAGTTTAAATCCATTACATATAGCTTAATTTAATTTTCAATAAATTAGTTTAGCTTAGTTTGCATGGCAAATCATTTAGAATAGTTTCATTTAGATCAACTCGAATCTCTCATTCTGAGTTGTATTTGCATGGGTAAAATAGGCTGATCTGAGGGCCACATTCAAACCATGCTCTTCTCAGATAGAGAGCTATGGGTCATTTTGTGAGAACTCACTATTGAGCACTCTCGCATACAAAGACTCATAGAAGTGTGATCACACATCTGTGCACACATAAAGATGCAAGATTAATCTATATGATAAATGCAAGGGACCAGATAGCTCCAAGTGCAAATGGGAGTGCACAACCTAGATTTAATATAGCTATGTTAGAGACCTGCCAAAGATACTGGGATCACGAGGCTTGTCAACAATGTCGCAGAGGACTGACGAGGACTGACGCTAAACAAACACACAGGGTTGCCCCAACATCACACATGAAGCGCAGAGGCGACATGGAGGATCCGATGCTGAAGGAACCACAAACACACAACTAACTCACAGGCAGAAGCGAAAGATCAAAAGACCTTGCCCCAGATTATCCACACACGTAGCACACTGTGATATAAAGAATCATGGTGACCCTGGTGGGATAAAGAGAAGCCAAAAAGATTAACAAGACCCAAAGGACAAAAAATCCAAGATCAAAATGATAACTCCAAAAAGACATCCTTTGCCAAGGAGAGAGATTAGGTTTGATTGATGGTGGGAAGATTGGTCGGACAGGAGGAACGATATATCCTCAAGGACCAGGATGGAAGATTAGGTCAGACAGGAGGAATGATATATCCTCAAGGACCCATGGGTTGGTGAGAGAATAAGTGTAGTTGTTCGCTGGCAAAAAAGCTGAAGTTCAAGGAATAATCAGGATGAGCAAGGATAAGTCGTCAATTGATGTTGCTGAAGCACAAGGCCTGAGTGGGACTACAAATTTTCTGAGGCTGGGGATGGGACAAGATATTTGATCAAATGCTGCTGCAGGATGGACAAAAGTTATCTACAATAAGGAGGAACGATATGCATAAGGGATATGTACAGAAGCTCAGGATTGGGGATAGGAAGATCACACTCGGCGGGACTCTCACTAGGATGGGGACAAGAAGGATAAATACAGGGAGGAAAGCGCTGTACAGGAAAGGGAAAGGGATATGGTACAAGATATGGTACAAAGCTTTGGAATAGGATATGGATTGCAGATGGGTTGGAGGAAGATGGAAGCCGAATGCTTGGAGGATAGGGGAGATGGAACTGCTGGGAGATCTATTATGGATGGAGGAAGAGGACGGTAGCTGAAAGGACAACTGAATAGATAAATAGCCCAGTTTACTATGTTGGCACCTGTTTACCAGGTTTTCACCAACATACTTGTCCAAGGCGCTTGAATTGCCAAGTTTTCACCGTTTGGACAATTATTTTCTCTTTCTCTTTTTTTTTTTGCTTTTTTGCTTTTTTTTTTTGCTTTTTTTGCTTTTTTGAATGTTTTTGGATTTTCTGATATATGCAGGATCAGGTTCAGGCATAGAACCTCTTCAGATGGATGATGTTGATAGGATCATTCAAGGGCTCACCTTCTGGTGTTGATAGCTGATAGGCTCCCGAGCCAAAGGATGCGGTGACAACATAGGGGCCCAACCAAGTAGGCTCAAACTTGCCTTTCTTTTCTCTATTTGCTAGGACCTTTTGATTTTCTTTAAGGACCATGTCACCGACCTAGAATTGTCTAGGATGGACCTTTTTGTTATAACTCCTTTTGAGTCAATTTTGGTATGCCACCAGGTGATCGTAAGCTTGCTATCTCTTTTCATCTAGCAGATCTAGCTGTGTGAGCCGGGCCACACGATAGTCTTCATCAGTTGTATAGTTCTTCATGGAGACGCGAAAGGATGGGAGCTCAACCTCGATCGGTAGAACGGCTTCAGCACCATATACAAGAGAGTATGGGGTGGTGCCTGTGGGAGTGCGATAAGAAGTGCGGTAGGCCCAAAGGGCGGGATTGATTTGGAGGTGCCAGTCACGACCAGAATCATTGACAACCTTCTTGAGGATTTTCAAGATAGTTTTGTTAGTTGCCTCAGCTTGGCCATTTCCTTGAGGGAAATATGGACTGGAGAAACGGTGATGGATGTGGAGTCTGGCACATAGATCATCCACATGCTGGTTTTCAAAAGGTGTGCCATGGTCTGTGAAAATGGTAGATGGTATGCCGAACTGGAAAATGATGTGGTAAAGGATGAACTTGGATATTTGGATGCCAGTGGTTAGGGTGAGCGGAATCGCTTCAACCCATTTGGTAAAGTACTCTATGGCTGTTATGATATACTTGTGTCCATCCGAAGAGAGGGGGGTGATCAAGCCAACGAGGTCGAGGCCCCAACATGAAAAAGGCCACGGTGGTGCAATAGGCTGTAGATCCTGTGCTGGTGCATGTATCAAATTGGCATGCTGTTGACATGGGAGACATTTCTTGACAAATTCACACGCATCATGTTCCATTGTTGGCCAATAATATCCAACTCTAAGCAGCTGCTTTGCTAGAACCATGCCACTCGTGTGGGCACCGCAAATTCCAGCGTGAACTTCTTGTAAGGCCAGGACGGCCTCGTTTGAGTCTAAACATCTAGATAGGACATTATGATACCCGCGACGATATAGGGTGTTGGCTACAAGAGTGTAGCGGGAAGCTCTGCGAATAAGGTTTTGGCGTTGGTTATTGGTGAGATGGGGAGATATGATACCATTTTTTAGATATGCATGGATGTCATGGTACCATGGGGATTGGGGACCAACCAAGACACACACCATGTTTGCATCGGTGTTCTCATAAGCTGGCAAGTGTAGCTGCTCGACTAGAAATTCATATTGTGTTGCGTCACGTGGGATTTCCAATAAGGATCCGATGGTTACCATTGCATCTGCTGCTTTGTTTTGAAGCCTTGGGATCTGATTGAATTGTAGATGTAGGAAATGCTCTTTCAGTTTATTGACCAGTTGCTTGTAGGGTAGCAATTTGTCATCCTTTGTCTGATACTCATCAAGGACTTGCTTGATAATGAGCTGTGAATCTCCAAAGACTTGTAGTTCTGTGATGTTCCATTAGATAGCTGTTCTGAGACCTGAGATGAGTGCCTCATATTTTGCAATGTTATTGGTACAGGGGAATCCCAACTTGAATGATTTTGGAATATAGTCACCTTGAGGTGTGACGAATAGGATTCCTGCGCCAGAGCTATGGGATGTGTTGGAACCATCAAAGTATAGTTTCCACATGGGCTGCTCTTCAATCATGCATAAGTGTTCATCGGGGAATTCCATGATTAGTGGATAGGCATCCACCAGTGGTGCTTCTGCTAGCTGATCGGCAATGACTTGCCCTTTGATTGCTTTGCGATCTATATAATGAATGTCAAATTCACTGAGTAACATGACCCATTTTGCCATACGGCCTGTGAGGGTTGTCCTTGATAATAGATACTTAAGAGGATCCACCTTTGATATGAGCTTGATTGTGTGGCTAAGCATGTAATGTCTAAGTTTTTGAGTGGAAAAGACCACTGCTAGGCATGCTTTCTCCATGGGTGAATAGTTAAGCTCATAGCCCACAAGAGTGCAACTGATGTAGTAGACAACTCATTCTCTGTTTTCATCATCATGCTGTGCTAGGAGTGCCCCTAGTGCTGTAGCTGTTGTTGAGATGTAAAGGATGAGTGGGCATCCTGGAACTGGTGGTACTAGGATTGGAGCATTAGCTAGATACTCCTTGAGCTTATCAAAGCTTCTTTGACATATGTGATCCCACTTGAAGTTGGTGTCTTTGCATAAGAGATGTGAGAAGGGTTGGCACTTGTCTGCTAGTTGCGAGATGAACCGCCGAAGTGATTGAAGCTTGCCCTGTAGGCTTCTGAGCTGTTTGAGATTTCTTGGTGGAGGCATCTCTATTATTGCTTTTACCTTTTTAGGATTGATCTCTATGCCTCGTCTAGAGACGATGAAGCCTAGAAGCTTGCCAAATGTTACGCCAAAGACACATTTCTTAGGATTTAACTTTAAGCCATAATGATTCAGATGATCAAATACACGCTCTAGGATGTTGAGGTGCTCATCTCTTGTTTTGGATTTTGCAAGGATATCATCCACATAGTCCTCAAGGATCTTGTGGATCATGTCATGGAAGATTGCTGTCATTGCTCTCTGATATGTGGCCCCTGCATTCTTTAGCCCAAATGGCATCATGTTGTAGCAGAAGGTACCCCATGGGGTTGTGAATGTTGTTTTATGTTGATCTGCTTCTGCTATATGAATGTGATTGTAGCCTAAAAATCCATCCATGAGTGATAGCATTTCGTGACCCGCTGTAAGGTCTACGATCATGTCTATGTTAGGTAGCAGGAAATCATCTTTAGGACATGCCTTGTTCAAGTCCCTAAAATCAGTAGAGATTCTAATGTTGCCAGAAGGCTTTGTGACTGGCACCATGTTAGAGATCCACTCTGAATAATCTATTGCTCTGATGATCTTAGCTTGGAGGAGCTTCTCAAGCTCTGCTTTGACGAGCAATGCTACCTTTGGATGCATTTTCCTTAGCTTCTGCTTCACTGGCTTGACGTTTGGATCTACTAATAGGTGATGAACAACAAGGTTTGGATCAAGCCCAGGCATATGGGCGTATGACCATGCAAAGTTGATAATGGATTCCTTGAGCAAGGCACTGAGAGTGATTTCTTCTCCTTCTGTTAGGTTGACTGCAATGTAGGTGATCCTTGGACATTCTTCTATTCCCAAGTTGATTGACTTGGTTTCCTCTATGATGATTGGAGATTGCTCTGGTCTATAATCTTGGATAGGGGGAAGAGGCAAGGCTTCATCTTCTAGTGCCTGAATTGCCAGGTTTTCACTAGAAGATACGCCCTTTATTTTTACTATTTTGGAATCAGAATGTGCCCCAAGGGGGTTTTCACATAAAGACTCATGATGTTCTTTTGCTATTTCATTTTTGCGACTAAAGCTTGCCTCTTCCCCAAAATATCCTTCTGGGTGAAGCTGATAGACAGAGGTTGATGTTGGATCCTGATTGCTTGCTGGACCTGATGCCCCCATGAATTCTAGGAGTGCTTGTGCGCTTTGGAACTCGTCGATGTGTACGATGCTTGGTTGGTCCCAATCTATGAGGTCGGGGTTTGTGAGGGGAAGATCTATGAGGTTAATGGAGAGTTGTTGGAGAACAGAAGTCCCCAGGAGGGTGTCGTCGGCAAAGATATCATTGTAGGATCGGATGTCTTTCTCTTCGGGGATGTCTTCGATTTCCACAAGGTCATCCTGGCTATTCGAAAAGTTCATGTTGGTCATGTTAGTGCCCTCAGTTGTGGTATTGGGCTCTTGTTCAAGAAGGCGAGAGGTATTAAAGCCAAGTCCTTGCTGTTTTGGATTCTGGGATGGTATGATAGGAAATAAATTTCTGTCCTCTTGTGGTCCTAGACCACCACCTTGATAGTTATAGTGTTCTGTGACATTTTTGTAGGGGATTGGGTATTTCTCTTTGAAGTACTCAAGAAGTTGTGTGTCACGTGACGGGGGATCTTTGTATAACCATTTGTTAATATCTGGATCCATTTCTTTGCTGCTGATGGTACCATGGGACTCAAAAGTCATGTTTCCGATTTGCTTGAGCTTATAATGTTCCTCAACAAGCTTGTTTTGACAACTTGGGCTCCCTTGAGTATGTGGATCACGTGGAAGAGCCCCTACAGCAAATGCATCACTGAGGCTGTATTCGCCACAACCCTAGTTGTTGATCTTGATGGATGATAAGGTGGAAGAGAGGATGGTCTCTGGATCGCGATGGGATCAGGATGAGCTAGCAATAGAAGTACCAATATCGGTTCCAGGACAATGAGTAGAATGAGGGAAAGATGCTTCCATCGCAAGGCAGTATGCAAAGGGGTTAGGATCAGCGTGGATGGTAACCTTAGTGCCTTGATGTGGAAACTTGATGCACTGATGGTAAGTAGATGGTACGGCCTTAATGGAATGGATCCATGGACGACCGAGGAGGATATTGAACGGTAGGTCAAGATCAACAACGTGGCAGAGAGTATCTTGCGCTGCTGGGCCTAGCTGAATAGGCAAAGTTATAGTACCTTCAGAGGTATGCTCCAAGTTATCATATGCTTTGATAGTGATTTGTTCATGTTGTATGTCGGCCTTTGTGAACCCGATCTTCTTGATGAATTTTAACGTGCACAAGTTGAGGGCTGAGCCATTATCCACTAGAACTCGTTTGATGGAAAAATCTCTGACCATGACAGCAATGCGGAGAGGGAGAGTATGGTCAGGAGCGACATCTGGTATATCAGATTCTTTGAAGGATAAGGCACATGTTGCTGATAGGTGTCCCACAAGAGTTTCAAACTGAGTTGTGTTAATGTTCGTGGGGACATGGCCTTCTTTTAGAGCTTTGTCCAGGATCTCCTGATGGATGGGTGATGTGCGGAGCAAATCCAAGATAGATATTTGGGCTGGCATGTTCCCAAGATGCTCTATGATATTGTATTGTGCACTTGGTGCATTATGCTGTGTTGCGCGTGCATTTGATGCTAACTCGGTGTTAAACTGTGCTGTGGATGTAGTAAATGTTGGCCTTGGAGGAGCAGCTGACCTCGGAGGAGCACTGGCAACAGTTATCCTACCACTGTGGGTAGTTGCAGCACATTGTCGATCTGGCCCTCTGACGTGGATGGTATTGATGGTGGGCTCATCTTGGATGGGCTTAACTTGAGTTATGCATCCGACATACTTGTCATAGTTGATGTAGGCCGCTGTGTGATCTTCTTGCTTGCCTTTGCCACGATTTTGAGGCTGATTGGCATTGGCTTGATTCTTCCTGGTATCGTGTTGAGGAAACACATTTTGATATATTTGCAAACTGGCATTGGGTGAAGCTTGAGCTAGTGCATCGACCTGGATTTCCTTGCGATCAATGAGATCCTGGATGTAGTTCTTAAGCCGCATGCATTTCAATGTTGTGTGCCCCTTCACACGATGGTAATCACAGTATTCATGTTCTTTATACCAATCAGACTTTGGTGTGTTGTCATCCTTCTGTGGGATGGGCGGATATGGATCATATTTTCCTTGGCTAGCCGATAAAAGATCTGATCTAGAGGCTCACCCAAAGGTGTGAAAGTCCTCTTTGGATTGTTCTGATTGTTGGGTTTGTTCTGCCTTGGGGCAACGTTAACTGCGTTAACAAGATTGCCCTGATGTGCTGGCTGTTGCTGTTGGTATTGCTGCTGATACTATTGCACAGGTGGTTGATGAGCTTGAGGAGGCTGCTGATAAATAGGTGCTTGATATGCGGGAGCTGGGGGTTGCTGATAGATGGGCGCTTGTGGCAGTTGGTATGTTTGAGCTGGTGTAGGACTAGCCACAACAAATTGTACATTTTTAGTGTCAGTGGCTCCATCTGTAACAACATTCTTGTTACGATTCCAGTAACGGGATTTATCATTGTTGGGTTTGTTCTTAGAATCATCCTTGAAGTGACGAATAGTGCCTTCATCTAGGAGAGCTTTCTCGATGCCTATGCCTTTGCTCTTGATGTCTTGATATGTCTGGAGACAGTTCATTCGTATGTGATGGGATAGCTTTGGATGCAGGTTATCAATGAAGATCTTTGTTAGATGCTTCTCTGGCGGCTGATATGATAACCTAGTTGTAAGATTCTACCATCTTTGCAAGTATTCTGCAAGGCTTTCTCCGTCTTTCTGCTTTGAGTTGCATAGGTCTAGCAAGGACAACTCATTCTCCACATTATGGGCATAGTGTGTGATGAACTTCTCAGAGAGTTCAGTAAAGGTTTTTATTGTCTCATGTGGTATTTTGTAAAACCACTCAACAGCAGTTCCTCCCAAGCTTTTGGGAAACAGGCGCAGGAGATAGTTATCACTGTAAGCTACTTCTTGGCACGCCATGTAGAACTCTTTGATATTCTTTACTGGATCTCCTTTCCCCCGATACTTGTCAAACTTGGGCATCTCAAAATGCTCGGGGAAAGGGATAGTTGCTATGGATCGATCGAAGGGATATGAGCACACCTCTTCGAACTTGTATGTTTTATTCTCTGTTCCACTTTGTAGCTCCTTTAGAGCATTTTTCATTGCTTCCCACTTAGCATTGAGTGGTGAGGGAACTGGGACTTCTGCTTGTGATGGAAGCTGTGGAACTGGATATGGTGCTTGCTGTGGATAAATGGGTTGGAACTGATTTTGGGGCAATGGTTGCTGGGGATATTGTTGGTGTGGCATAGGGGGATATTGTGGTAAATGATATGGAACCGCTTGATGTTGTTGGGCTGCTTGCTATTGTTGAACTGGCGGTTGTTGTGGGACTGCTTGCTGATATTGGACATTTGGAACTTGCTGTTGTAACTGATGGGTGGGAACTTGTTGTTGCTGGGGGATGATAGGGTTTTGTTGCTGAGGCTGATAGCAAGGGATTTGCTGTTGTTGAGGAATGATAGGTGTTTGCTGAAAGGGGACATGTGGTTGCTGTGGGGGAGGCTATTGGAATGATGCTGCTTGCGGGTATGATGGTGGTAGTTGCTGAGCTTGGCTTTGGGTTTGGCTGATATAAGCTGGGTGCATGCCTGCATTACTTAGAGGTGGAACAGATGTGGGGAAGCTAGAAGCAAAGGGTGATGGGGTAAGATAGCTGGGGAAAGTTGGCTGTTGAGGTGGTGGAACTTGCTGGAAGGTATTTGGGATTTGGGACGAATAGCTTGAAGCCGGCCGTGGTTGGGGTAGTTGCTGCTGTGCTGCTTGGGTGAAGGCGGTTTGTTGACTTGCAACCATAGATGTAGGGGATTGAGATGGGATCCCCCATGCCTTCATTTCTTCTTGTGTAAGGCCCCACTGAGAGCTTGTGTTAGGGTGCACTGCAGCGGATGATGGAATGGTAGGAGCAACGGGAGCTTGGGACACGAATGATGTTTGAGAGAAAGGAGCTTGTTGAGGTTGTGGTTGAGCGGATGCTTGTGAGGAGGAAAATAAAGGAAACACCCAAGAGAAAGATGAGGTGGGAATAGGAAGCGATTGCGCTAACCCCAAAGAAGAAGGTACAGGTGCTTGGGTGAAGGGTGACGGTGCTCCTTTGATGGTGAAAGGCATTGCTTGACTTGTGGATGGTGGCGAAGCTTTTGGTGTAAAAGCTTGCATGAGAGGTGGAAGCTGACTTTGGGTTAAGCGTTGGTTTTGGGCTTGGGTAGCCATAGCAGAAGGGGTGGGAGATGGAGTGGATGGTGCTGCATCTTGTGTTGCAGGACTGGTGAGGCTTCCTTGCAAGAAAAAGGGAATGGTGGAAAGCTCTTGGGGTGTTTGCATGATAGGATCGGGAAATGATTGGACAAACGAAGAATACGCTTGTGCTGGAACTTGGATATTTTTGATGGGGATGCGTGGATAGAGAGATGGTGGGATGGAGGTAGTTTCTGGCAGATAGTGGGCAAATGTGCTTTGCTGATGTTGCGGTACAAGGGCATTGGTCGCTGGTGGGCTTTCTAGAGGATTTACAAATGCTTGGTTTGCCAAGGGGGATGAAGGGATGTTTGGATCTTCACATGGGTTACTAGCTTGGATGTGGGGATTGTAGGTCATCATGGCATTGGTGAAAAGTTTGGGATCGGATGAGGTTGTTGGTGGATAAGGATTCATGCTTCTTCTTTTTCGAGATCTGGTCTCAACAGGCATGGAGATGCAAGTGCTAAATGTATGCAAGATGTTTGGCTAAAAGATGTTGATGGATGCAAAGTTTGATGAACTTCTAAAGATGATGACTTCTAAGATGCAAATGCAAGGATAGGGATCAAGATGGCGATGATGGAAGCTGGATGGAACGGATATGGATCAAGACGGTGGAGGAAAGATAGGTTACTGGTGGAAAGCTGGTGAAAGATTACTGAGTGGTCAACAAATGAGCTGCTATTTTTCCCAAATGGAGGATCAGAGATATGATGGGGTCAACCTAAGATAGACTGATGATCTTCGGTCAACAAGTTTCTTATCAATGCACTCCAATCTCTTGCTCGAGATGATGGCTATGCAAGGACAAGGTTTGATTTCTTTATGACAACACGTTGTGTCAAAAAAGAGGATGATGGTCTCTGATCTTGGATATAGGATAGGAACAACTCAAAAGGTAGAACACTAAGTGTTGGTGGGACTCTGGGTTTTGGAGCAAAAGATGATGGATCTGCTGGAAAGATATGGAAAGTTGATGGGGGGATGCTGGTGGAAAAGGTATTGAAGGGTGAAGGGACAATGCTCTATCTAAAGGGATAATGCAAATGACAAGGATTGATTCTAGAATGCTGGTAGGAAGATGAATGCAACTTTTATGATGTTCTTGAGATGCAACTAGGGTTTTGATGCTGATGCAAAGGGTGAAACTAGGATGAAACTAAGATGCAAGGTTGTTTTAGACAAGATTTCAAGATCTGAAGATGGAACAAGACATGAACAAGGAATTGGCTAATCTTCTGGCTCAAGGTTGATAAAGTGATGGTTAACTCGGAAACGGAAGGCGAACTGTTTGATGCGAGTGTTATGGGCAATGTTCTCAAATCTGGCTTGGGACTTCTCCTCTGCTTGGGTTGCTTGGATAGTGGATTGATAGGTCTTGAGTTTCTTTTTAGTAACTTTTCACTCTTGATAGGTTTGGGATTTGGGCAACTTCACTTTAGGATGTTTGTTCTTGCTGGGCATCACTTGGAAAAGAGGCTTTTGATTTTGAGACAAAGGTTTCCAATGGCAAAGGTTAAAGTCAAAGCAATCCCCGCAAGGGACAAAGCAACCCTGCAGGATACAAACAAAGACAACTGACTCTGATAAAGCTTTGAAAGTGTACGTTTCAACAAGTGTTTTCACGGATTCTTTGACTGTCAAGCACTTCAAACAGATCTACCTAAGGAAGGTGAGTATCAAAATCGCTTGCCCATAGCTTGGTATCCCCCAGAAGGGAATACAAATGGTGAGTAATCTTGAGGCGACCCGGTAAACCCCTTGGAATCGGTCCTTGCACAAAGATTTTGATACTTTCAGATGTAGATAGGGTAGCCTCTATTTTATCAAGTTTTTAATAGTTCCGTGGAGTCTCCATACCCAATTTTGCTGATCATTCGTGACTCACCTAAGAGCCTTGCCAATTATGCTGGGGGAGAGGAATGTTTACCATCCCTAGACACGTGTTTGGCACGAACGCCCGGCGATTAGGAGATGTAAGTGATTATTTTGTTCTTCACTTGTTTGTATACCGGTCGGACGGGCTACCGGTTTGAGGTCGTTCTCCAAAGAGGAAGCGCTTCTCCCTGGACAGGCCTCGCTAAAAGTAGAAGAAGTGGACTTGTTCGAGTCCAAGTGTTCTATGTTGCTTAAGTTAATAGGATTTTGCAAAAAGTAAAACTCCTAAATGCACATCAAGCAGTTGTTCATTTTTCCAAATTTGATTAAGTGTGTTTGAACCTTGAAATTGAAGACACAAGTGTTTAAGATTTTGACTTTTTCTTTCTCCAAAAAGTAAATCGAGCATTTGCAAGTTTTTTGACTTGGGCATTCAAGATTGAGTGTGCGTGTTGATTAAGAACTTTTAAAAAAGCTTTGTTTTGATCTTTAAGACATTCAAGATTGTGTTTTCTTTTCAAATGGAAAATGATGCTTTAGGACCTAAGTTCTTCCTTTTAACTTCATTTAAGATTTTGTTTTGACTCGTTTGAATGCAGATTTGATGTTCTTTTTATGCCCAAAAAGATATGATCATTCCTACTTTGCATGAATGCATTGTTAAAAATCCTTGATGTTGCAAGGATGCAAATGCCTTGATTAATTTTTTTGTTTTGTTTGTTAGAACAAATTTTGCAAATTTTAGTCCTTAATGCATTCAAGAATGATTTGGGGGTTCATTTTAAGCACTAAAATAAGGTGTGTATGATTTTGCTTCCTTATGAATTTTATTATTATTTTTGAAAAAAAAATGGCCATGACCTCCTTGCTAGAAGAAGAAGAAGAAGAAGAAGGAGATGGAATAGAAGAAAAATATAGACAAGAAGAGGAAGAAGAATATAAACAAGAAGAAGAAGAAGGGATCGAAGTGCTCCGTCCACCTATAAGCTTGAAAAATCTGAAAATGGTCTAAAACCCATCAGAATGTTTGCAAAGAACCCGTGAAGTGGGTCCCACCGGGTGTGCCAGAATGTAGACTAGGATTTGAGCGTGCACCTAAACCTGTTTTGAAGGCCAAAGACAAACAAACGTCATAGGATATTATCAAATCAAATTTAATGGTAAACAAACTAAAATCAAAGCCACCTCAGTTTAAGCCTAAAACGGATGCGCCCATGCACCGTTTGATATGCTTGGATATAAATGGATGTGGGTGTGCAAACTCAAGCACTTGGAGCATGCAAATAGGATGATTTGAGGATCAAGAAGACCCAAAATGACACAAAATAGGTATGAGGAACCTATTATGCCTCAAAGGCCTCAAGAACACACAAATATGCAAAGCTAAAAGATGAACTAAGATTGATTAAACAAGAAATGAATCTATGTTAATCCAATTAAGCTAATTTAAATATGATTTAAGTTTGAAAATGATCTAAAATGATGAGTTTATGCTTATGCTAGAATGAAAATGACATTATAACTTTGCTATTGAGTTTGAGAGTTAAAAGATGATTTGCCTTAGGAAGTGAGGGTATTTATAGGAAAAGGGAAGGGCTTGGTTAAAAAGGATGAGTCAGAGTTAGGGCTAAGGTTAGGGTTGAGTCAAGGACAAGTGTCCTGACAAGTGTCAAGGGAGGATTGAGTTGAAAGTTTGAGGGCATGTGCACAATTTGGTAAATGTGCCCAAGGCCAAGAGGTGGCAAGGAAGGGATAAGAAGGTCTTAAATGCATAATGAATGCATGTAAGAAAGATAAGGAAGGCTTAAATGCATCCTTAAATGCATTTGCAAGAGGTGGCCAAGAGGTGGCCATCTTTGTTGACTAAGGAGGATGACTAAGAGGAGGTTAGCATAAGTTTTGGTAAACCTTTTGCTAATGGAATGTGACAAGATTAGAAAGGGGATTAGGATTAGGATGGGTGAAGAGGTTGGGTTGAGAAGTTTCTAGAAGAGTCTAGAGTTTTCTTAGGTTTTATGGAATAAAAGTTTATTCATTCCAAAAGCTTAAGTTTGGGAAAATTTATTGAAATATTTTCAATAAATATGAAAATTAAATATTTAATCTTAATTAAATATTTTGAGTTGAGATTAGGGTTAGAAAAGATGGGATTAGCCTTTTAATCGAAATTAAGAAGGGATTAGAAGATTTTGGAAGAGGTTAGTGGTTTTAGGAAAAAAGGCCAACTTTTGGTCAAAAAATAAATTAATTATTTTTTGGGGGATTTTTGGTCAATTTATTAATTAAAATAATTAATAAATAGGGGATTAATGTTTAAATAAGATTTAAACATTTTTGGGAGGGATTTCTTAATTAAATATTTTTAATTAAGAAAAAGGGATTTAATGACATAAAAATAAATTAATTAATTAAATAAATAATTAATTAATAAATGATGATGTCATCAGGGATTTTTCAGAAAATAAAAATACTTTATTTTCTAAAGGATTTTTAGGTGTCTACAATATCATTCAAAGATGAATATCAATCAGAAAGTGAGCATCTAAAATCAAAGTTTTAATATGATGACATATCCTTCTTTGAACATAGCAAAACAACAAAGATTTTGCTATTCCTATACATTAATCATTATCTAAAAATAAAATACCTCTTTCCTTGCATTACAATAAAAATCCTAATCTATCCCTCCCTTGGCACAAAGTCTCTCAGGTCAGGTGGAATCCAGAACCCCCAAAATATCCTCTATGAGCCTTATTTATTTTCCCCTTTCGATCAGATTCTTTCCTGTTATAATAACTAATTCTTGAGGATGTGTCTATCCACATCTTCTTTCTTGAATACATTAAAGTCTCCCTTTGTGAGTGCCTTAGTACTATTTTGTTATGAAAGTCCATGTTACTTGGCGCTCTACATCTTTCAAAATGGATCTATTCCTATAGAATAGTGCCATCTGGATCTTATTGCAACACAAGTGTTAATGCCTCTATGTTTTGATTGGATGCTTGGTGCTATAACTAGAGTGTGTCATTTCTTGCTCTCCACACACATACCGCTTCATGCAAGTGACACCAAGAAACATTTTGTCGAAGCCATCATACATACGTATTTTGGGATTCAATTACGAGCATGTCCTCCTCAATTTTCCCACCCTATAAACCTGAAGCCAACATCTCTGAATCATGACTGATGTCAACAAAAAGAACTGCATTATCATGCATCATGAAGGCATCATCAACTTGGTATTGAAAATCGCTCTTAAGTTTCCCACTGATATAGTCCCAGACCTCTATGAATCCAACAACCGAGCATGAAACAAGGTTCTGTCCATCAGGGAAGATGTCGGGTCCTCCTTGACATTCGGTGTTGGGGCATTCTCAGGAAATGATAATGTCTTAATATTGAAATTACATTATAGATTATCATGTTCTCGAATGCCAATACTATCGATGTGCAAAACCAATTCTCATTGTCATCGACCAGTCTAACCTGAAAAAGCTTTGGAAACTTCATTTTTGGATACCTTTTACTAGTTCTACTACTCCTATCTATAATTCCATATGCCATGCTCTGCTTGTGGGCATTCTATCAAACAGTTTACATATACGAGCCCCTAATGCAGAGGTTACAACAAGAAAGTGGAGTGCCCTTCTACTACCTCCCACAACTCACCAACCAACCACAAAGGCTTAAGGGTAATCCCAAACTCTTTTGATGGTATAACACAACCAAAAAAATGTATTTCTATCCCAATAAACTCCCTTTGCAAAGTTACACACTCAATCAAACTTCAATGCCTTTTTGGCTTTAGGGACACTAGGCCTAAAACTAACTTATTGATAGAACTCTTCACCAGTGGACTTCTTGACTACTCCAAATAATTTAGATGGTCCTCATATGACCTAAGGCCTCTGAAATAACACTTGGTTTATTCCCACCAAAACTGTACCATGGCAAACTAGACTTGCACGCCAATTTCCTTGTAGCCTTCTCAATAGAGGTTTTCTACTCTAACTTTTTCACAACTAAGTATCTTGATAAAATCAAGGCATTTTCAGACACCCATTTGGAAATTATTTAAGATCCCAAAGCCTTGCCTTCCAACTCCACTCCAGCGCCACCTAACACCCACCTTGGACATAGACCTAATTGGCCTAATTAAGCTTGGTTTACAAAGCAAGTATGAGGTATAGGGTTCATGGAACTGGTAAAGTGCTTTAGATATTCTTCTCCAACCCCAAATGACTCAAAACCACCTTTACTTCACTTAATTATCTATTCTATGCACTTCTTTACAACTTTCTTCTACTTTCTAGATTGAATCCTCTAAAAAATTTAGACTAGGGCCTGATGCATGAAGGCCTTGCCCTTTGAGCCACTACATGAGCCTTTAGAATCCATTGATACATAGACCTAACTTTCATTTTCCAAATTCTTAGGTTAAACCCATGGCTAGAATGCAAGTTAGGCCTCCATTAGTGTTCAGGGCCCTAGAAAAGCTTGCTTCCTGGACTGTTTTGAAAAGAATTGAAATAACTTTAACAAATGAAACTAAAACTTCTTCAAATTAATGAAAATGTTCACTAACATGCAATATAGTATTCCCACATTCAAATCATGACCCTGTAAGTCCGTACACGCCCGTACAACTCTAAGAAATGGCTCAAAAATGGTTTGTATTCATCCTTTATGGCATTAGTTTACAAAAATCAACTTCTTACCATTATGGTTTGAAGTGATGAGCATATATAACCTTGAAAATTAAGGTATATCAATTGGAGAACCCATTTGACTCTTTGGTTTCCAATTCCAATCTCTCGAGAAATTTTAGAAAGTTGCAACAACAACTTTTATTGCATTTTTGCAATTTTGCAAAATATGCTATTTTATGAACTTGATAGAGTTTACAATTTCTTTTTGAGATCAAAACCTATCAACATGATTTTTCAAGTGAAAATAATCTAAAATCAACCTTTAAGACTCCATAAGCCTAACCTAGCAAATTATCACTAACTAGGTGAACCCCATGACCTAAGGTATCTTAGGCTTATAACACTGCCAAAAGATCCTTGATCACACATTAGGGATTCCAAACAAAAATTAGGATGATCTATTTAGATCCATGCTATTTATTACAAACATCAAAATGCAATTCAAATTCCTACTAGTGGAGGGTGCCTTGCACCAGCCCCGGAAGATCGCTGCCCAATCGTGCTTAGTGCACCTTGGGGTCACTTGGGTCGAGCATGGTCACGAGCATTTCAGTGACTCTCTAGGTAGAACAGGGTTGTCACTAGTGTTTACCCATCCAACTAGAGCCAATGGAGTAGATGGTTTGATGCCAGGTTAGACGGTTTGAAAGATACGCTGCTGAGCCACTTTCAACTGACCCTCACTACAAGTTTTGGCATCGACTGAGATCGCCTTGCCAAATGAAAATGAAGTTGAATTGCCCAAAACTGAGAGAGGTTATTGTAGACCTCAAAAACATGATCTCATAGCACCTAATGGTTTGTCAATACCTCTCACGAAGTTTGAGATACAAGCCTCAGAAGATTGCTGCCCAATCATGCTTAGTGCACCTTGGGGTCACTTGGGTCGAGCATGGTCGCAAGCGTTCTGGTGACTCTGTGGGTAGAATGGGGTTGTCATTCGTGTTTACCCAGCCAACTAGAGTTGATGGAGCAGACGGTTTGATGCCAGGTCAGACGGTTTGAAAGATACATTGCTGAGCCACTTTCAAGTGACCCTCACTGTAAGTTTTGGCATCGACTGAGATCGCCTTGCCAAATGCAAATGAAGTTGAATCACCCAAAACTGAGAGAGGTTATTATAGACCTTAAAAACATAACATTTTATCACCTAACAAGTTTTTGATACCTCTCATGAAGTCTGAGATACAAGCCCCGGAAGATCACTGCCCAATTGTGCTTAGTGCACTTTGGGGTCACTTGGGTCGAGCGTGGTCGCGAGTGTTCCAGTGACTCTGTGGGTAGAATAGGGTTGTCATTGGAATTTACTTGGCCAACCTAAGCCAATGGAGAAAATGGTTCGATGTTAGGTCAGACGGTTTGAAAGATACACTACTGAGCCACTTTCAACTGACCCTCACTGCAAGTTTTGGCATCGATTGAGATCGCCTTTCCAAATGCAAACGAAGTCAAATCACCCAAAACCGAGAGAGGTTATTGTAGACCTCAAAAAAATGATCTCGTAGCACCTGATGGTTTTTTGATACCTCTCATGAAGTCTAAGATACAAGCCCCGGAAGATCTCTACCCAATCGTGCTTAGTGCACCTTGGGGTCACTTGGGTCGAGCGTGGTCGCGAGTGTTCCGGTGACTCTATGGGAAGAATGGGGTTGTCACTGGTGTTTACCTGGCCAACTAGGACTGATGGAGTAGATGGGTTGATTGCAGGTCAGACAATTTGAAAGATACACTGCTGAGCCACTTTCAACTGACCCTCACTACAAGTTTTGGCATCGACTGAGATCGCCTTGCCAAATGCAAAAGAAGTCGAATCGCTCAAAACCAAGAGAGGTTATTGTAGATCTTGAAAACATGATCTTGTAGCACCTAAGGATTTGTTGATACCTCTCATGAATTCTAAGATACAAGCCCCGACAGATTGCTGCCCAATCGTGCTTAGTGCACCTTGGGGTCACTTGGGTCGAGCGTGGTCGCGAGCATTCCGGTGACTCTGTGGGAAGAATGGGGTTGTCACTAGTGTTTACCTAGCCAACCAAAGCCAATGGAGCAGATGGTTCGATGCCAAGTCAGACGATTTGAAAGATACATTGCTGAGCCACTTTCAACTGACCCTCACTGCAAGTTTTGGTATCGACTGGGATCACCTTGCCAAATGCAAAAAAATTCGAAACACCCAAAACCGAGAGAGGTTATTCTAGACCTTGAAAACATGATCCCGTAGCACCTAAAAATTTGTCAATACCTCTCATGAATTCTAAGATACGAGCCCCAGAAGATTGCTGCCAGTTTGAAAGATACGTTGTTGAGCTGCTTTCAACTGATTGTTAGTGGTATGTTTGAAATTTGAACTATGAAATTAATAATGATTTGGCTTGTGAAATTTGAACTATGGAGCTTATTATGTTTGAGGTTTAACTTTTATAGATTGTTTGAAATGCTAAAAAATAATATCCTTAAAGCATTAGAAACAACAATCAAACATGTAAGAATTCAAACCATACAAATGACATAAGTATATGACATGTAAGATCCCTTCTTGGCACTATTGGCCACCCATACATGATTTTGGTCATAAGTTCTTATGAAGAGTTTTAGGACATTTAACTTTTAAATCAAATTGATTGTTACAAATTGCCATTATAGGCTTCAAAAGATCTCAATTAACCATTAAGGATCCTTTTGTCCTTCTATCTTTGATTGGATCCATGGTGACCATAGTCATCTTCATAAGTGATCCTGCACAAGTTACAATCCACATACAAAACCAAGTTTATTCACTCAAAATACAATCTAAGAAAGGTCAAATTAATATATTGAAATTAAGCTTAACGAACTTAGAAAACAATGCACTAAGTTAACTTATTACCTAGTCAAGTGTTTCTGAAGGGTCATCTCTTTGCTTCAGGGTCTCCAATAGTGCTTCATGATCAGTAGTAGTAATAGTCCAAAGTTCTTTTTTCTTTGGTCTTCCTTGATGCTTTGAAAACTTGACATTTGTTGCTATAACAAGCTGTGAATACATGAGAATAGTTTTGTGCTTCTCATAGTCTTCAAATGCGGGAAATCCATTCTTTCTAATCATGTATGTTCACAACCATGATCCCACAACAATAACTAAACTAGTAGGATATGTGAACCCATAACCATCTGTCATTAGTTGTACAAGATTCTATTTACCTTGTACATAATGTGCTAACCAATAATCTGACCTCTCATCATTCCCCTACGGTGCAACCAATGCAAAAACATCTCCTAGCTTCAGAAGATCTGAAAGATGGTCATAGACAATTGAAGTGTCCATGTCATCATTTCTTATAGAGAGTTTTAAAGATAAAGGAGTCAGATACTATGGAACCCATATATCCACCCACTCACTTGACTCGCAATGATCCCAATCATACTGAAAACACATGAGGCAAAAACAAGCCAACTCTCATGTCCAAATGGTCCATGTACTACTATTGGAGCTTTAGAATGAATGCATTTTTGAAGAGTCTTTCACTATTTGACAATCCAATCTATCTCCTATAGTTCCCTCCTCAACCAACCAAAAGAATCTATGCACTGTAGAATCAAGAGTCCCCCCTGTGACAATGCTAAAGTACACCAATCAACAATAGAACAAGCATCAAGAAGTACAACACCTGAAATCCTCAATTGCTCCTTAACTAGAGCTCTCTTCACACATGCACCTACTCTATCATGCTCCCCTTTCCCATGCCTTGACTCAAAAAAACTCCAAATATGAGGTACACCTCTCTCCACATGCATTCTACACAACTAATAAAACATTTTGGCATTCTTAAATTGACCGGTGCAATTATCTGACCAAATGAGATGCCTATCCATAGCAATACCATTTTCCTGCAAGAAGTCAAAATAGTTCTAGAAACAATGTTGAACAAACTCATGAGAGTGAGACCTATCATCACTCATATAAAAATGGTACTCTCTGATTATCTTTTGCTCATCTTTTGTGCTTTCAGGGGAATGTCTATATGTGATGTGTACAAAAATAGCAACCTGAATGGAATTGTAATATTGAGCTTAAGTCTCATTTTGGGGCTGCAATGTATAGTTCTCCACAAAGTCTACAATGGATATAATAGTTCCAATGGGGAAAGTGTCCTTACATGTCCTGAATTGTTGATCCAACCATTGAGACCTGTGACTATGCCTTGCACACTTGTAAAAAAGATTTGTCTTGAAATCTGAGATAAAATCAGCAACATTGTATTCTTTTGCAACTAACTCACATCTAGAGCCTTCACCTCCACTCTTCAATGTATATTTCACTATTTCATATACCTTTTTTTGGACGAGTGTCTTTGCAAAATTGTGTTCCAAACCCTCATGAAAACATGTTCTAAACTTGGACAAGCCACCACATTCTGAGCACTTGGCATTTAAGTAATCTTTTTTATAAAATAAACAACCATCATCTCTATGACATAAAAATTGATCTAGCAAGTCTCTTGATGATTTGGGAAGACCACTTGTACCACAATCCTCTAGCATTTCATTATTATGCAAAGTAGAATGAATGGACCATAATAATTCATGATGCATTAAAAACTCAACATGATATTTGCAACAACATGTATTTCAAATCTTAAGGGGCACACAATAAAATGGTTTCACGAATTCAAAAGACCTTTATGATATTTTCAATGTTGGATGTGTCTCACAAAATTTTTTATACAACATTGTTTGACTTACCTCCACATAATGTTTAGGATGTGGAGTGCGGTCTCCATTGCCAACTCTCAACTTCAAGACATCCTTCACATTTGGTGACACTCTTGAGTTAGCATCCCAAAATTGTTGAATTTCATCCTTGACAACATCTATTAGCTTCTTATCAAAATTTGGAAGTCTCCCACCATAAGCCCATGTATCAATTTGAAGCTGATCATCAAGTCTTTCTCTTCTTGCAAGTGCTCTACCCAAAGTTTTACGGTCTATATTGAAGTCAACACAAGTTTGTCTCATCAAACGAGCCTTTCTCAACTGATGACTTACTAAGGAGGTTGTAATAACCCTCTGAGAAACTCTCATCTTTTTCTCTACTAGTCTTCCCAATGCTATTGAGAGCATTGAAAAGATTCTTCACAACAATGGCATTTCTCTCCATTTTCTTATTCACACGAATCTTTAATTTCACAAGCACAGGTCTCATGTTTTGCATCTTTAACAACTGCACAAAAATTTGACATTGCTCAACCAATATCTTGTTTCAAAAAAATTGATCATAAAGTCTTGAAGCCCACAACCTAACATTTCTATGTGACCTCTTTCCTTCCCAATTATTCATAATTTTCTCCTCAATTTCAATTAACCATTTACGTGTTCTTGAAAGCCCCGAATTTGAAGATTGATTATCTTTATTGTGAGGGACTTCATTTCACATATAATTTGGAGATGTATAACGTTCATGTGGTTCTTGTGCAACATTTTCATTCCCAAAGTCTACATTTTCAATCTCCATTTGTCCATTTTCAAATTGAACATCCTCTTCACTTACAACTACATTTATGGGGTCACCTTGATTAATTTTTAACATACCTTCTCTCCTTCTTTGGTGATTTTCCTTATCTTTTTCCCTATATGCTTGAATTTTGTCATCTGTCAACTTCCTCTTGCATTTAGCCTTTCAATGACTACTACTTCCCATGGTGAGACCACAAGTCAAATAAAATCAAACAACGGGCCCCAAATCACATTTTTTTTCGTAAAGCGTGAAAAAAGTATCAAATCTAGTGATTGTCTGGTCTGTGGGGATAGGGAATATTTTGGTCAAATATTACCTGGCAAAAATTGGGTATCCGATTTCATATCAGGTACCTGATATTCTCAGGTTGATGAAAAAAGGGCTGGAGTAAATGAAAAAAAATTAACTTTTACATATATTGATGTATATAATAGATATAAATAAAAGACGCATATGATATATATAATGTATATTATATATATACTAATGTATTATAATATACTAATGTATTATATATACTAACATGTATATATATATATATATATATATATATATATATATATATATATATATATATATATATATATATATATATATGCTAATGTATACTAATATATTATATATAATATTAAAAATTTTGGAGAATCTCTTGCAGAAATATGGAAATTATAATCTTCCTCCTAGAGCATACATTAATGAAGTTCTTCGTGCCTTAGTAGAGGAAGCCGATTGGATTGTTGAAGCTTACAGTACTACATACAGAAATGCAATATGTATTTTTGGCCTAAATTTTTTTCTCATTTCTTTTAGGTCTTTAAAGGTGGTCAGCTAAATATTTGTATTAAATGTGCCTTTTACAGGCGTCGTAAACCCTAGCTACGTAGAAATGGAGGCTTTGAAGAATAGTTCACTAGAGGTGGAGAGAGAGACTTCCAAGGGGTCATGAGGACTCCCTCAAGACACACTTGAGTGCTCCAATGTGTCAAAAGGGGTCACAGGAACTCCCTAGGGGTCCTCGTATGCGTGATAAGGCATACTAGAACCCCTAGGGAGTCCCTATGACCCCTTTTGACACATTGGAATGATCAAGTGTGTCTTAAGGGGTCCTAAGACCCCTTAAGACACACTTGAGCATTCCAATGTGTCAAAAGGGGTCATGAGGACTCCCTAGGGGTCCTAGTATGCCTTATCACACGTTAGGAACCCTATAGAGTCCACGTGACCCCTTTTGACAAATTGGAATGCTCAAGTGTGTCTTAAGGGGTCGTAGGACCCCTTAAGACATACATAGCATTCCAATGTGTCAAAAGGGGTTAGGGGGACTCCCTAGGGGTCCTAGCATGCCTTATCATATGTTAGGACCCCTAGGGAGTCCCTGTGACCCCTTTTGACACATTGGAATGCTCAAGTGTGTCTTAAGGAGTATTAGGACCCCTGAAGATACACTTGAGCATTCTAATGTGTCAAAAGGGGTCACAGGGACTCCCTAGGGGTCCTAGTATGCCTTATCACATGTTAAGACCCTTAGGGAGTCCCCATGACCCATTTTGACACATTGGAATGCTCAAGTGTGTTTTAAGGGGTCCTCCCTAGGGGTCCTAGTACCCCTTATCATGCGTTTGGACCCCTAGGGAGCTCCTGTGACCCCTTTTGACACATTGGAACGCTCAGGTGTGTCTTAAGGGGTCTTGCTCAAGTGTGTCTTAAGGGGTATTAGGACCCCTTAAGACACACTTCAGCATTCCAATGTCTCAAAAGGGGTCACGAGGACTCCCTAGGGGTCCTAGTACACCTTATCATGCGTACTAGGACCCCTAGGGAGTTCCCGTGACCCCTTTTGACACATAGGAATGCTCAAGTGTGTCTTAAGGGGTCCTAGGACCCCTTAAGACACACTTGAGCATTCCTATGTCTCAAAAGGGGTCACGGGGACTCCCTAGGGGTCCTAGTATGCCTTATCACATGTTAGGACCCCTAGGCAGTGCTCGTGAACCCTTTTGACACATTGGAATGCTCAAGTGTGTCTTAAGGGGTCCTAAGACCCCTTAAGACACACTCAAGTATTCCAATGTGTCAAAAGGGGTCTAGGGGACTCCCTAGGGGTTCTAGTACACCTTATCACATGTTAGGATCCCTAGGGAGTCCCCGTGACCCCTTTTGACACATTGGAATGCTCAAGTGTGTCTTAAGGGGTCCTAAGAGCCATTAAGACATACTTGAGCATTCTAATGTGTCAAAAGGGGTCTATGGGACTCCCTAGGGGTCCTAGTACACCTTATCACACGTTAGGACCCCTAGGGAGTCTCTGTGACCCCTTTTGACACATTGGAACACTCAAGTGAGTCTTAAGGGGTCTTAGGACCCCTTAAGACACACTTGAGGGTTCCAATGTGTCAAAAGGGGTCACGGGGACTCCATAGTTGTCAAAAGGGGTCATGGGGACTCCCTAGGGGTCCTAACATGTGATAAGGTTTACTAGGACCCCTCGGGAGTCCCCTAGACCCCTTTTGACATATTGGAATGCTCAAGTGTGTTTTAAGTGGTCCTAAGACCCCTTAAGACACACTTGAGCATTCCAATGTGTGAAAAGGGGTCACAGGGACTCCCTAGGGGTCCTAATGCATGATAAGGTGTAATAGGACCCCTAGGGAGTCCCCATGACCCCTTTTGATACATTGGAACACTCATGTGTGTCTTGAGGGTCCTAAGACCCCTTTTGATAGATTGGAATTCTCATGTGTGTGTTAAGGGGTCCTAAGACCCCTTAAGACACACATGAGCATTCCAATGTGTTAAAAGGGGTCTCGGGGACTCCCTAGGGGTCCTAGTATGCCTTACCACATGTTAGGACTCCCTAGGGGTCAAAAGGGGTCATGGGGACTCCCTAGGGGTCCTAACATGTGATAAGGTGTACTAGGACCCATAGGGAGTCCCTGTGAGCCCTGTTGACACATTGAAATGCTCAAGCATGTCTTAAGGGTTCCTACGACCTGTTAAGACAAACTTGAGCATTACAATGTGTCAAAAGGGGTCATGGGCACTCTCTAGGGGTCCTAATGTATGATAAGGCATACTAGGACCCCAAGGGAGTCCTTGTGACCCCTTTTGACACATTGGAATGCTCAAGTGTGTCTTAAGGGGTCCTACAACCCCTTAAGACACACTTGAGCATTCCAATGTGTCAAAAGGGGTCATGGGGACTCCCTCGGGGTCCTAGTATGCCTTATCACATGTTACAACCCCTAGGGAGTCCCTATGACCCCTTTTGACACATTGGAACACTCAAGTGTGTCTTAAGGGGTCCTATGACCCCTTAAGACACACTTGAGTTTTCCAATGTGTCAAAAGGGGTCACAGGGACTCCCTAGGGGTCCTAGTACTCATGATAAGGTGTACTAGAACCCCTAGGGAGTCCCCATGACCCCTTTTGACACATTGGAATACTCAAGTCTATTTTAGGACCCCTTAAGAGACCCCTTAAGACACACTTGAGCATTCTAATGTGTCAAAAGGGGTCACGGGGACTCTCTAGGGGTCCTAGTATGCCTTATCACGTGTTAGGACCCCTAGGGAGTCCCCGTGACCCCTTTTGACATAGTGGAACACTCAAGTGTGTCTTAAGGGGTCCTAAGACCCCTTAAGACACACTTGAGAATTCCAATGTGTCAAAAGGGGTTTAGGGGACTCTCTAGGGGTCCTAATATGCCTTATCATGCGTTAGGACCCCTAGGGAGTCCGCGTGACCCCTTTTGACACATTGGAACACTCAAGTGTGTCTTAAGTGGTCCTAATGCATGATAAGGCATACCAAGACCTATAGGGAGTCCCCGTGAGCCCTTTTGACACATTGAAATGCTCAAGTTTGTCTTAAGGGGTCCTATGACCCGTTAAGACACACTTGAGCATTGCAATGTGTCAAAAGGGGTCATGGGGACTCCCTAGGGGTCCTAACACATGATAAGGCATACTAGGACCCCTAGGGAGTCCCTGTGACCCCTTTTGACACATTGGAATGCTCAAGTGTGTCTTAAGTGGTCCTAAGACCTCTGAAGACACACTTGAGTGTTCCAATGTGTCAAAAGGGGTCATGGGGACTTCCTAGAGGTCCTAACGCGTGATAAGGCATACCAGGACCCCTAGGGAGTCCCCATGACCTAGATGAGATGTTAGTGAATGACTTCTTGCTAATACTACTCTTCCACCAGATCCAAATTTCAACCCTTTTGTAGATCCACAGGCTCAATCGCGAGCCCACAGAATTGGCCAAGAGAAAAATGTGATTGTATATCAACTGATTACAAAATGTTCAGTTGAGGAGAAAATATTGCAATGATCAAGAAGAAACTTGGCTATGGAAAATCTAGTTATGAATTCTGTTAAGAATGAAACTATTAAGGAATTGCATGAATCAGAAACCATGAAAATAACCTTCTACAACAAAGAATATTCAAGCTATAAAATTTATTAACTCTGAATTTAAACGTCTTATCAACATTCATGGAAGAGATTTCATTAGCATCCATGGAAGAAATTTCATTAAAACTTCAAACAAAATCATCTAAAAAAATTCATTAACTTTAGGCGAAATCATTTAAGATGGACAAAAACAAAATCGTATTACTCAGAAATGGCACAGAAAGAAAATGAGATAAATCAAATTTATCAAATTCTTGCAATCTGCAGCTTCTCTCCGAGCACAAAATGACAATCCATGGATCCAAAATTATGGTAAAAATTAAATTCTTCAAGTAAGTTGTTCAGAAACACATAGAATACTATAACGCATGATGATTTATAGAGAATTTATGATGGAATATGCTATGCAAAATCCTGCAATCCCTGCCATATCTCAGAGTACTGATGTGAAGCAATGGCGAAAGTCTAAGACAGAGGCAGCATCAGCATTGAAGTGGCAAGACATTCTTCATAATATCAGGGCAGCGCCATCAAAACAGCAAGGCTTTCCTCATAATGTCACATTGCCGCTAATCTCTTCTTTAAATTTATTAATGTGTTCAATTCTATGGCACCTGCATAATTTCCAGTATAACTGCTCATTTTACCAAACCCTTCCCCACTCTCCATAATCTTCAGCTGGTTCAAAGATCTGTCTGGTTGTTCTTGTTTAACTTCCCAATGACTTTGTTGAGTTGCCGGATTATCAACAGGCATGGTACAATTGTCTGGTGACCAAAATTTATTTTGAGAACCTTTGCAATTTAGCGTTCTGGTTGAAAAAGTAGGGAAAGATACCATTTCACAGCCACAGGCGGTGGAAACAAAGTGATTCTCTTGCCCTCTGCTTCTATAATCAGCCTCCAGTGAACTATTCTTGAAAGCTTCCATTTTTGCATAGCTAGGGTTTTTGATGCTTGTAAAAGGCACAACTATGCCCCTATAGGGACTCATGCTCGTGCTCAGCATCATATTAAATAATATTTAAAATGTAAAATGTATATTATATAATATTTAATATATAATATATAATCTAATATATAGTTTTTGATATTAATATAAAATTAAATAATATTTAATGTAACATGTATATTATATAATATTTAATATATATAATATATAATCTAATATATAGTTTTTAATATTAATATATATTAAATAATATTTAATG
Source organism: Chamaecyparis obtusa (assembly GCA_027943335.1). Classification (NCBI taxonomy): domain Eukaryota; kingdom Viridiplantae; phylum Streptophyta; class Pinopsida; order Cupressales; family Cupressaceae; genus Chamaecyparis; species Chamaecyparis obtusa. Next base: position 59,241 of record BSBK01007739.1, read on the forward strand.
TAAAATATATATTATATAACATTTAATATATAATTGATATTATATAATATTTAATATATCTAATATATATCTAATATATAACTAATATATAGTTTATGAAGGATGGAGAAATGGGAGGGAGAAAGTGGAGGCAAAGTTAAAATTCAAAATTCTGTCGTCATATTTGGGTATCCGAAAATATTGGGTACCCGATTAGGCTCGGTATTGCCTTGTGCACCAAACCTACATGGTCAACTATTGGAATGTCTCAAATACATGTTTTTCACCTGTTTCTCTAAGTTCCAGACTTTGACAATGTAGCTGACGACTTTTTTTTCACCTGAATTTGATAAAACAAAAAGGGTATCTTAAGGAGATTCTCAGCTTTCTATCGATATAATTGCTTTCAAATTTTGAATTCGGTAAGTAATTATTAGTTATTTTCTAATTGAGCTACCTCTAAAGTGCTGATTTATATACTAATTGAAAAATGACTATAACTTTCAAATGGTATAACATTTTTGAAATCCGAAAAATGCATCACATTCTATGCTTCTCCTAATATAAGAATTTTTATTTTTTTTTTTGAATTTTGTAAAGTTTTGAATGAGTTAAGGTGGTCAGACATGCGAGTTTTTTTATTCTGAAAATGTTTTAGTAGAAAATTCATAATTAATTATTTTTTTGGAATAAAATTACAAAAAAATATGCATCACATCCGAGCATGAGTCTACTACTTATATATAAAATCTTATAATAAAATAATATCATTTGAATATGATTAAGGTGGTTAGAGATACACCCGCTTCTTATTTTTTTCATGAAATTTTTGTACTGCTGCATTAAAATCTATACTTTTCACCAATCATAGTAACTTTTTCTTAAAAAAATCCTAGTAGTTTAGAAACTACATTTAATTTTCTACAGATTCTATTCTTACAACTTTTTGATATTAGGTTCATAGCTAGTTGAAATTTTCACGTCAAGTTGACTAACCCTAATTTGCTAATTTTTCATTGCCACTTAAGGGCATAGTTTGGCCCCTCATGATCTTGCACATACCCTCTCTTGGTTTGAAACTAGTAGGTTTGGGACTATCTTTAGCTGAAAAGGATCACCTAGATACCTTGGTTATATTGTTGACTAGTAAAGTTGTTCACTTGTCTATCTCTTTGGTTATAGTTATCTTGACATTATCTCTTGATTCGAGTCACAAGTGTCATACATAGGGATCTTACCCCGCAGCTTGGGCACTTTGTGATCAGTCATCTTAATCTTATTTTACTCTCTTTTTACTATTTGATAAGTGAACACTTTTCTCTTCTAGGGTGGACATCAAGTTATCTTGTGTCATCTTATTTGGGTCTTTACATTTTCTTTCATGCCTACTTATCAAAATGATCACATCATGAATCCAAACAATTTGACTAAAAAAGAAGAAGAGATTCTTGTGGCATACTTTTCAGAATAAATCAAATCTTTGAGATCTAAAATTAAAAAATTAAAGGAAGAAAAAGATACATCTCCTAAAAAACATTCTTGGAAATCAATCTATCCTTTACATTCATCTTCTCCAAGAAAGGCCACGTCTCACTCTCACAACAACTTTACCTTTGAGAAACATCTTAATAGAAAACCTATCTTTGATCAAGAACCTCTTTATGAAAAACCTATCTTTGATCGTAAACATTATCATGGAAGACTTATCTTTGACAAACCTATCTTTGATAAACCTATCTTTGACCAGCCTATCTTTAATAAAGAAAATGAAGAACTAGAGATAATATTTACTCCTTTTGGAGAATCTTATGAATCAGCTTTGGAAAAATTCCTTGAAAACAATCTTATCACCTTACCTCCAACTACTTCAAGTGGACTTTCATTCTCAACTACTTATTGTGTATATCATCGAAATAATGAACATAAAACTTCACATTGCCTAGAGTTGGCACACAAAATCCAAGATTTCATTGATGATGGCATAATTGGTGTTGATGATCCTAATGAGTTACCTAATGAAGATACTACTCTCAAGCTTGATAAAAATCATGAAACCATGTCTAGTAATGGTTTTCATGTTGCTACTACCTTACCCCTCATACATTCATCTCCTAAAGAAGCGAATCCCTCCAAAATTATGCCATTAGACAAATAAATTAATGATTTTCACACTACCTATGTGTATCCTCAAGGGATACCTCTAAAAGAGACTCAAGCTAATATGCATCTTTCTACAAGTCCCTTCCATGCTTCAAAGGTCATAGATCCAAAGCTTCCTTGTGCTTCAACACCTATCATACCTATCCAAAATGTTCCTTCATCAACCCTTCATGAACCCCTCACACATATTCAAACCTCTACGTTGTCCTTAGAAGTGGTTCCATGTTAAGAGGATAATATGAAGTTTGAAGAAATAAATATCAATAAAGATCAAGATCAAGATACCCTCCATCCTTATCCAATGGTTGACCAAAGTATCATATCCCAAGAATCTCATGATCATTCATTCCAAGAAGATATCCCTCCACCTCCTATATCTTATTCATCTCCCAAGAAAGATCAAGATACTCCTTCTATCATCTCTAAAGAGCTTATTAAAAACTGAGAGAAAAGTACTCTCCCTACATTATCTAAAGATCCTTGTCAAGATCAGAATGTCCTAGAAAATCCTTGTCATAATCCTTCACAACTATTTGAAAAATCTCTCATCTCTCCCACTTCTCCACATAAGAATAAATCCTCCCAAGCTCCTGTTCCTCCTATCAAAGCTAATCATGAGCCTATTGATATAAATATGGACCTTAGAGATCGAAGCCTTGGCCATACTTCTCACTCTATGGATGTTGATATCCCTATTCCTTATCTATTTGCATCTTCAAAATCTATCCTTGGTCCTTATAACTCAAAGTTGAAACCGTCAAACCTTCCATCCATATTAGGTCCTTATATCCCTCCATACACTATACCTTTCACTCCTAGCTTACTTCAAGATCAACAAAGACATGCATACTTGAGAAATCATACATCTATCCATCTAAACCCATCATATGATCCATATTCATCCACAATTCCTAATTATTTTGACAGCAATTTGGATGTACAACATAAAAATCAGAAATACAAGAATCCACTTACATATGAAGATAACCATGTCCTATCTAATAGACATGTGGCTACAAATAAAAATGAGATATCTAAGAATCCACAAGGGTCCTCAAAGAAAAGAATAAAATAAAATCAAATATGGGTTCATAAATCCATTATCGAAGAATTGCGATCAAAAGCATCTAAAAATAAAGAAAAATCAAAATCTATGTGGATTCCCAAGACTCTCTTACAAGAATTGGATATAAAAGAAAATTCAAAGTTGACATTCAAACTTCCAAAGACTTCCACTTCGTATTCCTCCAAATTTCCTACATCCTTTCCTTCATCCATCTTGGGTCCTTGTGTCCCCAGATATTTTCATTGTATGTTGTCTATTTAAATTTTAATGTTTAATGTTAGAGTGAGGCTCAAAGTTTACTAGACCATTTTTGAGTGATTACATTTTCCCCTCTTTGACTAATGTGTGAGTGATCTAGGAACACATTGAGTCAAAGAACGATGATGTCAAGGTAACTAATAGAGATCTGTCTCTAAACTTGATCAAATGAAGTATAGAAAGACAACTAATCTCGAACTTGATTGAACAAGAACTATAAAATATAAGAAGATACCTGATAAATATCTGACTCTAAACTTGATCAAATGAAGCACAGAAAGGAAACTAATCCTGAACTTGATCGAACGAGAACTAGTAAAGATAGAAAAATTCCAATGTTTAGTTGAAGTGAAAATAAATACTGAAACATAGATTGAAAGACAAGACAATAAGATAGCATAATGTGATCTAGTTGGAGCATATTAATACAAGCAATCAAAAACCAAATATTCTTACCGAACCACTCGCCAGCATAATGTGATCTAGTTGGAGCATATTAATACAAGAAATCAAAAACCAAATATTCTTACCAAACCACTTGCCAAGGTGAAAGTTGATCACTTCAGGAAGAATCTTGGTATGGTTAAAATATAAATTTTTTATTTGTACTGATAAAGATCTTTTATGTGTAAACATCTTTTGTCAGATGTGTGACTTTATGGGCTCATCCATCCTATGTACATTTCTCAGGGGTGACAATCTCTTAGACAATGAACACTTGTATTTGATGTTACAAGGTGTCGATATTGTAATGGAGATTCATTATAGTAGACTCTTGATATGTCAGTGCACATACCATAATAGGGTTATATGTAAGGGAAATGTAATGTTCTCAAATTTACTATATCCTTGTATCATGATTTGAGGTGATATCAAAATCAGGTATCACGATCTAAGGTGATTCCTCATATCATGATCTAAGGTGATGTGAAAACTAGGTATCATGATCTAAGATGATTCCTCATATTATGATCTAAGGTAATATGTAAAATCAGGTATCACATGTTAGGTGATATGTAGAACTGGGTATCACATGTTAGTTGATTCCTCATATCACATGTTAGGTGATATGTAAAACTAGGTATCACATGTTAGGGTTATTCCTCATATCACCATGTTTGGTGATATGTAAAATTGGGTATCACAAGTTAAGGTGATTCCTCATATTACATGCTACGTGATATGTAAAATTAGGTATCACATGTTATGTGATTCCTCATATTATGCACTAAGTGATATGTAAAACTTAGTATCACATGTTAGGTGATACTTCATGCCATACATTAAGTGATATGTTATACAAAATTATATATTCACAAGTTAGGTGGTATATATATACATGCGATAACAATCTCATCATGAGAAATGTGATACATTTTAAATTTAAATATCTCTCATCTGAAAAATAGTGATATTATCTTCATTACACTTTATCTTCCTTTGCTTAGAGGGAGTGTTGAAATAAATAGATTTTGATCAGATAAAGAATCAAATAAAAAATATATTATTTCTCATTTGATTATCTATCTGTCTCAATATATTTTTATATGTCAAGGGTATGTGTAGGATCATGGTATGGAAAAAAATGGCGATGTGAAAAAGAAGTCCTAATTGATAGACTCTTTGAAAAACAACTATAACTTGAAAACAATATAACATTTTTGAAATTTGAAATATACATCACATTCTATGTTTCACCTGCTACAATAATAATAAACAATTATTTCAATTTGATGAAGTTTAGACTAAGTTAAGGTGGTTAGACACGAGAGTTTTTATATTTAGGAAAATTTGTAGCAGAAAAATCATAATTAATTATTTACTTGGAAAAAAAATACAAAAAAAATAAGCATCACATATAGACTTGAGTCTACTACTTTTATCTAGAATCTTATAAAAAACTATTATCATTTGATTTTGTTTAATGTGGTCAGACATACACCTACTTGTTATCTTTCTAGTCCGAATTAATAAACTTATTGAAAAATAGCTATAACTTTCAAACTATATAACATTTTTGAAATCCAAAACATGTGTCACATTCTATGATTTTCCTACTACAAGAAAAAAAATTCAATTTGATAGAGTATAGACTAAGTTAACATGGTCAGACACGAGATTTTTTGTATTCTGATAAAGTTGTAGAAAAAAATCATAATTAATTATTTACTTGAAAAAAAATTACAAAAAAATGTGTCACATTTGGACATGAGCCTACTACTTATATCTAGAATCTTTTAAAAGAAAATTATCATTTGATTACATGTTTAAGGTGGTCAGACATACACCTACTTCTTATTTTTTCTTGAAATTTCCGTACTACTACATTGAAATTTGAAATTTTCAATATATAGAATAATTTTTTTCAAAAAAGGCCTAGTATCTTAGAAAATAAATTAAATTTTCTACAAATTCTCTTCTTACATATTTTTTATATAATATTTATAACTTGTTCAAATATTCATGTCAACTTGCCTAAACCTGATTTTCTGAATTTTCATTGCCACTTAAGGGCCTAGTTTGGCATACCATGATCCTACACATACCCTTAATCCTTTATAGATCAAATGAAGATACAAATCAATATTCTCACTTATATTGTAAGTGACCTGCATTATTGACTTCAAACCATATCCATGAGTCAGGTGATATATGTTGCATGGAAGATTGAGTTCCTTAAACTAGCCATGATATTTTATTGTGATAGACATCTTATGATGGCGGAAAAAAATCATGATAGATGATATGAATATTCTTATGGTAAGTACACATTACCTATGGACATTTATTGTGTACTTGGTGAGCATCATATGACTTGATGTTGCTAGGCCATTACTCTGAGCACTTAATATTCTGTAGGCCAATATCATGAGTGCTTGTAAATAAAATTGTTGATGGAGGAAATCCACACCTTGGGACTATATTTCTATTGATTACATCATAAAGATGATTCTATTACTTTCATCATATGCTTGATGCTATAAGTTTTGGATGGATTTTATCTTCCAAGCTAAGAGGGAGTGTTGATGTTTGTACCATCGGTCAGATATATAAATGAGACTATTAATTATTATGAGAAATTATTTACTACACATATATTATATATATGTATTAATATATATAATAATTTATATTATTTATATATTAATATACATATATATATATAAAGTTAATCTTATAATAATTATTTAGTTAATTAATAAATCAGACTAATGAATAGACATGTCCCATGAAGGGACATGCCTCTTCTTGTCATTTTCCATGTATAAATCATTGGGATCAATGCATTTGGAAGATACATAGACAATAGTAGTATTACTACATTTTCATTCGATATCACAAACTTAACAACTCTATTTGTGTTTCTACATGATTTTTTAATCCTACAGGAGGTTATAAACAAGTAACTTCATGGATCATCTTTAGGAATCACTTAAGCTGCTACAAGAGGTCTTGAGATTATAATGTTTCATGTTTCATTTTTCTTAATGTTTTATGGTATATACATAACAAAGAGAATCATACATGACATGGATATATGAGATCAAAATGAACATGACATAGGGTAAAAGTACAAACTGGTGTCACACTTTTATAAAGGAAAAGGTTAACAACACACAAACTATTTAACTTTAACGACATGAATGTGACATTTGTGTTTAGAATTTGAAGATGATGTAAACTAATGAAATTTTTAAAATTGGATAAAGTTTATGCTTATAAATTTTTTAATTATTTTTGAACAAGAATTGACATAGTTTTTAAATTTTTAAGTCCATTTTTCAATTGCTCAAAAATGCTGAAAATCAGGGGTCTAGTTCCCACCAAACAAGTATATACAAATATTTTGTTTTCGTCTGATTTCAAAATATTATATAGATGACATGTATAGATAGTGTAGAAAAGAAGAAAGATTGGTTTTCGATGTATATTTTCTCTAATATAACTACTCAAAGTCAAACTTATCAGAAATCAACAGTTTTCATCTCCTGTCAAATTTCCCCTATCAAATCTGCACCATTCAGAAAAAAATTACATATTCTTGAAGAGGACTCTCTCCTCTAGTGTTAAATATAACTTTTAATTTTTTCTAATATGATTTACTATTTTTTCTTTATTTGAAACAACATCTTCTCAAATGTTAAAATACCTACTTGCAGTATTTTGAAATTATAATATATTAGATCTAATCAAAATACTATAAAACTTATATGACAATAATCTTGACTCTTAGCTCTACAAAAGGGTATTTTTATATTTTAAAAAATATCATTAAAAAGAGTAGGAGTTATTGAAACATCACTTTTTTGAAATAATTTTATTTCTTTGGTAATTGGACCCAAGTTAGTATAAAACAACTATTTAATAGATATTTCCTATTGGAAAAGTTGAAGCACTTATCTAATTAGGTAGAACTACTCAAATTCAGTCATGTTGATAAGTTAGCCTTAAACATGATAAAACTTTCTTCTTTTACCCATAGGCATCAGTGCAATAAATTTGAATCGACTCAAATGTATGTGCATGTGATATCAATATTAGCTACAAATATATTAAAGATATGAAAGTAAGTATTCTACTTTAGGAGATCAAATTCTTGTTCAATTTATTTCTACATAAGACTTGAGGAGACAACTATAAAGACATTGAGAAGAATGACAATTATTACACTAATCAGTCATGAGATTATTGTAAACAACAAGATTTTATATCATATATGTTTAAATAACATATTTTTTCCAACTATCATATATCTTAAAAGGACAAGTATATCAAAATCAGGAAAATGAATTTCAAAGGAGATGGTAGAGCAAAGAGAAAATAGAAACAACAATGCTATTTAAAATTACATAGAAAAAGGAATAAAATATTGACAAGCTTGATTCCATTGCATAGTAGAAAAAAAAGCATCATCTATATGGAAAAGAACCCTCCATACTCTAGGGGTCATCAACAAAGTCTCAACCTTCATATGTAATGGGGAATAGCATCAAAGATACATTGGGCATCAATTTCTAGTATAAATATCATAACCCAGAAATGAGTATCAACTCAGAAATTTAAATCTAGTTGAGAGAGCCAAAACTAATGAAAATTTGAAAGAAGGTAAACAGACTAGTTTATTTATAGTGACATCAAGTAAATGTGCAAAAGATGCAAAGTCACAGAGAAGATCCTACAGTCGAGCATGTACAACATGCTACTAATACTTGTTAGAATAACTAAGAGGGGGGTGGGGGGTGAATCAATTATCCAATGTCCCAATTCAAAATGTATAATTCAAAACAATTTCTTCCTTTTTTGCTTGTCGGTAAGCAATAATAACTCTCACTGTCTATGCTTTTACCGATTACCAGTCTAATACATATAACTGTTTACCGATCAAATCTAACATGAAACATGCAAAGTATGATAACAAATAAATATCACAATCAACACATAACACAAGAGATTTAATGTGGAAACCTTGTAAAGGGAAAAACCACCTGGGACCGGCAACTCAAAATTGTTCACTCTTCTGAAGTGAGGTTGGTTAAGACCCAACCCTGTTAAAGGTTACAAACACACTGTCAGGTGTGACCTTGTTAGAGGATTTTAGACTAGAATTTATCATCCAACTAGTATTCACTATGGGGTTGACAGGATAACAATGTTCATTCTATGAATGATACATCATAAGACTTTTAGAGTCCACTTAGTTAAGAGATTTAGACTGTATACAATGGTTAAATATGTAACAGTAAAATGACCCACCTTAATACAACTTCAATTGCAAATTACAGATCAATATTCAGTCCATACAAATCCTTATGATCAATAATTCACTTCAGATTCAATACTGTATCAACTTACTGTCTATTGGTAACTACTATTTGTAGCTCGGTAATTGCTCTGCAACTCGGTTCTTACTAACTAGTATGATCAGAATGCATGAAAACCTTATTCATGCAATAATCCTGTAGCTTCTTTTTCTTTCGGCTCTTTTCATAAATAAATTTTGTTCTCTTATATAGATGAGTAAATCATTTTCTTCTCCACCATCAGATTTTGCCGCTTAATCACATTCATAGATTTTGCTGCTTAAAACTTTCTCGGTACTTGTGTCAATAACACGTTTCAATTTGCTCCGTTAGATCTTCTTTGAATTTTGTTAGTCGTTGATCTGTGTAACAAACATTATCTATTACCTCGATGTTATACTCTTTCTAGCTATCAATCTTATTGGCTAAACTAATCATTTAATTTATTCTATTCCTCTCAGTTAACAAAGAAATGTGTCGGTGAAAACTACTCGATTAATACTGTGGTGGGTATACACTACACTCCGTTGGTGTATACTAGAAATGCTTCATTTACTGATAACACTTATTTGTGTCTTTCAGCTCTATACTTCATTATAGATGAGTGCAACATAATGAAGTCAATATCATCAAGTCATAGACTCATCAAGAACTTACTCAATGTGTTCCTTATCCTCATCTGTCGTGTACATCTTTCCTCATGTAGATTTCTCTGTTCTTCATCTCTTTTCCATTTTTCTTCAGATGTCTTGGTGTAGTAACTTACAAGATAAGTGTTGTCAAACTAGTTGACATCAATGAAAACATAATACTGATTTAATCATATTACATATCTAATCAACAACTTCTCAGTGATCTTGCAATCACAGATCCTTCAATCAGATTCCAAATCAGTTGTAGTCCAACAATACTCACATAATGTTGTTATTTGAAAGTTCTCGACATCAAATGATACCAGAAAAGAATAAAGGGGAAGATTGACATCTTCATAAAATTTCCCATTATCCCTTGTTTTATAGTGTAACCGAGAGTACATGGCTTGAAAAGAAGAACCCAACATTTAGAAATAGAGAGCCTTCATGCCATGATATATTATGGTAAAAACCTTGGTATTTTTGTCATGTTGAATAGAGAAAAGATAAGGCATTGAAAGCTACACAAAAACCATACATTTTCTTCTATGATAACATGTGAATAAGGGTTTTTGCAAATCTTTAAAACCCTTCATTACTTTTCAAGGCCATGGTTCAAATGAGAAAGAAGGAATAAAATGCAATTTTATAAGCTACATAAACCATCATGTGTTTCATGGTTTCTATAAAATTTATTTATAAAGTGCAAACGAAACCCTAGTGTTTAATGCAAATAGAGAAATACATGGAATAGAACTAGAAAAGATCAAATGGACTTGTGTCAATGTTGAAGAATATTAGAGCCCTCAAATTAGAAAAAACTCATTTCCATATCCCTCAAAGCGTAGCTATAGCATGGGCTCCACAAAAGAAAAAAAAGTGCCAAATGAAAGTATATGTATCGGTTTTGCGAAAGTATATCTATGATGAGTCTCATATTATTGATTGGGATGCCTTGCAAGTGGAGTCAGATGGCCAGCTGGCACTAGAGCCCATTCGTATTTTGGCTCGTCGGACATTGGTACTTTGAGGCAGAACGCTGGACTAGGTTAGGGTCCAGTGGGATTGCTATGATGAGGTCACAGCCTCATGGGAGGATGCAGCTCAGATGAGGGCCCAGTATCCGCACCTCTTTGATGAACTCCAGGAGGATGTTCATACCTAGAGGGGGTGGATGTGAGGCCCACCTTCGGCCCACATAGTGATCCTGTGTTATACATATTAGCTATCATTTTGATTATGTTTCTTTCAGAGATACTTGGACTTTGTTGACTACTGTTATATTATGTTTGACTCGTTGGACTGTTCTTTTGATGATTCTGCATATGGGATCCATGATGTGTAGATTCGGTTTATGTTTTTATATGATGTTTTGTGAACCTGATGATCATGATGATATTTAAATTACATTATGGAATTTCATTTGAAATATGCAATCAAATCATGAATATTACATGCAATTGAAGTATGAGTTGAATTATGCAATTTAATGATTAAATTTCGCTATATCATATATGTTTATTTTAATGGTTTTCTTCCTTGAATTACTGATGCTGCATTTAGGTATTGCAGGTGGAAGGACCATGGAAACACATTCGGGGAAATCACATTGAACGTAGGGTAACCAGTTAAACCAAGGCTCCATCTATTAAGAGACCTGAGGCCTCGTTGTTAAGTAATTTATTTCGTAACAGTAATTTGAATGATTGTGTGTTTTAATGTTGTGACATTGGACGTACCTTTCATGAAATGCTATTTTGTAAAGTGTCTCTTGACACTAATGTTAAATGTTATCAAGGTACGTCGTGTGTTGTGTGAGAGCACTTGCTAGGAGTTTTAGGGAAATCTTAGCACACCTTTTTGCCATAGGAACCATGATGCAGTACCCATTCCCCATTTCCGATCTTATTCCTCGACATGAGTTTAGAGGGTTAATAATGGCCTTAGGAGATAGTTTTATGCTAAATTTGTTAACCCATTCCATGTACCCATGGGTTAGGGGTATTTTCACCTTTTTAGAAGCCTAAAATTGACTTTATGACCCAACTTTTGGGCATCACAATTGACATCTTCATAAAATTTCCCATTATCCCTTGTTTTATAGTGTAACCGAGAGTACATGGCTTGAAAAGAAGAACCCAACATTTAGAAATAGAGAGCCTTCATGCCATGATATATTATGGTAAAAACCTTGGTATTTTTGTCCTGTTGAATAGAGAAAAGATAAGGCATTGAAAGCTACACAAAAACCATACATTTTCTTCTACGATAACATGTGAATAAGGGTTTTTGAAAATCTTTAAAACCCTTCATTACTTTTCAAGGCCATGGTTCAAATGAGAAAGAAGGAATAAAATGCAATTTTATAAGCTACATAAACCATCATGTGTTTCATGGTTTCTATAAAATTTATTTATAAAATGCAAACGAAACCCTAGTGTTTAATGCAAATAGAGAAATACATGGAATAGAACTAGAAAAGATCAAATGGACTTGTGTCAATGTTGAAGAATATTAGAGCCCTCAAATCAGAAAAAAATCATTTCCATATCCCTCAAAGCGTAGCTATAGCATGGGCTCCACAAAAGAAAAAAAAGTGCCAAATGAAAGTATGTTTAAGGTTGTACCTATATTACTATTGGACCCCTTTTTTTTCTTATTAAACATGTCATATAATGATTTTAGGTTTGGTTATGTGGGGATATAATATGTCCTTTCCATTATAAGCTTTATTATTATTTACATATGATAAATGATTTCATTTATCACTTAGCATATGTACATAATAATAAAAATTTATTATTATTTTATGTATTCATGCATATTATTCCATTAATATTTATTACATATTATTATTTAATAAATATTAAGTTTTATAATAGATAAAATAATAATATCTTGCATGTGATTTATATTGTAAAATTAATATTCTAAGGTGTTGAAATTATAAAACACTTAGAATAATTGATTATTTTAATGCAAGAATAGGGAATAACATAATAACTTGGAGACTTTTAGTTTTGACTTGGAGTTGCATTTCAGAGGAGATGAAGTTTTTATTATTTCTATCATTAGTTATGGGCTATTTTGAGGAGATTTTCATGCAGTTGAGGCTAGCTTTCAGTTTTAGATCAGTTGGACATGGACTTAAGGGAAATTTTGATGGGTTTCATCAAAGTTCAGAGCAGTTTTGACATGCATTTTTATGCATTATTTTCTAGATAAGAGGTAGGGTTTTGACCCCTACATATTGTATATTCACTTCATTTTTTAGCTGGACCTTCTTTTTCTTGATAATTTTGGATAGGGGACCTTTGTCTTCTTGATATTTTTGCACATTACAAAAATTTTGAGAAAATTATAAGGATACTTTGTAGCAACAATTTTTCAGGATTGATGATACACATGCATTTATTCCTTCTCATTCATTCCTTTTGCAGTATTGTGAATTCTTGGTTTTATGTTGTGTTTAGCCTTCATTTAAGCCTTATTACTTATTGCACATGTGAACCTTGATACTTGTAGTCACAAGTCTATGGTTTTGATCTTTATCTTTTGCAGAAAATAGGTAAAGCTAAGGATTCCCTTTCAAAGAATTTTTTTTCCATATCCTTGCATTAGAATCACTTTTTTAATTGCATGTTTTTTGGGGTATTGTGAATCAATAGTGTTTTGGATAGTATATGTTGGGTTACTAAAGCTACAATAAATTCATTGGTGTATCACCTCATTTAGGTTTTGGTAATTCATATTTCTTTATCCCTTTCCCCGTATACATTTTTAGTTTTTAGGTGAGAACTATCTAAGAACCAGCCTCACCTGGAGATTCTTCTCTCATTTTAGGACAATGCACCACCCAAGAGAGTTTCCATGTTTGAATAGGATAGCTAGATCTCACATCAAGATATAGGCGTAATCCTAGTTGACAACAGTTTCTAGCATGCTTGGTGGGACACAAACTATTTCTTAGTTCCCTGAATTACCATATTTTATTATTATTTTTGGTGTGAACAAAAATATTTCATCATTTTTAAAGGTAATTTATAGCACCTGGCGACTCTTAAATTTTATGGTTATTGCAGATCCAAGCATAATAGCCTATGAAAAATATTACCACATGACAAAATAAAGAGGATTTTCAGTATCATGAGCTATCATCGAGGAATAAAAGAGGTAGTAAAGTGAAGAAAGGTACTAGGTCAACAAATAGAGGTGGAAGGAGTATTATTTCAGAAGATGACCCAGTTATCATGTATTTCAAGAATCCTTTGTTTGAGAGTTTTGAAGAACTTTTAGAAAAATTACTTGTGTATTTTTACTTTTTTAGTCATTATGAATCCTGATGTACATCAGCTTCAAAATTACCAGTAAGTGAACATTTAGTGTGAGTTGTTATAGTTGCACAACTAGCAGTTATTCAACCTCAACCTGATGTCATAAGTTAGGTATTTAATCAACCACCTCAAATGGCTCATCAACAACCTACGAAATAGCCTTTTGTGGATTTCAATAAAGGTAATCCTCTTAATATACAAGTTCATCATGATATACCTAATGTCACACTTAAAAGTTTACCATATTGTATGGGTGAAAATATTGGATATTGCTAATGCATGGGGTGGTGATTAATACATTTAATATGTTTAATCACTAAATTACTGAATGGGCATTCATACTGTTGTCATTTGTGGTCTGTCGCTGATGTCAACATATGTTTCTGTGAAGAGTATAGGTTAATTATGATAGTGTACGGACACTATGTGGATGTTTCAAAAATATGGGAAAATAGATGCGAGTACAGGAAGATTTTGTGATCTTATCTCCAAGATCACATCATGTAATGTTGCATATTAGGAGAGATACAAATGTTCTGGTGAAGACTAGTTACTGGACAATGATAGTGGAAGATGATAGAGTGAGTCTCTGTGTTTCTGTTATATCTTACAGAAGATATGAATTAGGTGCATGCAAGATTAAGAGATGAAAGAAAAGGAACTTAAGGATGTTCATTGGTTAGCGCAAGTTACAGAATGCTAGATGATGTCCATTGTGGTGTGTGATCTGCGGAAGACTTATTTGGGAGCTGACTTCAGAGGTGTAGTGTGCATTTTATTAAGAAAATGTAAATTAAGGATGTTGGTCCTTAATTGTTATAATGGAATCATTGTATACTCATTTTAGGTACCATGTGTATCTTATCAAGAGTTTATGTAAATAGGAAATCCTAATGGGCCGACCTGATCATGTAGGATGTAAAAGGGTATATATGTAAGATATTTTCTTTGGAAAAGATATGGTGAGAATATATATGATGAAAAGAAGGTTGTGAAAGTTGTGAGCTTGTGTTTGCTGGATGTAGAGAAGAGGATTACAGATAAAATTCACTAGAATTGATCAAGAAAAGGTAGTTTTTGGTGGAAAGTTCAAAATATTGTATATTTCTTCATATACACTTGTTACAAACACTAAGTTCTGAAGGTGTATTTAACATCATTTAGGAAGTGAGCTTGTGCAGTGAACCCCCTTTCTTTTCTTGACTCCTAACAGGGTCTATCCTCTAACAAGAACTATGCACTGTAATGTTTCAATAAGCTCCTAACAGGGGCTAAATCTTCTAACAAGGATACTATACTCTCAGTACATTATTTTTGGGTGTTAATTCCCACTGGGGATTTTTACCTTTAATAGGGTTTACCCAAGACAAAAATATTGTGTTATTGTGTTGGCATTCATTATGTTCATTAGACCTGATATTGTTGCTATTCAAAGTTTAAAGTTATATATTCTATCATACAACTGATTAAACCCCCCCCGCTCAGTTGTATTGTGGACTATTATTCCTAACAATTGGTATCAGAGCTACTATTCTTTAGAGATAAATATTAACAACTTGAGGTGATCTTGGAGATGGCATTTTATAGGAAGGATGGTCCAAAATTTGATCCTGACAACTTTGACAGTTGGAAGAACAAGATGCAAACTCATTTTCTATGTTTGGGCATTGACTATCGGTTGATTGCAAAGAATAAGGTGACTATAAACACTGAGAATGACTTTCCATTGGCTTTTCATAATGAGAAGAAGGTATTTTCTCACAACATGGTTACATGAGAAGCATTCATTAGCACACTCTCCGAAGGAGAATTTAATGAAGTTAAAGACTTGGATTTGACACACCATATTTGCCAAAGATTAGAAGCACTATATGAAGGAGACAAGTATACCAAGAAAGAGAAGTTGTAGAACTAGAAAACAAAGATGGAGTTCATCTACAAATGAATGATGATGAAAGCATTAGGGCTTATGTTCAAAGGGTTACAAAAGTTGTGGTCGGAATCAAAAACTATGGAGGCACTTATGATGAAGAAGAAGTCATTGTGAAGAGCCTTAGATCATTGAATAGTGCTTACAAGTTCAAGGCTCTATACATTCAATAGACTATACCTTTGACTCTGAACTTTAGTAGAGAGATGTTGATTACAAAGCTAACTACTTTTGAAGCGGAAAAAAGGGAGACTTTCTACCTAAAATTGAATCTCCATTTAAGACATCTGCACATAAGAAGACAATGTCTACACTTTTGAGAGCCAATAGTGAGAGTCTGAAAGAAGATCTTGGAGAATATGCTGAGGAATGGGAACAGATAATGGCTGAAGAAAGAAAGATTGATGAACTTGTTGCACTGATCGCTAGAAGAGAAAAGAGAGGTAAGGGTAAATTTGAAGGCAAATTACCTTTGAAATTTTTTTCATGCAATTAGGTTTGTCATTTTGGATCTAGATGTCCTACAAGAGTTCCTAAGTACAAGCCTAAGTTTTTCAAGTCTAAGAAGGATAAGGAATGTTATTATGCTAGTGAAGGTATTTCTGATGATGATGATTTAGATTATGAGGAGATTGGATTTGTTTCTATTAGAGATGAACTAGTACATGAAGAAAAGTATTTAGTGTCACATGTTAATAAGAAAACTGAATGGATTATAGATATTCATTGTTCACATCATGTGTCTGGAGAGAAAAATAAGTGTTTTAAGTTAGTAAAGTATGATGGTGGTGTCGAAGGTTTGGAGATAATCATCCTAAACCTATTATAGGAGTAGGATCTATTACTCTGGAAGGAAAGACTAATACTGATAATGTACTACTTGTTGATGGAATTAAGTATAACTTGTTGAGCATTGGACAGTTGATGGACAAAGAGTTTCAATTACAATTCAGTAATGGTAAATATTTTATCAGAAGTAAGGAAGGAAATCTGATTGCAATGGGTACTAAATCTAGAGGTAATGTATTTGAATTAAATACATCTAGAGCCTCTTGTTTTGTTGTGAAGGAAGATGATAGTTGGTTATGGCACATAAGACTTTTCCATGTTAATTTTGATAACATTATGAAGGAAAGTTTGACTAATGCAGTAAGAGATCTACCAAAGATTGTGAAACCATCTCACACTGTATGCAGAGAATGTGTTATGGGAAAACAAACTAGAAGAAACTATAAAAGCAAAGGATATACATCAAAAGGAAAGTTGGATCTGGTACATATAAAACTATGTGGACCTAAAAGGACAAAATCATACTACGTTGAAAGGGATTTTATAGTTTTTGTTGATGAATTTTCTAGAATGATGTGGGTTACTTATTTGAAAGAGAAATTAGAGGCATTTGATAAATTCAAGATATTCAGAGAAAAAGTAGAGAATGAATCAAGTTTAAAAATAAAATGTTTGAGGTCAGATAGAGGTGGAGAGATTACTTTAGACATATTCAATTCATATTGCAAAGAGTATGGAATACAGAGAAAAACATCTACTTCTAGGACTCCACAAAAGAATGGGATAGCAGAATGAATAAAGATGTCTATACTTGATCTTGCTAGGAAACTGTTGCTTGAAGGAAATGTATCTCATATGCATTGGAGAGAGGTTGTTGGGACAATGGTATAAACATTGAACATATCTCAAATTAGAGATGGTACAAGTAAGACTCCTTATGAATTATGGTTCAATCATACTCCTAATATAAAAATTTTCATAATATTTGGTAGTAAGTGCCATATCAAGAGAGATGATGAGATAGGGAAATTTGATGCTAGAAGTGATGAAGGAATTTTCCTTGGTTACTCTACTGAGAGAAAGGCTTACAAGTGTTTCAATATGAGATTGAGGAAGATGATTGAAAGTCACAATGTTAAGATAGATGAAAGGTTTTAGATACAAGAGATAATGTATGATTTTAATCAGAATACAGAGATCAAAGAGGTTGCAACTACAGAAGAAGAAGAAATTGTTGAGGCTGACTATGAAAATGAGACTTGTGATGATGACACAAATGAGGATACTAAGGTTCCTAAAACTCTAAGGTATGTAAAGAATAATAATCCTGAAAATCAAATAATTGGTAATACTAATCAAGGAGTAATGACTAGATCAAAGGCTAGAGAAGAAATTTGTTTGATTTCACAAGTTGAACCAAAGACTATAGATGAAGCTTGTAGAGATGAATTCTTGATAAATGCTATGAAGGAATAATTAGATTAGATAAAGAATAACAATACTTGGAAATTATTTCCTAGACCTAAGAACAAAAATGTAATAGGAACTAAATGGGTTTTCAGAAACAAAATGAATGAAGGGGTTGTTGTAAGAAACAAAGAAAGATTGGTATGTAAAGGTTCTTCACAACAAGAAGGCATATACTATGAAGAGAAATTTACTCATGTTGCTAGAATAGAAGTTGTGAGACTATTCTTGGCTTATGTTGCACATAAGAACTTCAAGGTGTATAAGATGGATGTGAAATCCACATTCTTGAATGGGGATCTTAAAGGAGAAGTGTATATAGAACAACCTAATGAATTTCCTTTATGTGAAGACTGAGACTTGGTATGCAAGTTGAATAAGGTACTGTATGGGCTGAAGCAAGCTCCAAGGTCTTGGTATGCAAGGTTAGAAAAATATCTACTTTGGCTTGGATTCAGAAAAGGTAATGCTAATAGGAATTTGTATTTAAGAACTAGTGAAGATGGAGTTTTGATAATAGAAGTCTTTGTTGATGATATTATCTTTGGAGGTAATGATGATTTATGTGAAAAAAATTCTAAAGAGATGGAAAATTAATTTGAGATGTCCATGATTGGCGAAATGAAATTCTTTCTTGGATTGCAAATAAATTAGAGTAAAGATGGAATTTTTATTTCTCAAACTAAATATCTTAAGGAAATGTTGAAAAAGTTTGGAATGGAAGACTGTAAACTAGTTGGCACACCCATGGTAATTGTTAATAAGCTGACAGTTGATGATGAATTAGAGTGTGTTTTTTAGACCAAGTACAGATCAATGTTTGGAGGATTACAATATCTGACTCACACTAGACCATATATTGCTAATGTCGTTGGTATTGTGGCTAGATATCAGGAAGAACCCAAAGAGACACACCTAGCTACTATGAAAAGGATATTAAGATATCTGAAAGGAACAATAGACTATGGCTTATGGTATGATAGAAATGATAGCTTTGAACTTTATGTTTATACTGATGCTGATTAGGCAGGAAACATTGATGATAGAAAGAGTACTAGTGGTGGTGAATTTTTCCTTGGGAAAAATTTGGTTTCATGGCTAAGTAAGAAGAAAGATTGTATAGCTCAATCTACTGCTGAATTAGAGTATGTTGCTACTACTATAAATTGCACTCAAGTTGTTCGGATGAAGAAAATGCTGAAAGACATTGGAATAACTTTTGATGATCCCACGGTTATCCATTATGATAACACCAATATAGTGAATATGTCAAAGAATGTAGTGATGCACTCTAAAACTAAACATATTTCTATTAAATAACACTTCTTGAGAAACAAGGTGGCATAGAAGGAAATAAAGATAGAGTATAGTAGTACAAAGGAACATATTGCAGACATCTTTACAAAACCATTGCCAAAAGATACCTTTGAATATCTCAGAGGTATGCTTGGGGTTCAGCCGAACCCCCCCAGTCAAAATTAAATGATGCAGGGATGTATCAGTCTAGAGGTTTTCAAAGCCTTATCATATTCTGGATTGGATGTAGGGATCTACTCCTCAAGGGGAGTGATCGTGGAAGGAAGGTGTTGAAGAATAGTTTATGAATCATGGCACGCTTTTCCATTGTTGTCAAAGAGAGACTGTTTCTATGAGAAAATCCTTACTGTATGGGGAGATTGTATGAAGGAATACTATGAGAGTACTGTTTGGTTGCAAAAATTTGGATTGGTATAACGTTGGGATGATGGATTTTCCCATATGTTGACATCAATGCCAAAGGGGGAGATTATTGAATGTTGCTAATGCATGGGGTAGTGATTGATACATTTAATATGTTTAATCACTACGTTACTGAAAGGGCATTCATACTGTTGTCATTTGTGGTTTTTCAGTGATGTCAACATATGTTTCTGTGAAGAGTACAAGTTGATTATGATAGTGTACAGACAATGTATGGATTTTTCAAATTGTACGAAGATATATATGAGTACAAGAAGATGTTGTGATCTTATATCCAAGATTACATCATGCAATGTTGCATATTGGGAGAGTTACAAATATTTTGGTGAAGACTAGTTACTAAACAATGACAGTGGAAGATGACAAAGTGAGTCTCTATGTTTTTGATATATATCTTACAGAAGATATGAATTAGGTGTATGTGAGCTTAAGAGATGAAAGACAAGGCACTGAAGGATGTTCGTTGGTCAGTGCAAGTTATAGAATGCTGGATGATGTCAACTCTGGCATGTGATTTGGAAAAGACTTATTTGGGATCCGACTTCAGAGGTGTAGCATGCATTTTGTTTGGAAAATGTAAATTAAGGATGTCGGTCCTTAATTGTTGTAATGGAATCATTGTATACCTATTTTAGGTACCATGTCTATCTTAGCAAGATTTTATGTAAATAGGAAAGCCTAATGGGCCAACCTAATCATGTAGAATTTAACAGCGTATATATGTAAGATCTTTTCTTTGGAAAAGATATGGTGAGAATATATATGATGAAAAGAAGATTGTGAAAGTAGCAAGCTTGTGTCTACTAGATGTAGGGAAGAGGATTACTGATGAAATTCATTGGAACTAATCAAGGAAAGGTATTTGTTGTCGAATAGTTCAAAATATTATGTATTTCTTCATATACACTTGTTGCGAACACTGAGTTATGAAGGTGGATTTAACCTTCTTTGGACAGTGAGCCCCTTTCTTTTCTTGACTTCTAACAAGTTCTATCCTCTAACAAGGACTGTGTACTGTAATGTTTCAATAAGTAGCTAACAGGGCTAAATCTTCTAACAAGGATACTATACTCTCAGTACATTATTTGTGGCTACTAATTCCAACTGGAGTTTTTACCTTTAACAAGGCTTTCCTGAAACCAAAATATTGTGTTATTATGGTGGCATTCATTGTGTTCATTGGATTTGATATTGCTACTATTCAAAGTTTAAAGTTTAATATTCTATCATACAACTGATTCACCCCCCCCTCTCAGTTGTATTGTGGACTATTATTCCTATCAATTGGTATCAGAGCTACTGGTCCTTAGAGAGAAAGCTTAATAGCTTGAGGTGATCTTGGAGATGGAGTTCTATAGGAAGGATGGTCCAAAATTTGATCTTGAAAACTTTGACAGTTGGAAGAACAAGATGCGAACTCATTTTTTATGTTTGTGCATTGACTATTGGTTGATCACAAAGAATAAGGTGACTATAAAGACTGAGAATGACTTTCCATGGGCTTCTAATGATGAGAAGAAGTTATTCTCTCACAACATGGTTACAAGAGAAGCATTGATTAGCGCACTCTCTGAAGGAGAATTTACTGAAGTTAAAGACTTGGATTCGGTACACCAGATTTGGAAAATATTAGAAGCACTATATGAAGGAGAAAATTGTACCAAGAAAATGAAGTTATAGAACTAGAAAATAAAAATAGAGAAGCTACAAATGAATGATGATGAAATAATTATTTCTTATGCTCAAAGGGTTACAAAATTTGTGGTTGGAATTAGAAACCATGGAGGTACTTATGATGAAGAAGAAGTCATTGCAAAGATCATTAGATCATTAAATCCTCCTTACAAGTTCAAGGCTCTATCCATTCAAGAGACTATACCTTTGACTCTGAAATTTATTAGAGAGATGTTGATTGCAAAGCTAACTACTTTTGAAGCGGCAGAAATGGGAGACTATGTACCTAATGTTGAATCTACATTTAAGGCATCTACACACAAGAAGACAATGTCTGTACTTTCGAGCACCAATAGTGAGAGTCTGAAAGAAGAGCTTGGAGAATATTCCAAGGAATGGGAACAAATAATGGCTAAAGAAAGAAAGATGGATGAACTTGTTGCACTGATCACTAGAAGAGAAAATAGAGGTAAGGGTAAATTTGAAGTCAAATTACCTTTGAAATGTTTTTCATGCAATAAGGCTGGTCATTTTTAATCTATATGTCCTACAAGAGTTCCTAAGTACAAGCCTAAGTTTTTCAAGTCTAAGAAGGATAAGGAATGTTATTATGCTAGTGAAGGTATTTATGATGATGATGATGATTTAGATTATGAGGAGATTAGATTTGTTGCTATTAGAGATGAACCAGTACATGAAGAAAAGGCTTTAGTGTCACATGTTGATAAGAAAATTGAATGGATTATAGACAATGGCTATTCACATCATATGAATAGAGACAAAAATAAGATTGTTAAGTTAGTAAAGTATGATGGTGGTGTTGTAAGGTTTGGAGATAATCTTCCTAAACCTATCATAGGAGTCGGATCTATTAATACTCTGGATGGAAAGACTAATATTGATAATGTACTACTTGTTGATGGACCTAAGTATAACTTGTTGAGCATTGGACAATGGATGGAAAAAGAGTTTCAATTACAATTCAGTAATGGTAAATGTTTTATTAGAAGTAAGGAAGGAAAGATGATTGCAACCAGTACTAAATCTAGAGGTAATGTATTTGAATTAAATACATCTAGAGCCTCTTGTTTTGTTGTGAAGGTAGATAATAGTTGGTTATGGAACAAAATATTTTTTCATGATAGTTTTGATAACATTGTGAAGGAAAGTTTGACTAATGCAGTAAGAGATCTACCAAAGATTGTGAAACCATTTAACACTATATGTAGAGAATGTGTTATGGGAAAATAGACTAGAAGTAACTATAAAAGAAAAGCATATACATGAAAAGGAAAGTTGGATCTGGTACATACACACCTATGTGGACCTACAAGGACAAAATCATACTATGGTGAAAGGTATTTTATATTTTTTGTTGACGACTTTTGTAGAATGATGTGGGTTACTTATTTGAAAGAGATAAAGGCATTTAATAAATTCAAGATATTCAGAGAAAAAGAAAAGAATAAATCAAGTTTAAAAATAAAATGTTTGAGGTCAAATAGAGGTGGAGAGTTTACTTCAGACCTATTCAATTCATATTACGAAGAGCATGGAATATAGAGAAAAACATCCGCTTTTAAAACTTAACAATAGAATGGGATAACAAAGCAAAGAAATAGGACTATACTTCATGTTGCTAGGAAATTGTTGCTTGAAGGAAATGTATCTCATATGCATTGGAGAGAGACTTTTGGGACAACGTTGTACACATTAAACAAAATTCAAATAAAAAAAGGTACAAGTAAGACTCCTTATGAATTATGGTTTAATCATACTTCTATTGTAAAATATTTTAGAATATTTGGTAGTGAGTGCTATATCCAGAGAGATGATGAGATAGGGAAATTTGATGCTAGAAGTGATGAAGGAATTTTTCTTGGTTAGTCTACTAAGAGAAAGGCTTATAAGTGTTTCAATTTGAGATTGAGGAAGATGATTGAAAGTCACAATGTAAATATAGATGAAAGGTTTTAGATACAAGAGAGAATGTATGACTATAATCATAATTCAGATCTCAAAGAGGCTCCTACTGCAAAAGAAGAAGAAATTTTTGAGGCTGACTGTGAAAATGAGACTTGTGATGATGACACAAATGAGGCTACTGAGGTTCCTAAAACTCTGAGGTATGTAAAGAATAATCATCCTGAAAATCAAATTAAGGAGTAATGACTAGATCAAAGGCTACAGAAGAAATTTGTTTGATTTCACAAGTTGAACCAAAGACTACAGATGAAGCTTGTCAAGATGAATCCTGGATAAATGCTATGAAGGAAGAATTAGATTAGATAAAGAAGAGTTTTTTTTTGGAATTGGTTCCTAGACCTAAGAACAAAAATGTAATAGGAACTAAATGGGTTTTTAGAAAAAAAAATGAATGTAGAAGGGGTTGTTGTAAGAAACAAAGAAAGAATGGTATGTAAAGGTTATTCACAACAAGAAGGCATAGACTTTGAAGAGACATTTTCTCATGTTGCTAGAATAGAAGCTGTGAGACTATTTTTGGCTTATGCTACACATAAGAACTTCAAGGTGTATCAGATGGATGTGAAATCTGCATTCTTGAATGGGGATCTTGGAGAAGTGTATATAGAACAACCTGATGGATTTCCTCTATGTGAAGATGGAAATATGGTACGCAAGTTGAAGAAGGCATTGTATGGGATGAAGAAAGCTCCAAGGGCTTGGTATGCAAGGTTAGACAAAAACCTACTTTAGCTTGGATTCATAAAAGGTAATGCTAACAATAATTTGTATTTAAGAACTAGTGAAGATTGAGTTTTGATAATAGAAGTCTTTTTTGATAATATTATCTTTGGAGGTAATGATGATCTATGTGAAAAAAATTTTGAAGAGTGGAAAATGAATTTGAGATGTCCATGATTGGCGTTATGAAATTCTTTCTTGGACTGCAAATAAATCAGAGTAAAGATGGAATTTTTATTTCTCAGACTAAATATCTTAAGGAAATGTTGAAATTTTTTGGAATGGAGGACTATAAACTAGTTGGCACACCCATGGTAACTGGTAATAAGCTAATAGTTGATGATGAATCAAAGTTATTTTCAGACCAAATAAAGATCAATGGTTGGAGGCTTACAATATCTAACTCACACTAGACTAGATATTGCTAATGTCATTGCTATTGTTGCTAGATATCAGACAAAACCCAAAGAGACACACCTACCTGTTGTGAAAAGGATATTAAGATATCTAAAAGGAACAATAGACTATGTCTTATGGTATGATAGAAATTAAAATGTTTAACTTCATGCTTATACTGATGTTGATTGGGTAGGAAACATTGATGACAAAAAGAGTACTAGTGGTGGTGCATTTTTCCTTGGGAAAAATTTGGTTTCATGGCTAAGTAAGAAGCAATATTGTATAGCTCAATCTACTATTGAATCAGAGTATGTTGTTGTTGCTATAAATTGCACTCAAGTTTTTTGGATGAAGAAAATGTTGAAATACATTGGAATAACTTTTGATGAGCCTCTGGTTATCCATTGTGATAACACCAGTACACTGAATATGTCAAAGAATCTAGTGATGCACTCTAAAACTAAACATATTTCTATCAAATACCACATCTTGAGAGACAAGGTGGTAGAGAAGCAAATAAAGTTAGAGTATATTAGTACAAAGGAATAGATTGTAGACATCTTTACAAAACTGTTGCCAAATGATACCTTTGAATATCTCAGAGGTATGCTTCGGGTTCAGGTCCCCCCAGTCAAAATTAAATGATGCAAGAATGCATTAGTCCAGAGGTTTTTAGAGCCTTATCATATTCTAGACTAGATGTAGGGATCCACTTCTCAAGGGAAGTGATCATGGAAGGAAGGTGTTGAAGAACAATTAATGAGTCATGACACCCTTTTCTATTGTTTTCAAAAGGGGAGTGTTTTTATGAGAAAATCCCTATTGTATGGGGAGATTGTATGAAGGGATACTGTGAGAGTATTGTTTGGTTGTAGAACTTTGGATTGATATAACGTTGGGATGATGGATTTCCCATATGTTGACATCAATGCCAAAGGGGGAGATTGTTGGATATTTCTAATGCATGGGGTGGTGATTGATACATTTAATATGTTTAATCACTATGTTTCTGAATGGACATTCATACAGTTGTCATTTGTGGTTTCTCACTGATGTCAACATATGTTTCTTTAAAGGGTACAAGCTGATTATGACAATGTATGGATAGTGTACATATGTTTCAGATAATTGGAAGATAGATGCAAGTACAAGAAGATGTTGTGATCTTATATCCAAGATTTCATCACGTAATGTTGCATACTGGGAGAGTTACAAATGTTTTTGTGAAGTCTAGTTACTGGACAATGACAATAGAAGATGACAGAGTGAGTCTCTGTATTTCTAGTATATCTTATAGAAGATATGAATTAGGTGTATGAGAGCTTAAGATATGAAAGACAAGGCACTGAAGGATGTGCATTGGTCAGCACATGTTACAGATTGCCAGATGATGTCAGTTGTGGCGTGTGATCTGGAGAAGACTTATTTGGGAGATGACTTTAGAGGTATAGCGTGAATTTTATTTGGCAAATGTAAATTAAGGATATCAATCCTTAATTGTTGTAATGGAATCATTGTAAAATTGTTTTAGGTATCATGTATATCTTAGAAAGATTTTATGTAAATAGGAAAGCATAATGGGCCGACATGATCATGTAGAATGTAATAGGGTATATGTGTAAGATATTTTCTTTGGAAAAGATATGGTAAGAATATATATGATGAAAAGAAGATTGTGAAAGCTACGAGCTTGTGTTTGATATATGTAGAGCAGAGGATTATAGATGAACATTATTGGAACTGATCAAGAAAATTTAGCTGCTATTAGAAAGTTCAAAAGATTGTGTATTTCTTCATATACACTTGTTGTGAATAGTGAGTTCTGAAGGTGGATTTAACCTTCTTTGGATAGTGAGCCTGGGTAGTGATCCCCCTTTCTTTTCTTGACTCCTAATAGGGTCTGTCCTCTAACAAGGATTGTATACTATAATGTTTACATAAGCTTGAGTAGGGATAAATATTTTAACAAGGATACTATACTCTCAGTATATTATTTGTGGGTGCTAATTCCCACTGGGGTTTTTACCTTTAACAAGGTTTCCCCAAGACCAAAATATTATGTTATTCTCTTGGAATTCATTGTGTTCATTAGATCTGATATTGCTTCTATTAAAAATTTAAAGTTTAATATTCTATAATACAACTGATTCACCCCCCCCCCCTCTCAGTTGTATTGTGGACTGTTATTCCTAACAAAAAATCATGTATCATCTATTGAGCATATTAGAGATGTAGCCTCTTTTTGTGGTTTACATCAAGTTAATGAACAAGATGTGACTATGAAGTTACTAGTGACATCATTTAAAGGTAAAGCACTTTAATAGTATAGATAATCTCTAGTTAATTCTATTACCACATGAGATCATCTTGGAGAATTGTTAAATAAATAGTTTGAAGATAAATATAACTATTTGTCTCTTGTGGACCAATTGACTAGTATCAAAAGAGCACATAATGAGCATGTAATTGATTTTAATCATAGGTTCAAGAAAATATAGAATAGGATACCAGTAGTATTTAAACCATCGAATGTGTATTCTTTTTTATTTTATCTTAAAGCATTAGATAAAAATATAGCAGTTCAGATCCAATCTATGAGAGGAACTACATTACTAGCATTGTTTCATATTGCCATACAAGCTAAAAATAGCTTAATACAGGCTAGTGTGTTAGCTCTTAGAACATGAATGTCTATTATTGAAGAGATTCAAATTTTAGTACAAGTGGTGCCTGTTATACAACAGACTATTACTGCCATTCCCCAATTTCCACCATTCAATAGAAAGGTTATAGCTGAAGAATATGTTGTTGCAAAACCTTTTAGGGAGCTTAAAGAGAAGAATTTGGGGCCTAAAAAAATAAATTAAAGAATGATGAGGACCTTGCAGAGTTATGGAAATGAAATAAAAAAATTGAAGAGACAACAAGGCCAATACAATAGGCCTCCTCAAGTTTCATATTAGCAAATATAAGGAGGCCAAGCTTCAGATTTAAATTAGAAAAAGGATAGTTCAAGGAAAACAAAGAAATTATGGTCAAAGAGATGGTCAACCATATAATTACAACACTCTAAGTAATTCCAAGGAGCTATTAGTTAATCCTAAAAATAACTATGCATAGGATGAAGAATGGTGCAATACTTGCAATTTGCTAGTCACTTTTGGCTAGATTGTCCACATGCCTTAGAAGAAAGGTGACAAGATGTTCTCAAAGGAAAAGTTTCATTTATTCAAGGAGATATTAAGAATGACAAACAAAAACCAAAAGGTAATCTTGATACCACATCAATGAACTTAGATTTGGATGAAGCTCTTATTGCGGTAAATTTTGATCTAAATCAAGTATGGAGGCCAGTAGAAATAAATACTAGATTAAAAAAAAGGTTTTTGACAAACAAAAACATGTTGATAAGTCACAACAACAAGCTAAAAAAGCTAAACAACAGCAAGGTATTATTTTTATTAATCAACCAGGACCCTCAAGTACATAAATAGCATAATTTGTACCAAAAGGACAACTTGGAAAATAATATCAAGATCAAAAGACAATTTTGTAGCCACCACAATAGAAAAAGGAGGTTGTTTTTCCTAAACAAAAGCATAAGGTTAGTGTCCAAAATATCAATATAGTTGAGCATTTAAAAAGAAGACTCATGTTCATGTATCTATGTGGGATGTGCTTGCACTTCAAGGCCAAAAAGATATGTTACAAGAAGCCTTGAGATCCTTTAACCTTGGTGTTGATGTTTTGGATCAACAACCTTCTAAATTCCTAATGGCTACAAATGCCAAAACAACTCAACAACCATCTACCTAGTTAAACAACCACCTTTTTATATAACAGTCATAATATGGTTGTACCTTGTCCACAATTGTATGATTGATTCTAGTGTTTCAAGTTCTATTATGTCAAAGAAGATTGCAAACCATCTTGGTCTAAAGTATGAGTCACTAGAAAAGGGAGTAGTTCAGCTAGATTAGACATCTATTGATACTATTGGGATAATATGTAACCTAGATTTGACTTTTCATGTTTTTCCTATCTGTTCTATTCCTATGAATGTCTACATTACTGATTCGCCTCCCTATTTTTCTATCTATTGTCAAGAGTCTTTACTACCAAAATAGGAGGTTATCTATCAGTAGATTGGTCTTATATTTTTTTTTGTACTAGGTATGGAACTAAAGCTACAATTCCCTCAGAACCAGTTGCAAGGGATTGTATTGAAAATCATATTATAGATTTTGAAAAAGAAACTACCATTGTTTTGTTTGATCAAGAGGTTATTTCAATGGTTCATGAGATTCAAACTCAGTTAGAGAATGTACCAGATATATTATTAGCTGATTGAGAAGATAAAAATATCACTAAATTTAAATAAATTCAGCTAGAAAAACCAATTTTGGGCAACTGTATGATACGTGAAACAATTGATTTTATACAAAATATTATGAAAAGTCCAGATTTGAATTTAAAACATCAAACTAATAATATTTGGTAGTTGTTTTTAGATGGTTATCATTCTAAAATAGGTATAGGAGGAGGTTTTATGCTTGTGTCACCTACTGACGATAGATATTATGCATCTTCTAGATTCACATTGAGTTGTACTAACAATGTAGCTCAACATGAATCACTTATTTATGGTCTAAAATAAGCTATCAAGAGAGGCATCAATTGTTTGCAAGTTTTTGGAGATTCTGAATTAATTGTTAATCAGATTAGAGCTCTACATGCTACAAAAAATGATTTTCTAAAAACTTATAATCATGTAGTTTGGGATCTAATTGAAGGTTTCAAATCTTTTAATCTGCAATCTATTCCAAGAAATTAGAATAAGTATGTTGATAGACTTGCAACAATTGGTCCACAATATAATATTTGTACTGAAATAAAAAAATGTAAATGACACAATTATGTAAAAGTGATTGTTAGACTTGTTGTACCAAATAATGTAGAAAGTTGACAGGTATTCGAATTAGACCAACATATTATAAATATTTTAACAGAAGAAGATGAGTTCTCAGATTTAAACTAGTAAAAGTTAAATGATCAATATGAAGATCAAGTTATTCAATTGAAGTCTAACAAGCTTCCCAAAGGTCTTGTGACCTTAGAATCAATATTTGACACTGATGATCAGCTTAGAAAGGATAAATCTAGCTTGCAGGTCAAAGAAGAACACTATGAGGATATTGAAGTTGATAAAGATAAAGTGTTGAAGCTTGGCAAGGTATGTATTGCTGAAGAATGTTATACTTTTTTTAAGTTATATCAAGAATTTCAAGACATTATTGCATGAAAATATTTAGATTTAAAGGGTTAGATCCTGGTATTTCTCAACATATAAATGAGATTTAACCTTATGGAAAACCAGTTAGATAAAAGAAAAGATTCGTTAATGATAAGATAGAGCCTCTCATGATTAAAGAGTTAAATAAGTTAATTGAGAGTGACATTATATTTCCTATAAAACATACTTCATGGGTGTCAAATCTAGTACAAGTAGGAAAAATAATAGAGAAATTCATTTATGTGTTGATTACTATCATGCCATAAAAGTACTACATAAAAACACACCATTTTTTTTAAAACACCTAAGATTGTACAAATAAGGGGAACATGATAGTTAGGACATTAGCATTTCCATGCGAGGGGCATCATGGTCAACAAGGTCATGTGGTGATTCCTCACACATAATTGGGTTGTTCAACCTCCCTCTACAACATGATTACGATCAATTAACCCTAAGAAGTGCAACTGAAATTTTTTTTGATGTTGTTAACTAGCTTATATATACTTTATATATATATAATAAACTGAGAGATATCCTCCTCGAGGTGCCTATTTTCATAATATATCTCAGTGCAATAGGTGCCTCGAGAAGGATATCTCTTGGCTTATTATATATATAAAGTATATATAAGCTAGTAGCAATTGCGACACATAATAAAATATATTATTATTATTTTTATTATAGTTAATCTACAATAATAAATTATATAGTGAGAAAATAAAAGGATTATATCTAGAGATTGATTAACACAATGAATTAATTAATTTGATTAGGGTTAGCATTTAGCATTAGCGTTAGGGTTAGAGTTTGGTTTAGATTTATTATTATGATTAGGGTTAGGGCTTAGTGTTAAGGCTGGGTTTATTAGGATTTGGTTTGGGTTTATGATTATGGTTAGGGTTAATATTAGGGTTAGGGTTTAGTTTTAAGGTTTAGTGTTATAAGTTGAATAAATTATGTATACTTTATATTTAGGGTTAGCATTTATATCATGGTTAGGGTTAGAATTTTGTGTTATGCTTAGGATTATCTTTAGGCTTATAATAATGGTTAGGTTATTTGGTTAGGGTAGGATTATGACTATGATAAACATGTACATTATGGTTAGTATTATGGTTATTAGGGTTAAAATTCAAGGTTATAATCAAGATTATGGTTTAGAATCAAATAAAGCTCCTGGTCTAGATGGTTTTACAGCTATTTTTTTCAGAAATGCTGGGATTTTATTTCCTTTGATCTTCTCCTCGCAATGGAGGAATCGAGAAAGCATAGCTTTATGCTTAAGAATTTCAATTGTACCAATATAGCCTTGATTCCTAAATCTTTATCTCCAAGGACTTTTGTAGATTTCAGACCAATTTCATTATGTAACACCATATATAAGATTTTCACCAAGGCTATATATATAAGATTACGGAAGCTTCTCACAAAAATTATCTCTCCTCAATAAGGTGGCTTTGTTCCTGGGATTGAGACTATGGAAGGAGCTCTTATAGCTCATGAAACATTGCATTCTATTAATTCTCATTAGCTTCCATCATTCTTTATCAAGTTGGATATGGTTAAAGCGTATGACAAGGTCAACTGGAACTTCCTATTTAAGGTTTTTCTCAAGTTTGGTTTCTCTCCTAAGTGGTGTAAATGGGTTAAGGCATGTATTTCTGGAGCATTTTTTTCAATCATGATTAATGGGGTTCCTTCAGGTTCTTTTTCCTCCTCCCAAGGTGTTAGACAGGGTGACCCACTATCTCCCTCATTGTTTATTATTATGGCAGAGGCCTTCAGCAGACTGGTTACATCTAGACACATAAATGGATGTTGGAAAGAAATACAGTTGCCTAGAACTTCTATATCCGTCACACACTCTCTATTTGCAGATGATACCCTATTATTTGGGTTTTCTTCTCTTCAGGAAGCCAGATCAATTAAGCAAGTCCTTGACCTATACACTGCCACTTCAAGTCAGCAAGTCAGTACTCTAAAATCAAAAGTTTATATCTTCTTCACTAATCCAATTCTTTCAGACAAGATTGTTAGCATTTTGGGCTTCCTGCAAGAATTGTTACTATCAACATATTTAGGAATCCCCTTCTTTATGGGAGCTAACAAGGCTGTATACTAGAAATCAATCATTGATGGAATCAAAAGCAGGGTTTCAGCATGGAAAGTTAGATGGCTTTCCCTCTCGGGTAAAATTTTACTTGTCAAATCTGTCCTTTCTGCTATACCAAATTATTTCATCTCTGTGTTGCATGCCCCCTCTTCAGTGATTAATCAGATAAGACAAATAATTACTAAATTCTTGTGGTGTGGAAATATGTCTGGGCAAAGAAAAATCCCATTAATTTCGTTGGAGGATATGATGCATGACAAAAATTGTGGTGGAGTGGGTATCCATAACTTGGCACTCGGAAATAAAGCTTATGGTGGAAAGCTGATTTGGCAAATGATCCACAAATCAAATAGTTTATGGTGTCAAATTATGAAAGAAAAATATCTTGACTCCTTAGATCCTCTTCGAATATTAACTGCATCAAACTTACCTCGAGGCTCTGAAATATGGAAGTTTATGACTGACTCTAGGCATGTGATTCTTGACTATATTTCTTGGGAAATTAATAATGGACGCCGAGCACTTTTTTGGGAGGATTCATGGAATGGCTTACCTCCTCTAGCTGCTACACAAGAGTTTTCAGATTTCATTCAAATATTTAAAGATAATTGGGGAGACAGGGTTGTGGATTATGTGTCTCAAGTGGATCCTCTTTCTTACAAGGTACTCTGGAAAGATCCTTCTAATTTGCCTATACCAGATCATATTGCTCTTCTTTTCAACCAGACTGTTAGTGATAGGGATGTTTTCTTCCTTGAACAAGATGACAGGATTTTTTGGGCCCCTGCTATTAATGGATGCTATTCAATCAAAGATGGATATTTGGCTCTTAGTACTTTGGAGAATAATTTAATAAAGAAAAGGGCTTTCTTTTTTTGTTGGAATGATTGTACCTTGCCTAAAGCAGGCTGCTTCTCCTGGCTATCTCTTCGGAAAAGACCATTAACATGTGATAGGTTAGAAAGGTTCAATATTGCCCAACGATTTAAATGCCTTCTATGCGGGCAGTTCTTTGAAGATGTTGATCATGTTTTCCTTCAGTGTACTTTTGCTCAAGACTATTGGTTGTTTCTTCTTGGCAAACTTAGTTTCTCAATGCCACTGCCAAACTCCTTGTGGGATTTGTTTGAAGCTTGGCCGGTGTTACATGCAAAATCTCTCCTAGCACCCATCTGGAAATGCTCGCCATCCTTGGTTGTTTGGGCATTGTGGTGGGAAAGGAACAAACACATCTTTAGGCAGGAGCAATCTACAGTTAGTGCTGTTACTGTTATAATTGAAAAATTAATTTCTGAACTGGTGATATCTAATATTAGGAAGAGGTCCACACAAATTGGCTTCTCCAATTGGGATTATGAAATTCTCAAAAACTAGAAGCTTATATCTATTCCAAATCTTTTAAGCCTCACAAATACATTGAAGAAAGACAGATTGAATGTGAAATGGCAACCTCTAGACAAAGGTGTTATTAAGTTGAACTTCGATGGTGCATCTCGTGGCAATCCAGGGATATCTGGCATAGGTGTGTGCTTATAGAATCACTTGGGCATACCTCTAATTATAAAATCTTCACCTATTTCATGGGGCTCCAACAATAATGTAGAGGTTTCAGCTTTGCTCCTCGGCCTTGTCACAACATCATCTATGAAGATACCTCGGCTCCAAGTGGAAGGGGACTCTCTTATTATTATTCAGGCTTGTATTAATAGACAAATTCATTGCATAAGTCTAGCATACAAATTAAAGCAGGCCTGGCATCTAATTGATACTTTTGAAAACTACATCATCACTCATACTTATCATGAAGGTAACCAATTGGCTGATTACCTTTCAAACTTAGGATGTGATGGAAAGATTCTTGATAGTCGGGATCCAACTACATTGGCGGAGTTGTATCCAATTTTATTGGATATCATTGAAAATGAATGTATCGGGTGATGATTTCGGGTTTTCTTTCAGGTTCTTTCCCGAATGAACTCTTGAACTTGGTTTAATATTAATAATATATATAGTGGCTTTGTCCATTTTTTTATAAAAAAAAAAAAAAATATTATCATTCATCTAAGGGTTTACATCATGGTTAGTATTATGCTTAGGATTATAGTTTTGGTTAGGGTTATAATTTAGGGTTAGTGTTAGTATTATAGTTTTAGTTAAGGTTAGATTTATTCTTTTGGTAAGGAATATAGTTAGGTTTAGGGTTTAATGTGTGGATTAAGGTTAGGATTAAGGTTTAGGGTTAGTATTATGGTCAAGGTAAGCTTTTATTTTATGGTTACTATTATGGTTGGGGTTAGGATTTTGATTAGGATTATAATTAGGGTGAGGTTTTACATCATGGTTAGTATTATGGTTATTAAGGTTAGGAATTATGGTTAATTTTTAATAATCGTTAGTATTATACTTAGAATCATAGTTTTGAATATGGTTAGGGTTTAGGATTAGGATTGGGGTTTAGGGTTAGGATTAGGTTAATGTTAGCTTTTATATTATGGTTGGGGTTAGGTTTTTTATTAGGATTATAGTTATGGTGATGTTTTAATGTATCACGGTTAGTATTATGGTTATTAAGGTTATTATGGTTGGGGTTAGCATTATATCCTAGACCTAATTACACCCTGACTCCTATTAAACTATATCATTGACCCTAATTGAACTATACCCTTAATTATATCCTTACCTTAATTTAACATTAATCCTAACTAAATCATAACCTCTAATTAAATTATAACACTTCGTTATTTTAAATCTAACATTATTTTAATTGTAACATAAATAAAATATTTCTCATGTAACTATAATTGAATCACACTTAATATTTATTTACTTTAACATATTTTAAATACATTTCTATTTTTATTTTTTCTAATCTGACTTATATTATACCCTATTAAATTTTAGTTCCCCTATATTAAAATTTTAGATATTTTTTTCTTCTATATGCTTCTTAAGCCCTAATTAAGGAGTTGATCTACCCTTTTATTGGCAGTTCATCATTATTCTCTTAACAATGAGATTGGACATTTTAAAAAATACTTGTAGACCATTATGATTGAATGATACCAATACATATGCTATTAACTTTGATGTGTTATTTAATCTCTATCATTCAATTATTCCTTTCATGATGTTGTATGGCTTTATACATTTTAAAAATTTATGCGCAGTGGAAAAACATGTATTACATATTTTGAGGCAAGTATTGTTTTTTTGTCTATTACTTTTAGTTATTTTATTTAATGTTGAATTGTAGAGAAATTGTATGTTTTATAATTAAAATTTAAAAACATAAAAGGATTGTTTCAATATAGAAACATAATACATCTTATATGAAATAGCTTAACTTTAAATAATATAGCTTATAGCTTATATATATAGCTATATAATATTATAGCTTAACCCTATATTTTTAAATTTTCATATAATTACATAATATATTATATTAATTTAAAATTATTTTAATGAATTTTTTATCCATCCTTTTATCTATTAAATTATGGCCATCAAATTTTAGTTTTATTTAAGTATCATTGCTTTGAAATATCAAATATTAGAAAATCCACATAGCCAATTAAGTTACCATCAATTTACACATCAAGAAAGTGAATATGTCAACATTCATTTAGTTACAATTTCAATCAAAGGGATATAGCTATTTTATAGCATGACTTAAAACCTAAAACCAGAAAAGAATAAAACCAAACCTAAAACCAAAAAAGAAACTTCATAAGACAAGCTTCTCTTTACACCCTTGTATATGACACATTGTATTGCAAGAGTCTTGATAGAATGCTTTTAAGGTGTCTATAAGGAGGAATCAAAATTATCCTTGCAAGAAATCCATGAAAGAATTTGTGGGTCACATTTGAATGGGTTAACCTTAGGGAAGAGACTTCTAAGGATGGGATATTATTGGCCTTCCATGGAAAAAGATGCATGTCATTTTGTGAAGATATGTCAAAAGTGCCAATATCAGAGGAACTTAATTCATGTACTAGCTCAAGAAATACATCAATCTACTACTCTATGGTCCTTCTATCAATGGGGTTTGGATTGTAGTGCCTCCCTCATTTGCTTCTTTGCATGATATCATTATGGGCATGGCTTTGGCCTTTACACTTGTTGTGTATGATCTTTTTGGACCCATGTGAGGGTGTACCACCAAGGTGATATGATTTAATACAAAATTTATAATGCCCTACATTGACTTAGAGATGCTGGATGTGGTCTTGGTTGTATACGGTTGCTCCTATGTGATCAGGATGAGTCAATCTTGTGATGAAATGACTATTCCTATAATATTATTTATGATGACATCATGATATTAACTTAGTTTAGTTTGGTCTTGTGCTAATTCTAAGGCTACCATTGGGGTTGTGATAGGTATTTTTTTGAGGGACCATACCCTAGGCTTGTCATAGCATTTCATCTATCTTCATGATAGACCCATTATTTGGATACTCTATGTTGGTGCATTATAGATTTATATTCTACTAGATATAGATTTGACCACACTATTTTCTAATGTACTTTATTTCATATTTCTTATGTACTCTTGTCGATGATTCTTGGATGCATTATGTTTACATTAGGGCTAAATAATTCAACTGATTGTTATGACAATGAAATTGAGTGTATGTTTTATGTGTATTGATTTGGAAAAAGGCAATTGAATTCATAATATGATGAGTTGTAGATTCTAATGAAATTAAATGTTAGGTGTTTAAATGTTGTTTCTATGTGTATATAATTTCATGCAGTAGGTAAGGTGTGAAATTATTCATTTGAGTAGAGTTGTGATTAAGTAGGTAGAAATGTTCATTAAATGATTATTAAGATGATGTAATTGAGTATATAACTGTACATGAATTAATTTGGAAAAATGACCATTGGAATTATATTATGATGGGATGTGATTTCATTAAAAGTCAATGTTGGATGGTATAAATATTGTTAATAAATATGCATGTAGATTTCCTTATGGGAAGTGCATGGATAATTGCTTAATCATTTTTGGTACATTGGATTTTGAATTTGATTTGTGAGATGTTGTGTAAATGGAAATCACTTGAATGATGTTTATGTTTGTACATTATATATGCATATGACTTTTTGAGCTACTGATGCTCAATTAAGTTGTGTGGGAATTGACCATGGAATTAATTCAGAGAACTAAAACCAACCCCATGTGCTCAAGTTAAACCAAGGTTGCATCTAATGAAGAGACAAAACATCGTTGTAATGTGTTTTTAATTCATAATTGTAAATGTTGAGTGTATGTTAAATTGTAAATTATTATTTTACAAATGGACATGCCAAGTGTGTATTGTGATGTGGATATTTTGTGGTGTCACTTGACACTTGTGTTGTGACTATGTGGCAATGACATGTCCATTTGAGAGATGATTGGTTGCAACCAAAACTAGGATAGTACCTTGTAGGATTCTAATGATATCATCTTGGTTAGAGAGCTTGGAGTAAGGTAACATCCCTTGGAACCCATAGGTAAACTCTAGAGAGGTTTTTTAGGGGTTAAATGGACATCTAGGGTTGAGTTTAGGCCTTATTTAGCAAGCCCACTTGGCATACCTATGGGTAAGGGTCATTTTTAACACTAGGAAAAATCATAGTTGACTTGGGAGCCCTTCCAAAAGATGGATTTCCAAGATGGATGAAAATCAACTTTTGGAAGAAAGGTATTGGTTAGAGGACCCTCTATTTGAGTGCAAGTTACTTGTTCTTTTTTTTAAAGTTACCTTTTTGGAGTCCATTTTTAGTAGCCTTGTAAAGGATTGGGAAGACCAACAGATAGAACTTGTTGTCTTCTTCCAAGAGGTTTTGGGAGAAGTGTAGAGCCTTTTTAGTGGGAGCTCCCAAGACTTGGAAGTTGTTCACTCACTCTCCATCTTTGTAGACAACTAAGGAAAATAGAGAAGTTTTGGAGCAGGACTTGGAGCTCTTCATCAAACACCATATTTCCATAACTTGTGAGAGAGGTTGATGGTCTCATCTCTTTATTTTATGTTATTATGAAAATGTATTGTTGTAGGAATGTGTTGAGAGTTTTTTGTATGATTTCATGAAGTTTTCTTTATTTTTATGTTTGTGAGTGTTTTGGGAGTGCAAGGCCAAAATCACCCTTGGGAGGGAAGAGTAGCCTTGGGGTGGAGGGAATTAGGAAAGCTTAGAGAGTGTAGAGTCTCTCCTCAGGGAGGAGAGGGAAATGGAAAAGATTACGGGGTCTTTGCTGCCATTGTTCTTTAGGGTCATAAGGGGAGGTTTGTCATGTTGCCGTTTGGGGTTCATAAGGTATTTTTTTATAATTTTGAGATGAGAAGAGAGGAAGTAGTTTTGTGGCCTTGTGAAGGCATTTGTATTTGGCATATCTATGGCATTCTCCTCCTAAGTACTTGGTCCACCTTCACCCTATTTTTGAATCATGTTGAGATTCTTTGTGTAAACCTTTGGGTTGGGAGTTTATGTGATTGCATTCTTGTTTGGTTCTTGTTGTTCTTATGTTTCTTGTTCTATGTTCCCCGGCTGGTTTCTAGTTCTCCTAGCTCAGGGTTGGCCTTTTAAAGGCCTAGGATGGGAGGTGAGCCTCCATGGTCAAAGAGATAAATTGTTATTTTACTTGTAGGTCCATGTTTTGGAAGGAAAAAGGACAAAAGAAAAAATGTAATAAAGGATAAAGGATATAATATGTAATGCATATTTTGTCATTTTTGTATAGTTTTAGTTATATTTGAGTAAAGAAAAAAATGTAAGTACCTTCTCTTTAGTAAAAAAAAATAAAAATGAAAATGAAAATGTGTGTCTCTTGAAGGTCTAAATCTATTAAGTGATTTTGGTTTTATTTAAAAGATATGAAACGATATTATTTTTAAGCAATAAAAAAAAATAGTAGTTGGAAGTTTCCTTAAATGTAAAGTTGTTGTTTAGTTTTTTTCTTTTCTATTTTTTTAAAGTTTCATTTCAGATTTATCGTCAACTTTAAAATTAATGCAAAAAGAATACGTAAACTTCAATTGTTATTCTTGTTTAATGAACATTTTGAAAGAAAGATTATATTGTGCATTTGGGTAAATAAATTTTCAAATTTTGTATGTAAAAAAAAAGAGAGACTTATTTGTGCTTATGAATTTGATTTATATTTTGATATTTTATAGAAACTAATTTTTGTCAAAAATATAAAATCATGCCAAAAGAAAGTTGCAGTTATATATATATATATATATATATATATATATATATATATATATATTAGTTGAACAGATTTTATTTCTACTTTATTGAGAATGGAATTTGACGGTCACCCCTGTCTGTCATATGAATTTTTTATAACGGTTTGGTCATTTTAGTTGTTAAAAAAATTATTGATTGTCATTTTTTTAATATATGAATAATTTAATAAATTATTCTTACTTTACATACTTTTCAATATAACTTTTAATACATATATTAAATTATTAAAAAGTATTTTATTCTTAATAAAATAATGCAAATAGTCTAATTATTTTTAAATAAAAAGTGTAACTTTTTAAAAAGTCACTCAAAAGTAAAACATCTAATAATCTACTCTAGAAGAAAATTTTATTTTATTTTATTCAGAAATACAAAACACAAAATAATAAAAATAAATAATATCAAAGTTCAAGAGCTCCTCTTGACTTTGTGTTCTTCCATATCTGATATACTTCATTCCAATTTACATCATTTATTTCAAATCGATTTAAGAATACTCTCATAAATACATCTAGTGTATCCAAACTCAGCTTTGAGTTTCTGACATCTTTGATGATATTTTGTTTCCAAGATCCTCTTTCACAATCACTTGCAACAATATTAAGCACAACATGCGTTAACTTCATCATATGAGGATGACTTCTATGTCAATATTTTGTGTTACAAAAGACTCTCCATGTATCTTTGAAGACATTTTTTGAGGTACCTACAAAAATGAATATAGTATTAGTAACTATGTGTAAAATATTATTCTATACAATCATTAGAAAAATACATAAGATAATCTAGAATATAATTCTATAA
This sequence comes from Chamaecyparis obtusa, assembly GCA_027943335.1. Taxonomy (NCBI): domain Eukaryota; kingdom Viridiplantae; phylum Streptophyta; class Pinopsida; order Cupressales; family Cupressaceae; genus Chamaecyparis; species Chamaecyparis obtusa. The sequence continues at coordinate 99,634 of BSBK01007739.1, forward strand.
TGAAGTAGTTACCTTAAGTTTGTGATTCACTATGAGGAAGAAAAAGAAGCTACAGTAAAATTAGAAAATAAGTTTAAATTAGTAATGCATGAAAAAATCTTAAATTTATAGGAGCAAGTTTCAAAATTCTTATATTTTTATTTTTGAAAAAATCTAAATATAATAATAAAAAATAATTATAAATTAGTCATATATTCAAAAATCTCAAATTAATTAATTATTTTTCTAAATGAATAATAATATAGAGTAAAATTTAAATTGTAGAATTTTTTATTTATGATATAAAAAGAATATAAAATCACAAAAACAACAAATTAACTAGACAAGTTTCTAAGTTGATATATTTTATTTAAAAAGAATAATAAATTAACATAAATATAAGCAAGTTTCTAAAATCATATAAAAAAATTCTAAAATAATAATATACAATCAATTGAAAACTTTTATTTGTAATAAAAATAATAAAAATATATAATAAATAACATAAAATATGTATGTAAAACAAGTTTCTAAAAGTCATATAAAGATTCTAAATCAATATTAATATATTAAAATAAAATAGAAATATAATATTCTATTTTAAAAGGTATCTAAATTAATATTAATAAAATAGAAACATATATTTTACAATATCTTATATTTATCTGTTATATTACCTATAACAGATTTTGATGGTTTATTAATAAATTTAAGTATTAAACTTACAGATTTATAAAAATTTAACCCATCAATGTGTACGGTCCAATACATTTTTAGCTTGTCATATGTGACTCAAAAATAGAAAAACGGCCAATACAACCATCAAATTCCAAGCCTAGTTGGAAGCATGCTATATTTTGTTAAAAATATATATATTCTATTTTAATGTTAAACAAATTTCTTTTAAGAAAATAAAAATAAAGTATATTCATTATAAGACGACTCTATATATATATATATATATATATATATATATATATATATATATATATATATATATATATATATATATATATATATATATATATATATATATATATATATATATATATATATATAGTTATTTAAGTTAGTCCGTTTCCATTTATTTAAAAAAAACTTATCTTATGTTGTTCAGTTATATATATATATATATATATATATATATATATATATATATATAAACTGAACAACATAAGATAAGTTATTTTAGTCTATTTCCATTTATTTAAAAAAAACATATCTTATGTTGTTCAATATATATATATATATATATAGAATATACATATTATATGAAAAAATATTAATAAAAAATATTTATAAAAAAATACAAATAAAAATTTAATAAAATACAAAAAAATAAATTTGAAACCCTACACCACTGCCCACGGACTGTGTCACACAGCCCATGAAGCTATGTCTACACAACCCCATAGGATGTGGGCACAACCGCAAGACTGTGTTCCATAGTCCGTGAGGATTTGTTTGCACAAACCCATAGGTTGTGGGCACAACCACGGGACTGTGTTCCACAGCCTGTGTGGCTGTGCTAGCACAACTCGTAGCTTGTGGGCATAGCCACAAGGCTATGGCTCACAACCCATGAGGTTGTGCTACCACAGTCCACATGTTGTTGCACAACCATGGCCATGAGGGTTGGGCAGTCGCGGCCAAGTTGCATCACTTCCCTCATGTGCAAAAATTAATAAAGAATTTAAGATAAAAATAAAAATAGAAAAAAACAAAAAATTACAGCTTGTGTAAAAAAAAACACAATAGATTAGCTCATATGATCTGGGGTTGCTCTTGTTTGGATGGGCATATATATATATATATATATATATATATATATATATATATATATATATATATATATATATATATATATATATATATATATATAGACACACACACACCAAAATGTGTATATATATACTTATGAGTATATATTCATTATATCTTCTTCATTTTCTTTAATCTCTTTCAAGCTCCAAACCTACAAGAAAATAGAAGAATAGTTCAAAAATTCAACCTAGGGTTTTGGGGAAAGAAAGGGAGAGAGAAAGAAGAAGGAATGGGGAAAAAATGATCTTTTTGGAAGTTGCATTTTTCACCCTAACCCTAAATCTGAAATTAGGGTTAGAGTGAAAGTCAACTTTCAATTTGAATTTCACTTTTTCCCCCTCTTATTTTATTAATGTTTAATATCTATTTTGAAAGTGATGTAAGTAAATGTTTTGGGGATATGTTTGCATTTTCCCCAATCAAACATAACCTTTAGAGACAATTTTAATTTAACTAATTTATTATTTGGATAAGGCATGATTTTTTATTTTTATTTTTATTCGGAATTCATTAAGAATTAAAAATGATAACTAAAAGGATACATTAGGAAGGAAATTTTCCTAGTAAATTAAATTATTGAACAAACCTATGGTGGAAGTATTAATTGATTTGACAAGATATAATGAAATAAATTTTAAAGGAAAGATAAATATTAACAAAGTAAAAGTTAAATATTGGTGATGAGAATTAAAGATTAAATGGACTTTAAATAAGATTAATACGTAGTAAAAAAAAAAAACTAATGTAAGGGAATTTTTTTTTTTCAATTACTAGGTAAATAATTTATATAAACCCAATTATGAAATTTGTTGAGGTAGTTTTATTTTAATTAAGGGAATTTTTATTTAAGTAAATTTTTAAAGGATTAGTATCATCTAATAAATATGTTTAATTATTAATTAAATCAAAGGTTATTAAGTTATATAATTTATATTTGGATGAACATTATAATCTTAGACAGGGACTGTTAAATTGTTGAACCCTTTTTTTTTTTAAAGCATTGGATAGGTAATTTAAGGAATTGATTTAAATATTTTAAAAGGGGATAATGCTCTTAATTAATTCTATAATCCTAACCTTAATGTTATCCTTGAAATTTAAACCATGAGAACTACCATATGAGGGATGGTGACAAGTACAAGTCCAGCTTGTCATGATTTCCTCTCATCTAGGTTATGCCTACTGCATCACTTAGCTTGCAAGCCATTTTATGATAGGAAGATAAATTAAACTGTAATTTAATTTAATAATTTAATATTAGAAAGATAATTATGCTTTAAAACAAAATTGTGTGTTTTGCCTTCAAATTTTTGGGCATGACATGGATCTAATCGGGATGATTTACCCACCATCATCCAATGGTCATAAGTTCATAATAAATATAAAAAAATATTTTACCAAATGTCTTGAAGGTGTGCCTTTGTCTACCACAATGGGAAAAAAAATCTCAATGTTCATTTTGAACGATATAATTTATAGATATGGCATCCCTCAAGCCATCATAACAGAAAATGCTAAACACTTCAAGAACAAGGACCTAAAAGAGTTGTGTGAAAATTTTCATATGATACAACATTCATCTTCAATCTATTATCCACAAAGGAACAAACAGGCAAAAGCCACGAATAAGAATATCCTAAAAATATTGAAAAGGACAGTGGATAATTCAGGGAGAGATTGACACATTCAAATAAATCCTACTCTATGGGCATATTGAACAAGTGTGATAACACCAATAGGAGCTACACCTTTTTTCCTTAGTTTATGGATTTGAAGCAGTGCTACCACTAGAAGTAGAGATTTCATCTTTATGAGTATCATTACATGGGCTACTAACAGAGGAGGATTACAAGATTGCAAGACTTCACAAGTTAGAGTTACTTGATGAGTGAAAACAAAAAGCTTGTGATCATCTCAAAGTGCACCAAAATAGAATGTCAAGAAACTACAATAAACACATTAAGCGAAGGGAATTTCAAATAGGTGACTTGGTATTGAGAGAAAATCCTAAAAACTAAGCAGAAAGAGAGAAGAAAGGAAAATGGGAAGCAAACTGGTTAGGACTTTTTTTCATTACTTCTTCCTTTGGAACATGTACATACAAGCTAGCTGACTGTGATGTAGAGGAATTACAAGAACCCATTAACAACATACACCTAAAATGGTTCTATACCTAAGGCAGATGAAAGAGTATAAGTAAACAGAGCATCAAAATATCAGATGATAAAGAATCCTATTTATTTTGTACAGTCAAAAGTGCTCCTAAAAATATCCAAATAGAGTGGAAAATGATCCTAAGAAAAGAAGAAAAAAAATTAGAAAAGAAGAAAAGTCCAAATATAACAAAAAGAGTTCCTAAAGAAATAAAAATAGTGAAAACGTGACCATGAAGAAATCCAAAAACATTCAGATATGGATCCTAAAAAAATTGTTGTCTTGGTGAAAATCTAGCAAATAGGCACCTTGATAATACAAAAAAAAATTGCAAAAAAGAAAAATACAAAAAAGTGAAAAAGAGAAAACTACAAAAAAATTGAAAAAGGAAAAAGTGCCTTGGTGAAAACCTAGCAAATAGGTGCCTTCGTAGCAAAAAAAAAGTATATAAAGAGAAAAAGAGCAATAAATTCAATTGGTAAAAACTTGGTAAACAAGTGTGATTGAAAGTCAAGTCAAATCCCATTCCACATTCCTAGCCATCCTTGTATATATTGCATTCACCAGCATTTTTAAATATTGCATAATAAATCCCAGAGTTACATTTGTAAATACCCAAAGCTTTCATCATTAATCTAAAAATTGTCCAAGTCCAACATCATAATGGAACCAAACTGGGTGCAATATATCCTAAATCAAAGGGATTCATGAAACATACACAGATTGACATAAATCAATGCATCTAACTAAAAGCATAGCGCATAGATATTTGATTGGATCTTAATCCAAATTCTGATCTCACAGTGAATAAATTTGATCCTCAATTTTGCAATGACCTTATTTTATCAAAATTTAAAAGAACAAGCAAATTGATGAAATTATACTTGAAATATGGATTTGAAAAATAATGGAATTTTTTTTAAAGTGTTACTTGAGTGGTTAAATCATGTCTTTTTAGAAAATCAATGAAGTCTTGGACGAGATAAGCGATCATAAACTTGCATGATAGTTTCTTGATTTCTACATGAGTGTTCTAAAGAAATTAAGGTTTTAAGATATTTATCATTCATCTAATGATATGATCACCAAAGAATCATTGAGGACATGTACATATGGTGAAATTGAAATTACTATATGTTTACCCAACAAGATACCTTGGACATCTTGATCTTCAATATCATAATGCCAAAATCCACTTACAACATTAAATTCAATTAAAGTGGTATTCAGATTATCATGGTTGAAAATCTAACTAGTGAGAGTTGTACCAGCTTCAAACATGTAACTCAGAAGGAAAGAGGTATTCATATCATCATGGTTGAACCAATAAGGATTGTACAAATTTCAATTTCAAAAAGGTCGATGATGAAAATAAGCATCCTAATCTTGAATAGAGATAGCTAGGTGCATCCATAATAGATTGAGTGCATATTAGCTTGCATATGGGTCCTTTTGTCAAAATTTGTCATGAAAGATGAAAGTGGTGGAATTAGGAATACAATTGAAAAAATTCATCATTAGTTTATGTGATCGAATGTGTTGGATATAAAAATCAAATTTGCATCTTAGTTAGATTTGTATGGTATGTAGATTGCATTAACATAAGTACATTTGTTAGACCAATTAAATTTTATGTAAGTGCATTAGTCATTATATTATAATAGACCCATTAATCATTAAGTTGCATTCATTAATCATTAAATTAGATTACATTATCTCATAATAATTAATTATTAATTAAGCCTTTAGTTCATTCATTTTATTTTTATTTTTTTAACATTGGATTAAGTTCATTATCCATTATCCATTAATTCATTATTCATTAAAATGCATTTAGTTCATAAAGATCATTAATCATTACTCATTAATTAATCATTGAAACATAGCATCAAATCATTAATCATTATCCATTTAGTAATAAAACCGCATATAGAAACATTAATTACATGCATTACATCATATTAAACTCATCCATTACATTAAATATCCATAAAAGCATTAAATATCTATTAAAGCATTAATAATTAAAACATATCAAAATGCATCCATCTACTTTATCTCATAAATAAGACATCCATCTATAAAAAGAAAGTAAAGTGAATGCATTGATATCATTTTTCATTAGAAAAGCATAAAAAAGAGCATATAGATAAGATCATATAGAATTTCATATCATTGTAAAGATCAAAGTTCAACACATAATGACATCACATATAAAATCAAAGTCCATATCATTAAATGTCCATCATAGAATCAAAGTCAATCAAGATTACATCAGTACAAAATCTCAATCAAATGATACATCGTACATCAAAAGTGTGCACAATAAAATCAACTGGCACCACTGATACCTCCACCTACAACTGCACCATCTATACCATGACCATCTATGTCTATATAAAGACCCCTACTAGAACTAGATTGAGCCATAGAAGCAATAAATGTATGCATCATGGAGCTAAACTATGTCATCTACTATCTCATCTAAGACACATCTACCTGTAAAGATTTGACATCTTGAACCAGAGTATTAGGAGCCTCTGAAACCTGAGCTATCTATGATGGTGGAACATGAGGCACTATATGAGAAACCTATGCAGAAACCTTGACAACCCAAGGTTCATGATGACCCCAAACCACAACTCTGATCTGACAAAGGGCTCTTTGTGGTCGTCCTCTCATCCACACCCTGCCACCTCACATCTGTACACCACCTCTAGAAAGCATAGGGAAAAAAATGGTATCACAACTCGTCCACCCTATCTAACTCTCCTAGCCCTAATCCCTCATCTCCCAACTCTCCCTCCACCATCATCATCATCATATGAGATATCATCAATATTAGGTACAGGCTCTGTAGGATCTGTGAACTGAGGAAATAGGTTTTGACTGAACTATTGTGCACAATCATCAATCATACCTACATCTACAATGTGGTCTCTCATGTACAAAGATAAATGAGGAAGGCCCAATATTCCATCATGAATAACACGGTAATCAATCTGAGGACCCCATAAGGATCTCTCCTCTTGAACTGAAGCATACAATTCTAAACCCTCTGTCATCCCCTGTATCTGACCAAACTGATGGACTACCCTATGAAAGTAGAATCTCTCAATAACTAGAGGGGTATGGCCTATCATCCATCATAGAATACACATGAAAGGGTAGATTAGTGGCATCCTCTACCCAAAACTCACAACCTAGATACAACCACCAAGTCACCTGATCCAAATCATCAAGAATGCACCACCAATAGTCAACCTTGCCTAGATGAGACTGGACAACTATACCCTCATAAATATAACCAAAGGATCATCTCAGGTCCACAAATTTAATAGAATACCCCTAGTAGATAAGGCTGCACCATGTATGTATACAATGTGATGAAACTCATAATAGAGTTGTGCTAATACATAAGAGCTCTAATCAAAATGGTGAGGCAGAGCGATCATATCCGCTAGAATACAACCCCAACTGACTGCAAAACTATTTCCTTGATAATTTGGAAAGAGGAATCCACCAATCAAGATGCCTAATATAGAAGGAAGAATAAGAAATGAAACAAACTGATCCCAAGGGATGCTCTCATCACCAATGGTAGAATTACCAAATAAATGTTTGCAAACTATACCATAGTACACCTAGTCATAGTACACAATCTCTCCATGTGTAGGAATATGAAGAAGCCTAACAAAATCCTTGGGAGAGATGGTCATCTCCCCAAGTTCCAAGTGGAAGGTATTATGGTCAAAGTGGCAACACTTTTCTAGAACACTGAGTATACCCTGATTCACTCAGAATCAAGGTATATCTACCAAGAAGGACAAGCTGCATCGATCAATTAGATGTTGCTCATGAGAACTCAAATTGTCAACCATCTCTAATGGCCATGGGTAAAATCCTCAGACATACAACTTCTGGAGGTGAACCTATGAAATTAAGTGACATTAAATCAGTAATAAATCATTAAAAAGTGAATTATCACAAGCCAATTGACATACTATCCTATCGGTATCATCATCAATTTTCCTAATTCTACTACAAGAAGACAAAAAATAATCAACCTAATCAAACCAAGAAACCAGAATTGATAATCAAAATTCATCAAACATGATCAAAACTGACACTGAAATACTTGTTTCTTCATAGGATCCATCATTTTAATTCATCGATGATTCATCAAACCAACCAACCAGAATTGATAATCAAAATTCATCAAACATGATCAGAACTGACACTAAAATACTTGTTTCTTAACAAGATCCATCATTTTAATTCATTGATCATTCACATGAATCATTCAAATTGGACAACTCTATCAAAATATGGAAAATAGTTTTTGATTAAGTAAAACAGGTTTTACAGGGTGCCTAAAACCCACAACAGAGTTATAAAAAGATATGAACAAAAACATTACAGAGATAAAGTCTCAATAAACCAAGGAATAGGCCACAGAAGGGCCAAGCAAGAAAAAAGCAAAAAATTGACAAAATAGGGAAAAAAAGATAGGCACCAGAGTGAACTATGCCAAACTCCTAAGCATGACAACTGCATTTCTTTTGAGGGCCTCCATCAGTTCTACAACCTCTTTAACATTTTGAATATCTTGGGGTCCTTGGGGATCAATTTTCTCCCTATTTTTCCTAGTTCTGGCTCTAGTTCTTTTACCTGGTCCTTCACTGGGTGCTCCTTCTCATCCTCCCTTGTCCTCTGATCAACCGTGGTGTCCATTTTTTCTTCCATTTTTTTTGATTAACAACTTCAAGTTCTCGTTGCATATTTTGAGGATGTTGAAATTTTGCTCGACAATTCCCTTTAGGGTATACTCAAGGCTAATGATTTTGGATTCCAGGTGCTGGACCCTAATGTGTAATGTGTTCCTTGTTGTCTAGACTTTGATTTTTTCTTTAAGGTCCTCAATTTTGTGGTAGAGCCATTCGAAAGACCTAAATTGATCCAACATGTTATTCTTGGTGTTGTTGAGGAAGTCCATATCCATTTCCCTAGCTTTATCACTTAGAACCACCAGTGCTAGATCTATCAGCTCTTCCTTGTGGATTTTTCCTTCATTTTCCTCTAGAATCTTTGGGTAAATAGCCTCCCTAATGATTCCCATTTGCACTGTGTTGATGTTGAAGATCCTCTAGACCTTTTCCCCTTTCCTAGAATCCTGGCTGTTATAGTCCCTCCAGAATCATCTTTAGTTTCTTCAATCCTAATAGGAGACTAGGTAGTACCCTATTCGTCAATGTGGTCTTCAGAAATAGGGTTGTGGTTCTTAATTTTGATGCCAGAAGGGGGCTAAGGAGGAGGGGAATTATCCTCACTAATAGTGAGTTCGATAGACAAGTGGCCTGAGTAGTCCTTCATTGTATTAGGGTTTTCCTCTTTGACCTGTTCTATCATATCAGTAGCTTCCATATTAGGATTATCCTCATCATCTTTAGTGTTCATATCTTCCTGATTTTCATTGTACTCTTCCTCCAAGTTAACCTCCTTTCTGTCATGCATTTTTGAGCGGTTTTTGATTTTGACAGCTCTCAGGGGTCTCTTCTTGGAAGGGGATCCCTTATTCTATTTCTTCTTTTCAAATTCCTCACTGTTCTCAAAGATTTTTCCCTCAGAAGTGCCCGAAGGAACATAGTCTAACCCTGAATCTTCACTTTTAGCTTTGTTGTCCTCTATTTCCTTGCCCAGGATTTGGGCTTTAAAGAATTCATAAATCAAAAGAAGCAATCCTTCATGCAGGGCAGGGTTAGCAATATTATTTTCTCTAAAACCATTGATATTCTTGTTTATAGAGGAGTAGAGATAAAAAGGAATGGAGATCTTCTTTCCATGCTTGAAATGATTCAGAAAGACAAAATGATAGGTGCAAATTCTATCAAACCTGGTGTCCAGGGTGACATACAAAATGAGGGCCTTGAAAACATACTACCATAGCATCTTCAAGCTTGCGAGTTGGTAGTAAGTGCCTGACTTGACAATAGCATTTGTCTTCTGGTTGTCTCTCGTAAACTTTTTGACTACATTGTCTGATATTTTACGGTCTCTGTAGAATTTTTTTCCGATGATGGGGATGCCAGTGACCTTTGAGATAACCTCCTCAGTGGTAGTGAAAGACTTACCCTCTATCTCCACTATTCCTTCATTCCAGGTTTTGACAAAGATTTTGGTGATTTCCTTCCTACAACTATGGAGTCTTTCTATAAAAGTGGTGATATCCCCTTTCTATAAGGCATTCCAAACTTTTGTGCGCTTCTTCCATTTCTCATTATCATTCTCCGGCTCCCTTCTATGTATTTCCCCAACCATGGCTTTCATCTGGGCTTTGGTTTCTCTCTGGTTTTGCCGAGCTTTGGTGATTTCCATCTTTCTAACTGCCTTATCTTTGGGCTTTCTAAAAGTTGGCTTTTGGAGATAATTACTAATTTTGGGGATGGAAACCCAAAAAGCATGTGGAGGTGATGTGTTGTAATTACTCATGCAGTCCCTCCCCAGCACGTCATGAGTGAAATTACTCCTCTGAAAAACCCCTTTGCAATCATAATTATCTTTAATTATTGCATCAATACTTTGGAGATTGTCTCCATCTAGAGAATCCAACACAATGATAGGGAAAGCTTTGGCATGGGTCTGACTGATGTTAGCATCCTTGCTAGTGGCTAGAATGGTAGTCCTGTCAATAACCTAGGTGGCAACTATGGACATCACGTGATGAGAGTGGTCAGCTACAAGTTGATTGGCTTGTGAAACAAGAAAGGTGTTGACTAAGCCAAGACCATTTCCACGTCTGCAAACTTGGCCATAAATGAAACTACCATTGTTGTTTATTTGAGCTTCATACATGGCTCTAGCTTCTTCTTTGATAACTTGTGAATAGATTTAAGAAAAGTTCCTCAAATAGGTTCCTTCGAGATTTACCTTCTAAGTAATAGTTTCCTGGTGAAATAGGTTGTAAGGTCTAAGATCACAAATTGGTTTAGAAACTATCTGCATGTGTGAGCTAATGAGCCCACAAGGGTTCCTTGGAGTAACTAACATTTCTTACTGGGGGTGCAAGTAGCCTGGATGGTTTTCTAGGTCCCATCTGCGATATTCCTGCTGGCTTCCTCTTGCCTAATCTGACTGGCTTTCTTTCTACTTGGGGATTTGATTTTAGCCCCAATGTTTTCTTTGTTTCTGCTCCTGGTAGCTGTAGGAGAAACCAGAGAGGGGTCTCTATTTTGGTTCTCTTCTTACTTTGAACCTTATACCAGCCCTCTTTAACATCTTTGTATTTAGCAAAGAGCTCATCCATCTTGGTGAGCTACCTTGGAGAGATGGTTCCCAGCAGAAAGTCCATTTGTCAGACTTTGTTTGAATCCTACATCTCAAAGCATAGGTGATAATCTGGGATGCCATTAGGTTTGTCCCTAGAAGGACTAGAAAATCATTCTTCCAACAGGGATTCAAGGGAGTCCGGGACAATGGAGATGAAGATAGATCCAGGGCATGAGTCACCTCCTTTCGCCAGAGCATTATCTCTAGTTTCAATCATGGTGTCATGCTGAATGTTAACAACCAAGTCTATGCCTTCTGAAGGGGGAGACACCCCTTTCAGCTTAGTACTTTCTTGGCTTGACTTGGTGTTGTCCTTTTTCTCCCCTTCAGAAGGTATTTTCTTATCTTTCAAAGAGTCAAGAATCTCAGGAATGACCTTTGGTTGATCCTTTTTTTCCCACACTCTATGAGTTTTGACATTTGAGTCAGGTTGTGGGATGGTAGTCTCCCTAGAGAGGCTAGCATTTTCAGTAGAGATATAATTACCTAATTTTATTTTTTTTCAGCTATAGCTTTCCTTTCTTTCTCCAACTTCTTGAATACTGGAAACAATCTAGCTTTGTGTCCTGCTTTCTTGCAATGGAAGCAAGCAAAGGGAACACTTTCATAGTCTAGCTTTTGCAAATATTTGCCCAGTTTGGATTGGAGCACGATTATTTATGACATGTCTTGGCCCTCTTCCACTCCTATGCAAATCCTAGCATAGGTGAGGCATCTTCTGGCAACAGTCACTCGATCTATCAAGAGTAGGGTACCAAAGGGTTTGGCAATATCATCAAAGACATCTTCAACCTAGAATTCCAAAGGAAGTTCTGGGAGTCTTACCCACACCGAGGCTTGGACAAAGAAAGAATCATTGAGATCAAGCTTCGGAGTCCATTTTTTCAACACCAGAGTTTCCTTACCTATAGACTAGGTGCCCGCACAAAGGATTTTGTCTAAGTCTTCCTTACATGAGAAATCAAAAGACAAAAAACCCTTAGCCATGGCTATGATAAGGACTTTCCCCTTTAACTCCCATTTCTTCTTAGAAAAAATCCTCACAATATCTATGTTAGGTCTAGACCCCACAAATTTACCAACAAGAGTATGGTCCATCAAGGCTATATTGGGATCCACCAATTCATCAGGGCTCTCTATGACATATTTACCTTTCTCTTTGACAAATAGATCCTTAATAGAAGGAAAAGATGACTTGCCTGAAGGTTGAACTCTGAAAAGAGTTGACCACCAGCAGTAGATGGATTTTCCATTCTGATCCCTAGCCTGTGTTTTCAAGACAGAGGGAGAAGAGGGAGGGTTCCCTTCTCCCACCCTTGCATCCTTACCTGGATCTTTCTGCTTAACCCATGTATCCCCCTCTTTATTCTCCAAGTCCTCCGCTCCCTGATCTGCATGAATGCCATCTCCAGCAAAACCCTTAGCTTGCAACCCTAGATTCCTGCCTGCTTTCAAAATTAAAAAAACCTGCCACTCTCGCTCGACCGCTCTCACCCATACCAACCTATGTGTTGTCATTAGTTATGATCTTAAATCTAAAAAATAGTTGCAAAAGTTTGTACATGCTACTTTATAAGTTGTACGCACTACAAATCATGAGCGCTAATAAATTTATCATACACACTAAAAGACTTATCATACATGCTAAAATAACTTGTACGCCTCATTCTATTGTGAACACGCTACTATATGACACTATACGGGCTATGAAAAATTGAAAATGCGCTGACTAGCTTATATGCGCTACCTAATTATTTAAATGCCTGAACCTGACCTAGGAAATCTTATTGTACGCATTACTAAATCTATCCTAAGCACTATTTTACAATGTGGATGCACTAAAACTAACTTGTACGTGCTACTAAATTTATTGTACATGCTATTTCAATTTTTTGGCAAAGTAAAATCTTTCTAACGCCTAAAAAATAAAAAATTTCTACAATAAATTGATAAAATTGAAAAGGCAAGCTCATCGGAGTACTCATCGAAGGTCTGTATTCTTGAGGACACTAGTATCGTTAGCCACACTCAAACCTATGCTCTCAAATAGGCACAACCATAGTGAAAAGGATAGAAGGGTTAGAGAGATAAAGTCAAATGGGGAATGCAAAAATGAATAGTAAAATTGACTTTTTACCCTTATATACAACCATCTAACCTAAAAAAGGGGCCTACTTTAGCATAAAGTTGACTTGGCATTGAATTTCATCACCAAATTAGCCAGATCAGAGGCATTCTTCTCAGTTAACTAGTCACATCATTATTGGAAATGAAATCAAAGTGAAGGAAAAATCAAAATTATTGAAGGGAAATGATCAAACGCAAAATCTTTCATCAAAAGGAATTCCATTTCATTTACAAGGGACATATAGTCATATCATCATCGATTCAATCAGAATCTATTTTAGTATCATCGAGTGCAGATATTTTCAAATCATCAGTGGGGCATCAAAATGAAAAAAATTATTTTAGATCAGGCATCATATCCAAGATCCATCATCATATCAACCGGTGACATCATCAATCAATCAATCAAGGTTTCACTAGGAAATCTATATTAATCATCAAGAACAAATAATGTATTTAGACATTGGACATTCTTTGAACCAATGTGCTTCACACATTGATTCAAAGAGGGGTGTTTGCAACACCTAAAAATTGTCCAGTTGATCCAAGTGAGTAATCAAGGCAAAATCAAGAATTAATTAAAATCAAAGCCAAAAAAATTAATTATGAAATCAAAGAAATCATTTAATTATGCAATTAACCAAATCTATTGTATACTTGAATTAAATTAAATCTAACCCATTCAAGGGGTACATATGGATAAATAATTAAATAAAATCAATCAATTAAATCCTAATATTTCTCACCTGCCACATGAGAGGGAATTACCTCACCCAATAGGAATTGAGAATTGGAATCACATGGATCAAAGCCACATTGAATCGCAATCACTCAATTGGAGAATGCATCTTGACCACTCATTTTGTCTCATTGTCCCAAGCTTTGAGGATAAAATATTTAAATTGTCTCAATATTTGAAACCATGGACTTAACCCAAACTTAATCACAATTAACTTGACTCCACCTCCTATGCTTGAAGAAATTTATAAATAGAAGGAAAAAATTAGGAGAAAAGGATCCCGAGAACATTTTAGAATTGCATCATTAGTATAGTGAAATTGATCTAGAAGCATAATTTAGTATTGTTTTGAGCAAGATAGGCATAATTAATCATCATTTTAGCATATTATTCTCATTTTAAAGCTGGCTCTAATGGATGCTTTCTGAGAGTATTGTATTAGCATCTTTAAATAGGGATCCATGAGATGTTTATTATTTTAAGCTTTCAACTCATCATGTTTTAAAGATTAAATTAGCTCAATTTGAATTGATTATTAGCAAACTAATCTCATGAAGGTATTTTAGGTACACAGAAAGCATCAAATAATAGAAAACCACGTGCAAAGATGAACTCCTCCCACACCCACCATAAAATGCGGCTGACCATTAGATAGAAGAGGTCTGTTGAAGAATCATTGAGGCATTAAAATCTTGATGATAAATAATCCTCCTTCAATCTATTAGATGAATACAATCCAATGAAATGCAAAAATTGATACCATATGGTGATGTATAGAATAGAGGACACTATATATAAGAATTCCTCATATAGAATTTATACCTTAAATTACAGTTTAATAAATTGCACTATACTTCTAGAGAACTATAATTTTTATTTTACCTATGAGAAATGATGAATATAAAAATAATGAGATATTTTCCTTAATTGCATAGAGTTAACACACACACAAAATAAAATAAAATAAAATAACTTACTATTACAAGTGAACTAAATAAAAATAAAAATATTTAGTATAAAATAGAATAAATTTATTCATAGGAAAATTTGTAGCCAGTGATCTTTATAAGTGTTCTCTATATATTCCTAGTTTTGAGATAACAACTAACCAAATGAACTTCATTAAGATGAAAAGTAAGAACTTATAAAGTTTTTAGCATTCTATAATTTTACCAATGAACTATTTGGCTTTCCTTGCAACCTCTTTTAACGTGGAATCTAGAATTAAAAATAGGAAACCTAACCGCATTATTCTCATAGATCGATCCTCTCATCCTCGTTGACCTTCTCTAACCAAAAGGTCAAAAAGATTTAGGTAACTAGTCTTTGGTAGTGTTGAATCTTCTTTAGAAAGGCACATTGATTTCCATATATATCTTGAAACTCTATGGAATGTTGGGAATTTGATTACCTCTTGCCTATCAATGAGATACCTTCGAGAAAATGCAAGAAATAATCCATGTTAACTTACCTTGTTAGTTCCTTCTTATTATGTGAAACATGAGACTTATTTAAAAAGACTCATTGCATACTTCATCTTTCATATTGCAATAATCTATTTAATGGATCAAAAATATTGAAAAAAATAAATAAATTGATTCTCTTTGAATATATATAGTGTGCGTGTGTGTGTATAAGCTCAAATATGTAAATTTTATCTCAAACTCAAGTATAAAAGATCTAAATTTACTTGATGCAGGAAACTATAAAATTTATGTAATTTACTCAAGGGCCAACATAGATGTTAGTCATACCACATCAAGTAGTTCATAGTTCTCTTTAGTAACAAGTAATTTTATTTAGTGATCATCACAATCTAGTATTCACTTATGGTGTCCAAATGAACATGGATCTCGATGAAGAGATAGGGTTATAGAAATTACAAGGTGGCTATACTGATATATCTTGTTGTCAGGTTGATAATCAATAAAATGAATGTCATGCTAAATTTTTTTAACTCTTTGAAATATGTCCCTTGCACTCCAACTGAACTTGTGCATGGAATAACTTTCCAATGTAATACATACATACAACATTTTTAGGATACAAGATATAACATTTTCATGGATCATCTAAAAGGTGTAGCTCATAAGTTACAAATTTTCTTGAGGTAATCTACATAAACAAAAATTGAAACTTTTATTGAAAATTGAACCAATTTGAACCAATGATGTATTTAACACAAATTAAAAATATATATTTAAATTTAGATAAATCAACATGATAGATCATAAATGCATCATTGGACCTACAAGAAACAACACTTGTTTCCTCTTTTTTCAACTTCATTGTCTCATACGTGCAACACAATGTCTTCCACTATGACTCCAAAATATCTCCTACAAATTTTTTTTTAAAAGTAACTACACATATATAAATGTGTGCACTATATAAGCATGTGACCTAAAATTATACATACCTTTTTTAATCAACATTGAGATATGGTCATAATCATTAGAAAGAAAATGATTATCTTCAAGGATTTCATCCTCATACTTGTCGTACATCTATGCAAAGATGCATGCAAAATATTGATGCATATAAAATATGCAATCCATTTGTCAAATTTTACAAGAGAATGATACATCTTTCAATATAGAATTCTCAAAATGTTTCATATATGAAATAATAACCATACAAAAATTATGAAATTATTCACCTTTGTGGTCTTGACTATTATCCCTCTCTAAAATTCTCTTAGATATTATCAACTTGCCTTCTAGATAGCTATCTTTCTTTTTGTTTCCATTCCTCATGCTTCATTCCTTTTTAAATTTGGAGAGAATACAAAACAAAACTAAACAAAAAAACCTACTCCATGTCCATTTTTGTGTGCTTATCAAATGAAAAAGAGGAATAAAGCATATTGTCACTCCCATAACTTGGAAATTTCTAAGTAGGGAATAAGTGATAAATCAACATGATAATATGGAGAAAAAATATTTATATTAAATGTATATTAAAATTTAGATAAATGAACATGATAGATCATTAATATATCATTGAACCTACAAGAAACAACATTCCATCAGTTGTTTCTACTTTAAAAAAAAATCGCCTCTTCTATGCATCAAAATAAATAGTGACTAACACCTTCTATGTTTTTATTGTCTTCTATGACTACCAAATATCTCCTACAACAAATGTATATGGAAAATTTAAGTAAAAAAATTAGAACCAATTCCAACCTAGATATATATTAAATAGTTTTGAAGTTACACTAGATCACCACGTTTAAAAGTAACTACACATATGTAAATGCCCGTGGCTAATACATTTGTCAAATGTTACAAGGGACTAATAGATATTTCAATGTAAAATTTATAAAATATTTAATATCCCAAATAATAACAAAATAAAAATTATAAAGCTGTTCATATTTGTGATTGATTATTCTCCATCTCTGAGACTTTCTTAGACATTGCCATCTTTCCTTTCCAATAGCTACAGAAAAAAAACAAAAAAACTAAGAAAAACCTACTCCACCTCCATTGTTCAATGCTTATTAAATGAAAAGGAGGATTGAAGCATATTTCCACTCCCATAACTTGGAAATTTCTAAGCTGGGAGTAAGTGATTATTCCACCAAAAGAGGCATCATAAAAGGAGGTTAACACATAATAAATTATTTCATCAACTCATAGATACATTATTAGTTGCAATATTTTCCACTAGAATCTAAATCAATAATTTAATATTTTATGTTTCATTTCTAATAGAGTAAAGATCATAGATACAGTCATTGCACACATGTTAATAAATATTAAGTAAGGTTCATGTGACATAAATCATTTCTAAATTACCATATAAATCAATTCAGGACAAAAACACATTACTCTAAGAACTATTATTATTTTATTCATTACTAATTAATTTCTCTAATTCACCTCTTGTGGTCACTTCTTCATTTTGACAAGAATCTAAAGTTCATCATCTACTTGGATAAAGGTCGCATCAATTTTGTTAGCATAACTTTGGCATTCTAAGAAAACAAGATACTAAGTGCAACAAACTGACCATCTCTCTTTTAGATATAATCAATTTAAGAAAATAAGCTACTATACAATAAAAGTTAACCATCTCTCTTTTATCTATAATCAATTTAAAAAAATAGATACTACAAAGTAAAATATAATCATCCTCCATGAATCTATGTTCCTTCTAAAAAAGATACTACCACATGTAATAAAGTAAATAACTTACGAAATAATAAACAATCAAATATAAATGACTCATAATATTAAACAAAATTCTCTTTATTATATTACTACAATTAAGAACATTATACTTTTCTTAATGATATAAAGCATAGTTAAATTACCATAATAATCATAACATATGTCCAAAGCATAATAGATTACTTATTATTTTGAAAAATTAAGTGTTTCTTAAGAGCTAAGTCCCAATACAGGTATTACTGAACATGACACTTTCACAATCTATAGATATAAACAGCAATATCCAAAGCATACTTTCACAATCTACACATAATCTTAGCATATGTCCAAAGCATAATAGATTACTTATTTTGAGAAACTAAGTGTTTCTTACGATTACTGCAATCAAGAACATCATACTTTTCACAATCTACAGATATAGACAGCAATATCCAAATCCCGTACCACACCCTCCGATGTTGCAGCATATATAGTTGTTAATGTTATCGCATTCAGTATCGTTCTGGCAGGAATCAACGCAGGGATTAATGGGATCAGGCTCAGACAAGGGATCAGCCTGAGCTACTGCCATACCTGCCATGCCCATTATTAACACCAAGCAAAACAATTTCATTGCCTTTGCCATTTTCTTTTATGCTTTTTGAAACTACTGTGAAGAAATTCTAATCCAATCCAATTTATAGTGTAATTTCTAACATTATTGTTCCAAATATTCTTCAGCGATTTAATCAAGAAATTTGTTAAGTTTGTCCACCGCTCTGGAATAGATCGGCACATTGTATTCGTCCAAACCAAGGCTAGGTAAATATTTATTTAAAAATAACAAGGAATATAGGCTGACGTCCACCATTTATTATGTTATTTTAATTAGGCTGAACTATAGTTTACGGAACTCTCTATAGTTTGTGTTATTATTTGCCATATTAAAATATAGATTAAAAAATAACAAGGGAATCGTCTACGTTCTCACCAACGATTACGGAGCCTAAGAATTTATTAATTTAATATTTGTCTAAAAATTGGTTATCATTCGTTGTCTTATTTAAGGAATATAGTTTGGTCTTTTCAGAATTTGTTTTGATGGTGGGGAAAATTATTTTTAGTAGTTGGATTATTAGAAAATGCTATTTTATTATGAATTCATAATTGTTGCAATTATTTAGATATTGTACTAAGAGTTAGAAGGATATCTCATAATTAAATTACATTCTAATAAGGCCTCCAACAGACATGTATGGTTTTACAAAATGTCTAAATGAAAATAGTAATGGAGAGAATAGTTTAACATAAAATTACGGAGTGACAAACCCTAATGCTTTTAGAGGGCATGATGGAACATACTACATTATTACCTATCCATGTTTAACAAATCTTATCACATCAATAAATTGTCTCTAATTGATTTGGGAGAGACTTTTTGAGTTTGATTTAAGAAATTTAGTTTTAGAGTAGAGGGGGATTTTAGAACTATTAGTACTTGCCCGTAGCTTAAACAAGTACTATTGCAATGACTTTTGGATTTGTTGCTTTAACAAGTGATTAAAACAATTTGTATGGACCAATTACAAGTCACTGCATTTAATATTTTGTTATACATTTTATGTTTTGTATAGTATAAATACAATATTTTTAAGTTTATAACATGTAAAAAATATTTTTAAATAATTTGACTAGCTGAATTATTTGAAGTCTTATACACAAATTTGTATGTTGCATTGTTATCGGCAAAATTCAAATATAGAAATTAATTTATATATCACTTATACATAAAATTCATTCATTACAATAGGTACTTCCTACTAAAATAAAATTTATTATCTAAAATTATTCTCTTTCTTTCATAAGAGCTCATTATCGTGTGAAGAATATGCCATTGCTCAAAGAACCAAAAATTAGGAAAACATAGAGATGAAGGCCTTATGAAAGACTAAATTTAGATTATGAATTAGTAATATAGTTAAATTACTTAATATTCTATTGGATTTATAAAAATATATTTATATTTAAATGTCGAACATTTTTTTACATCAATATTTTGGATCAAAACTATGATCCATCATAAGAATAGGAGAAAGAGGAGAGAATGAGAAATGGTAAATTGTAAAATATATTATTATAATTTTAATAAATTTATTATATTTTATTATGTATAATTTTATTTAATATAAAATTATATAATTATAATCATAATAATCAAAATTTTCATTTTAAAATTGAGCTAGTATAAACAATATCAAGAAATTATAAATATTTGAAAAAAAACATGTACAACTAGTATTATGATCATTATTTTTAATATACTTAACATATATTTAATATATTTTAATATAAATTTTATATTTCACATAGTTAAAAAGTTTAATATTTTAATTTGTACTATTAATTTAATAATAAATTTTAAACTAAAATTTTAGGAATAAAACTATGATAATAAAACTAAATATTAATTTAATATATTTTGATTTAAATAAAAATAAATATATATTATAATATTGTAAGTTTTTATTTAAAAACATTGAGAATTCAAATAAACTTTGATCATATGATAATATATGATAATGTTTTAAAAATGTCATGTCCTTATGATAACTGATAATATGGATCTCTTAACAATTCACATTTAATGTCCACTAAGTATTTGTTCATTACTCTACACATTTTCACCATGTATTTGTTATTATTGTCCACTTGTTTTCATTATTGTTGTCCACCATTTTTCATGTATTTTACTACTACTTCACCTGCAATAAGACTCAAATGAACCAATCATATATTCAAAACATAATTTTAAAAATTTATAAAGTTAAAAATATTGCATTTGTATTATGAAAAACATAAAATTTATAAGAGAATGTAAAATATCTTAAATTGTTCCTACCGACAAGTACTAATAAAATAGATGAAGGGAGAGATGTGACACAAAACTAATAAAACACAAAGAAAAGTAAGAAAAATAAAAAATAATACAACTACAAAAAAGTTGAGAAAATGGAAAATGGAAAAGCTAAAGTGGTAGGAAGCTAAAACATAAACTATAACATTAAAAATATTAAAGTGCACAAAATTATATATACCTAGATATGTATATGCAATTACATACATATGTAAAAGTATGCATAAAAATCATACAGTCTATATTTATATACAAATGTAAATCATTAAATTAGAATGTATATACAAGAAACTCCATAAATATGCTTAATAACACATAATTTTAAAGAAAAGTACTGTCACTATGTGATGTTTGTTTTATTTTACAATGAAAATGAATTATGAAGAAAATATAAAATTCCAATGTCATTATTAAATTAGCAATAGATAACACATTTTGAAGAATGTACTTTTCAAAAATTATTTATTTTACTCATGGTCCAAAAAGAATCATTACAAATATATATTTAAGTTAGATAATTATCTAATTTTCAAAAGTTATCTATATAATGCTATGAGAGACTTCTTCAGAACTCATAAAGAGGTTAAGAAACTCAATTCTATCTATATTTCCCTTATCCCTAAGGTGGTTGACCCCCAAACTAAGTCTGATTTCAAACCAATCAATCTATGTAATACAATGTACAAAATCCTTTCTAAGATGGTGGTCAATAGACTAAAATAGGTTTTGGAAAAACTTATTTCCCATGATGAAAAAGGATTTGTTGGAGGAAGAAATATTATAGATTCTATGATAATGTCCCATGAGATTTTTCACTCTATGGAAACTAAAAAAAAAGATAGAATGATGTTGAAGTCAGATATATCTAAGGCTTACGAAAAAGTTGATTGGGAATTTCTGGTGGAGTTTTTAAAGTTTGGATTTAAAGGTAAATTATTCAACGTGATCATGAATTGTGCCACTAATACTAAGTACACGGTCTTGCTTAATGGATCCCCGAGTGGGTTCTTTCCTTCTAGTAAAGGTCCTAGGCAAGGAGATCCTCTTTCCCCTTACCTTTTCATAATGGTGGCTAAGGTGTTGGGAAGGAAGATACAAAAGTGCACAGAGTGCAATTCCCTAAGGGGAGTGATATTTTCTTCCCAACTCCATACCTTCTCCCATCAGTAGTTTTTTTATGACACTATCATGTTTTGAGAGGCTTATATCTCTGAAGTGAGAAAATGGAAGGATCTCCTTGATAGCTATGCTAAGGTCTTGAGCCAATGCATAAACTATAATGAAATCAAGATTCATTTCTTTGATTTTGATATTTCTCTTCAAACTAGAATCTCTAGGATCTTGGATTGTAAGATGGCCCCTCTTCCCAACTCCTACCTTGGGCATCCCCTTACTACTAAAGTTTCTCCTACTTATATTGGAATATCCTAATTGAGAGATTCTAGAGGAAACTTTCTGGGAGGAAAGGTAAACTCTTTATCCTTGTAGGGAAAACTTAGATACTGAAATATTGTTTACAAAATATCTTAGTGTTCTTTCTTTCCCTTTTCAAAATCCCTGGTTTGGTTGTTGATCCGATTGAAATAATCCAAAATAAGTCTCTTTGGATGGGCATAGAGGAAAAAACCCGAATGGCTCTGGTTAAGTGGGAAAATGTCCACACCCCTAAAAAAGTTGGTGGTTTGCAAGTGATGCAGTCAAGGATGGTGGATCCAATTAAGGATAGTCTAAAACTTGCAACTAATAGCTAACACAATAGAATACTCAACAAAAAAACAACAAAATAATTGTTTAACTCTGATTTTCATTAACATGCCCAGTTGTAAGGCCTTCTGGGTTAGGGCCAATTACAATCAGAAACAATTTTGAAAGATCCACAAATAGATCCAATACAATCTCAGCTAGTTCGGCTCTGAAAACAATCAGCAATTGATGGAAACCCTAAGGTAGATCTAAAATTGAGCTCGCAAACCTCCAAGCAATCTCCTTGTCTCCAAGTGTGCAAATCACTAGCTTTGCAGCTACAAACTATCAGATAACAATTTGATCTGCAAGATCATGAAAGATCTTTTCCACAACTTTGCCAACTCCAGCTTTCAGAACCTCAAATCTGATTCACTAAGTCTTCCAAGTTATGAACTTCTACTGATCTCCTCCTGATCCCTCCTAAGCATCTACCCAAACACCCTATAAATACTAATCAACAGCCACAAGTTGGCTAGATGAAATAATTAACTCCCCCCAAAAATTATTAAATGCAATACAAGTCGACATCAAAATAGCCTTACAAACATTTAATTCATCATGTCGGCCTATAACAATAGCTAGCAACAATAAATACACCAAGTCAGCCCAACAAATCACATAGGACTCTAGTCGGTAAACCAAAACTACCGAGCAACAGTGACATAATCGAGCATTCTAGGTATTGCTGAGCACTGGTATCGACCGAGCACCATAGACATCGCTGAGTAACACTTTCACTAAGCGCCAGAGATTACCGAGTTCCTTCAGCAATCGAGCTTCCTTCAATGACTAAGACCATCGGTCAAGGCTGCAATAGAGTAACACCGGCCAAACATATACCTCCCATGCAGATTTACTAAGTACCCTAGAATGCCTCTGAATAAGACACCCCAGGTTCAAAAAGATGTTCATATGTGAGAAGAACATCTTCTGGGATTCAACACATAAACCTTGAACTAGTTTTTCACATACAAGTCCTCCACCTTTTCAGCTTGTATACACTTCCACTTTAGCTTTCTCTATCTCTTCAAGTCTTTTCTTGACAACACACAGGTCAGGCTTGTATACACTTCCACTTTAGCTTTCTCTATCTCTTCAAGTCTTTTCTTGACAACACACAGGTTAGTTCTCCAAATTTATCATTTATTTTCTCTGGACCCACAACCTCAACTTGGCTACCAATACTCAAGATTCTCCTACTGAGCATTGTATCCAGCAAAGGCATCAGGGAAAACTTCATATCATCCTTCTCAACAGTAAACACAATTATGACATAGTCATACATAGCTGTACAATCATATTGCCAAGGTCTATCGAGTTATCACAACTATTCATCTTCACAATGTCACATAACACAAGATCCTTATATTGGCCAATCTGAACATCAACAAAGAATTGTTCTCTTACTTCTATAGCATGAACATCTTGTAACTAGCCAATCCTATAAGGACAAGGATTCTTCATTCTATTCAACGCAAGTTTCTGAACCATGTCCTCAGCAACAAGGTTATCAGTACTACCACTATCAACAATAACATCACAAAGTTTACCTCCAAACTTGCATCAGGTCCTAAATAAGTTACTCCTCTGACAAGGTTCCTCCTTTGTACCGAGCAATGTTCATCAAAGTAGCAAGTTCTTAGATTCAGGTTCATTCTCATTCACCACAACAGCTCATCGGTCACCAAGCTTCTTCTATATACACATAAAAGAATGGTGTCCTTCCTCTCCATAGTTATAGAAAGTACCCTTAAAGATAACTCTACCTATCTTCTTCTTTAGTTCCATGGGTTTCTATTCATCTTTTGCATTAGTCAGTTTATCCTTCACTGAGTGATCAATCTTTTCTTTCCCTCAGGAATTACTATGTTGCTTCCTCTTCAACATATCTTCTGCCTTCAGAGCATACTGATAAGCATCTTCAATAGAATCAATCTTCATCATACCAAGCTCATCTTGAATATTGAATCTCA
Source organism: Chamaecyparis obtusa (assembly GCA_027943335.1). Classification (NCBI taxonomy): domain Eukaryota; kingdom Viridiplantae; phylum Streptophyta; class Pinopsida; order Cupressales; family Cupressaceae; genus Chamaecyparis; species Chamaecyparis obtusa. The sequence continues at coordinate 124,573 of BSBK01007739.1, forward strand.
GACCATTCACATACCAAGCTACCTTTTCCTTACCAAGCTCTCGGTGTCCAGACCAAATAGTAAGTTTGTAGAACTCCTCAGTATAATCCTCAACAGACAGATCCTTCTATTTCAAATTTTACAACTTCTTAAACAAGTCAAGCTCATAGTTAGAGGGTATGAACTTAGCTTTCAATTTAGTCACCATCAACCTCCACCGATTGATCTTCATTTCACCTTCATCTTCTCTATCTCTTTGTAGTTCTTTCCACCAAAGAGCAGTATGTCCTTTCAACTTTGTATTTGCTAATCTCACCTGAAGAGGATCTTTAATGTATTCTAGCTCAAAGAAATCTTCAAGCTCACCAAAATCCAATCCATCAAGTTCTCAGGCTTCAAAGTACAAGAGAAAGTAGAAACTTCCATTCGATAACTACTGCTTAACCAAGCTCCAGATCTAGGCAACTGAGTAGTTCTATCTTCACCAAATCTATCTCTCTAGTCATCACCATTAGATCCAAAATTTTGAGATACACTAGCAACATCTCTCATGATCTCGGTGACCTTGTCATTCTTCATCAACTCTATCTCAGATCTGAAATTTGATTTCACCTTCTCTGTGATATGGGATTCCACAGTATCACAAAGATCAGAAATAACTCTAGGGTCCAATCTTCTTGGAGGCATCCTTAAAGATATGTAAAAACCCTCGACAACAAACCCTCACCGACCACCTTGTGACAATCTCCAAGTTGTGTACAAGCCAGATCTCAACCTACCACCTTGAACAAATAACTAGGGAAAGATCCACAAGTTCAGTGCTACGAATCTGTAATCTAGATCATACGATCTCTTCACCAACAAGATCAACTCTCACTCTGATACCACCTAATGCAGTCAAGGATTGTGGATCCAACTAAGGATAGTCCAAACCTTGTAGCCAACAACTAACACAACGGAATACTCAACAACACAACAACAAAATAGTTTTTTAACTCTGATTTTCATTAACATGTCCAGCTGTAAGGCCTTCTGGGTTAGGGCCAATTACAATCAGAAACAATTCTGCAAGATCCACAAATAGATCCAATATAATCTCAACTAGTTCAGCTCTGAAAACACTCAGCAACTGATGAAAACCCTAAGGAAGATCTAAACTTGATCTCGCAAGCCTCCAAGTAATATCCTTGTCTCCAAGTGTGCAAACCACTAGCTCTACAACTACAAACTATCAGATAACAATCTGATCTGCAAGATCATGCAAGATATTTTCCACAACTTTGTGAACTCCAGCTTTTAGAACCTCAGATCTGATTCGCTAAGTCTTCCAAGTTATGAAATTCTACTGATCTCCTCTTGATCCCCCCTAAAAATCTACCCAAACACCCTATAAATACTAATCATCAGCCACAAGTCAGTTGGATGAAATCATTAACTCCCCCGAATAATTATTAAATGCAATACAAATTAGCATCAAAAAAGCCTTACAAACATTTAATTCAACAAGTCAGCCTATAACAACAGCTACCAACAATAAATGCACCAAGTCGGCCAAACAAATCACACATGACTCTAATCGGTAAACCAGAACTACCGAGCAAAAGTGAAATAACTGAGCATGTTGGGCATCGTCGAGCACCAGTGTTGACCGAGCACCAAAGAAATCACCAAGTAATACTTTCACTAAGTGCCAGAGATTACCGAGTTCCTTTAGCGACCGAGCTTCCTTCAATGACTGAGACCATCGATCAAGGCTACAACCGAGTAACACCGGCCAAACATATACCTCCCATGTAGATTTATCGAGTACCCTAGAATGCCCCTGCATCAGCAAGTTAGAAGAATTAGACAATTTAGGCTCTTATGACTAAGATAGGATGGCTTCTGATGGAAGATAATGAAGGAGAAATATCTTGGAAATGGGAATTTTAACTCCTTTTTATATGAGCATTGATCTTCTATATGTTTTCCCCTATTGAATAATATACTTAATGTCAAAAATAGTCTCAAGATAGGGTGTAGACTGATCATTGGTAATCCTAAGAAGGCTAGACAATGGGAAGACATATGGAAGTAGGATAAATCCTTGGTTGAGGTTAATTTTTTATCTTAAATTAAGGGTTGGATTACTAATCATTTAGGTACCCAAGTGGAGAATAATGTGAACTAGAATGAAGTTAAAGATAATTATAATAACTTCATAGTATGTGTGATTCATAATCTGGATCCTCCTACTGTGATAAGAAACAAATGGTTGGATGACCTTGGGTCTTTTTCTCAACTTCTACCTGATTATTCTCTCTTCTTTCGATCTCTTGATGACAGATGGATATGGAGGTATAAATCTTATAGTTCTTTTTTTGTTAGCCTGACTTATAAGGATTCAAAAAGTATAAAATAAAATGAAGATTTGTCGAAGCACATCTAGACCCCCAACCTTAATCTCAAAATAAATTGATTTTGGTGGGTTGTTTCTCATGGTCGGATTCTTACAGTGGATAATATGAATAGGTGTGGTTTTCATTTTTTCAATAGATGTATACTTTATAAAAATGAAATTGAATCCATTTATCACATTTTTATTCATTTCCTCTTTACTATTGATATATGTCTCCTTATCCTGTCTTCTCTCTATGTGGATTGGGTCTCGCCAATTACTCTGAATTTTCTAATTTATCAATGGAGTTCCAATCTTCTTAATCACCTAATTATCAAGAACCTATGGACTCAAATTATCTCTTTTATGGCCTAACCTATCTAGAAGGAGAGGAATAATAGAATATTTAGGGATCATGGGAGAACCATCTCTACTCTATTCGAAATCATAAAATAAAAATTTAGAGAAAACCTTAATGCTAGTTCCTTAAGGAAGGTAAAAGTGCTTCCTACTTTGAATGACTGAAGAATAAAACAATTATATAATTTCCATCATGTCTTCCTCAATATAGATTGGCTACCATTTGAAAAAGAAGGCTTACTAGTTGGAACCCTCCAGAAATTGGCTGGATAAAATGTTACATGGATTGTTGTGAAAAAAGGGAACCTAGGTGTCTCTATTGTGGGAGGAGTTATTAGAGACTAGAAAGAAATTTTATAGAAGGATTTGGTAAGAACCTAGGAATCGTGACTAATAACCACGTAGGAGATATGGCTTCTTGGTATGGAATAAAACACTTGAAGGAGCTTAATTTTGATAGAGTTATTTTTGAAGGGGATTCTAGAACGATTTTGAACCATCTACAAAAAAAATTTGGATGCCCTTTGTACATTTCAAGTTTGATGGATTATTGTAAAAGGTTGTTCTCTTCTTTTAGCTAGGTTATACTTATCCATACTTTGAGAGAGGGGAACTCTACTATTATGGAAAATTGGGGGCTTAATGCCCAATATTGGGAGCATGTTTCTTTTAATATGTGCCCTCAAAGGATAAATGAATTTATTTATAATCAAAGGAAAATAAGTTAGTCATTTTAACTATAAGTGGGGGAAAATGTTATTTGTTATGATTTTGGATATTCAAGTTTTCTTCCCTTTTAACAATATGATGTCTTACATTATAAGAAAGCAGTTTACTTATTCAGGCTATGAAAGTGTTTAACACTGTCTTGTCTATGAAGTTTGTCAATTCCTCGCATCAAGGAAATGGGACTATAAGGAATGTTAAATTTTGTGTGATGCAAGAGCTTATTGCCAAGTATACTAGGCTAGAATGTGATGGTGTCAAGGCTAAAAGTAGAAATAATGGAGACTATAAAAAATACTTGAATAATTTTTTTTGAAAAGGGTTAAATACCAGTGGCTGTGTTGACTTGTAATGAGTATGATAATTCCTCCCTTCTTGCTCCTCATGATTTGTTTTTTGTGTATGCGATGTTCAATAATTTACGCTCGAGAGTGGGTTTACTAATTTTTATGGTTATCATTTCCCCATTTTGAATCACATTAGGCATGGTGAGAAAATTAATGTGCCCTATTTTATGTTCTCATCTATTAGTTACAGTGTCAATATGGGTGACTTTCCTCCTTTACTCACTGGTTTGATCTACATTCTCTATCAATTTGTGTTTATAAATTCCCCTATTAGAAGTAGGTGTCTTATGTATCCTTAGAAGGAATAAAACAAACTATTGAAACTCCTAAAAGTTCTATCAAAACTGAGTTGGTTAGTAGTGGACCTCTCCCTGAGAGCACGAACCCTAAGCCTAAGAACAAGAAAATAAACAAAAGTATGCATCCTTTGGCTAATAAAAAACCCTACCCTTGTGTGTCTTTTCAAGAAACCCTCTTAGACACTACTCTTGTTAAAATAAAAGTGCCTTCTAAGAAGTACATCCCTACCACAATAAGGAAAACTAAGCTTGGAGACAAAATTATATTGGTTTGGATGAAGAAGATACAAATGAGGAGACTGATTCTTAGGAAATTAAAAAGGTGGAAAGCTTGACAGATAAAATATATGATACTAGTTTTGGGGAGCATAGATTTGCTAGGCGTAGGTTCAAGAAGGAAATTAAAGAGAAATACCTAGCGGAGGAGGTGGTCCCTCAAATTGACTAAGAATATGAACCAAAGGGGAGTGAAGATAAAAATAGTTCAAATGATGAAGACTATGATAATGTGGAGCTTGATGATATTGAGGAAGAAAAAACCCTAGAGATTACTATTAACTTAGATGATGTTGAAGAGATAGTAAACTTTCCCTATACCTTCCCTTTTTTTGAGAGGAGGAATGTATGAAAAGTATGTCTTTGATGCACAACCTAGAGAGTGAGAAGGACAATACTATGATGACTTAGAAGAAGGACTTCTAGAAAAGATTGGATTCTCTAAAAAATTCCACCCCTCATGTTGTTTCTAAAGTGGAATTTAGTGCTTCTATTTCTTCTTTATGTTGGTTGATCAATAATTTAATGAGGAATGTTGTGGGTTTGGAGTAGCTATGAGAAAGATCAAGTTGACGAGAAGCACCGAGGAGAGGAACAAGCATGGGAATGAGGAAGAGGAAACTAGTGATGTTGATGATGGTGATGATTGGAAGAAGGATCTAAACCACCTCTCTACTTGGACTGGGAGAATATTTATAGATCTAAATTATTTTCTTTATATTTCATTTATGCTACATCTCATATGTTGTTAAGACTAATGATGATATGGTTAAACTTTATGATGCTATTATTTTTGTAGTGATAGGTCTATCTGGGACTATGCTTTGTTGACCCTCTATAGAAGATGTTTCTTCTATTAAATGAAAAAATTTCTAGTTATTGGCATGGATATGAATAGTACTTTAAATAGTGTAGGGTTAGTTGGTAGAACTATTCTTGTGTTTTTTGTTTTTTTTCTCTATGATGGATTTTTGTTGTAATGGACTGAAGTCTTCTTCTTTGGTGTTTGTTGTAATGATGTGGTATTACTATTTGGGTTCAGGGCCCTCTGCCTACCATATTAATAAAAAACACAATATCTTCTACTATGATTTAAAAATATCTCCTAGAACAAATTTACATGGAAAATTAAAGTAAAAAATTACAAGAACTTTCAACCTAGATATATATTAAATAATTTTTAAATTACACTAAATTAACTTGTTGAAAAGTAACCACACATTTGTAAATATGTGCACTATATAAGCATGTGATATAAATATACATACACATTTTAATCAATGTTGACATATGGTCATAATCATCTTTTTCCTATGTCTATGCAAAGATACACACAAAATAGTGAAGTGTATCAAGTATGCAATCCATTTTTTGAATGTTACAAGGGAATGATACTATAAAATATTTCATATTTGAAATACTAACCAAATAAAAATTATGAAATTGTACATATTTGTGACTGATTATTTTCCATCTATGAGACCCTCTTAGATTTTTTCAACTTTCCTTATGGGTGGCTCTCTTTCTTTTTTTTTTCCTCATGCATCTTTCCTTTTTAAATATAGGAATAGGAGAAAACAAAAAGAAAACAAGAAAAACCTATTCCACCTCCATTGTTGCATTCTTATTAATTGAAAAGTTGGACTAAACCATATTCCCAATCCAATAACTTGGAAATTTCCAAGCTGGGAGTAAGTGATTATTCCACCAAATCAAGCATCATAAAAGGAGGTTAACACACACTAAATTCTTTCATCAACTCATAGATTTATTAATGGTTTCAACATTTTCATGTAGAATCTAATTTTATATTTTATCTTTCATTCGTAATAGAGCTCTAGTGACCTCCATTAACATAAGAATAATTAGAAATGAATTTTCAGATATATATATAGTTTTTGATAGTTCTTGAAGAGAATTATCTTCGAAGAGGGACATTAATATGCTTGTAAAGATCATAGATAGAGTCATTACACATATGTTAATAAATACTAAGGTTCATTTGAAAAAAAATCATTTCTAGATTACCAGATAAACCACCAAGGACAAGAACACATTACTTTAAGAATTATTGTTAATTTACTCATTACGAATTAATTTCTCTAATTTGCCTCTCATGGTCACTTCTTTAGTTTGGCAAGAATCTAATGTTCATCATCTACATGGTTAAAGGTCTCATCAATTTTGTTATCATAACCTTGGTTGAGTGAGTGTAAAGTAATTGTCTCCCTTTCAGCTATTACCATTCTAAGAAAACAAGATACTATGTGCAATAAAGAGGCTATCTCTCTTTTATATATAATCAATTTAAGAAAATAAAAATCTACACGATAAAAGAAAATCATCTCTTTTTTATATATAATCAACTTAAGAAAAAAAGATACTACACAATAAAAGATAATCATCCCCTTTTTATCTATTTTCATTCTAAAAAAACAAGAAACTATGCGCAATAAATTGACCATCTTCCTTTTATGTGTGATGATTCTAATTGAATAAAGCCCAAAGTTTTCTTAGATAACCATACATGTTCACAATAAAAAATACAGATATAAAATGTCATACAAATTCATAACTATCAAAATTTTATTTTATTTTAACCTAAATTGTTCATGCAACAATGAACAATTTAATATAAATGATTCATCATATTTGACAAAGATTCTACAATGTAACTAACCAAATCTTTATTATATTACTAAAATCGACATCATTTTTTCCACAATCTAATAATATAAAACATAATTAACTTATGATAATAATCTTTGCATATGTCCGAAGCATAATAGATATTTATATTGAGAAGTTCAAGCGTTTCTAGGGAGCAAAGTCCCATTGCAGCAAATAAAGAAATTAACAGCAATATCCCAATGCCTGACCACAGGCTCCGATATCGCAGCATACATAGTCTCTATAACTGTCACAATCTAAATTGTCATTGCAGGAATCATTGCATGGATCAACGGGATTAGGGTTAGACCAGGGATTAACGGGATTAGGGTTAGACCACGGATTAACCTGAGCTACTGCCATACCCGCCATGCCCACAACCAATGCCATTGTTATTATTCATTGCCTTTGCCATTTTCATTGCCTTTGCCATTTTCCTTTATTCTCTTTGAAAACTACTGCGAAGAAAGTCTAAACCAGTCCAATTTATAGAGTGGAATCTGCCTGTGCTTGGACTAGTGGAGTTTCTGAAAGTATTATTTGGAGATTTAATCGAGAAATTGGTTAATTTTTCCCCCCAGCCTAGAAGAGAATCCTAGGAGTATCTTGGAATCAAATGCTAAGAATTCATTAAAAATATGGTCATCATTTGTCTTCATATTCGAAGAATGTAGTTTGGTCTTTTCATTCCCGGATTTCCGTTTATGATAGGGAAAATTAATTTTAATAGTTGCATTATTAAGGAAGTGGAAAACTAGAGTCGGATCATGAGCCTGCGACACACAATAAAATGGTCATTGGTTTTTCCCAAAATGGTCCTGCTTCACAATAAAACAGAAATAACAGCTACAGTCTTTATTGAGAATTTTTTTATATAAAATTTATAGTAAATATATAATATTGTTCTAATTGTAACATCTGTACATTATAGCATTGTAATATATAATATTGTTCTAAGATATATAATAATAATAATAAATATTGCAGGGATGGGAAACCCAGGTATTGCAGGGATCGGAGGTATGATTCAGGACTGGAAAAGAGAAACCATTATTAAATTTGCAAAATCTATCAAACCTATAACGAATAACATGGCAGAATGTAAGGTGGTCCTAGAAGGAATCAAGCTATGTAAACAGTTGGGCATCTCAAAAGTAGAAATAGAAGGGGACTCTCAAATTATTATTAATGCTATTAGAACTAAGAAAACTCCTAATTGGAAACTAAATTCGAAGCTAGAAAATATCCTAGAAAGCTTTAATACTATCCCGCACTATGAAGTCAAACATATTTATAGAGAAGGGAACAAAGCAGCCGACCTACTTGCAAACAGAGGTGTTGATGGCAAGAATGTGGTCAACAATGAACTTTAGTATCAGTTAATACATTAGAAGAGTATAGAGGTACCTATCATGATTATTTGATTAAAACTTTGGATCTGAACCCTGGTAAGAATAATATCACAAACTAAGTTCAATTCCAACTTCATCACATTCCCTCATTAATAATCACTAAGTTTACTTATTGATAGTAAGCTATAAATAATTATTGAAGATATATAATAGAGCCAATTCCCATATGTAAGCTCATAAAAGATGTTCATGACACGAAGAGTATCGTCACATGAGTAGTTATATCATTTAAACTCGCCATGATTCAAATCTGGTGATGAGATCCCTAGGATTTAGCATTCCCAATATTTGATAGGCATCATTCTTTCCTGATAAATATTACTTTAATGATGTTGTGATGCTCTGCAACGGTTTAGAGGAAACTTGAATGCAATTAAACTTAAATTGTGTAGGAGTGCATTCATTATTATAAAGACAAGAAGGGATTATTAATTATCATCTTGGTAATCATGGAGAGAATCGAGTAAGATTACTTATTAGCAATCTCTATATGTCCCTTCTTAAATCAGTTCCATCGAGGCAATTGCTATCTTTCTTAATCTTGAGTTTCTGCATAAACTGCTTAGTCTTCCACAAACAATGGATTTTATATTGATAACCTTTGCTCTAAATGACAACAGGGTAATGGCCATTAGAGGGTGTATCAAGCCTGAGAGATGAAACATAATGCTCAATCCACTCCCAGACTCTGAAAGAAGGACATTGGAGAAAGGAATTGGAGACCATTTCTTTGACAATGAATTTACCTATAGAACCAATGGAAGTATTGTTCGACGATTCATTGCCCTATCCACGTTCGCTGGTAAGAAGAAAGAAGATATCATTCAGACATCACAGGTAATATTTGATGAGGGTGTACTTGGGGGGCTAGAAAATATGGTACATTGCATTGACAACCAGCTCACTATACCCTACCTTGAGGTCACAATGAAAATGGAGGTAAAGAATTTACTAAAAATTCCAAGCTCTCAACGCATTCCTATGATGACTTTCAAAAATGAAAATTGTTTTGATGAGCACTGGCTTGAGATGTCTAGGAATCGAGATTTCCTATACAAGTCACTCCTTCAAGAGGAAATGGAGACAGACAGGTTGCTTAACTATTAGAGAAATGAAGGCTTTGACATACCTTCAAAATTAGATGATGATGAAGCTAAGAACCTGCATATCATGGCCCGTGAATTTAAAAGATGCACCCGCTACTCAAAAAGGTAGAGAATGAAGAAGAGTGTATTATGGTCATGAGAAAGATGGACAACATATGGTACTGCCAGGAGTTCAAGGAAGTTTAAGTTCTATGGAAATGTCATTAAAACTACTGGTACCTTGGTGTTCTTTTTTTGGGGGGGTCTCTTGTTTTGTTTAAATATATAGAAACTGACGAAATATCTAGTAAGAAGTAAGCTTTACTATCAGAACTCAACAAGTTGTTAATAGCTTAATGTTACTTGAACTATCAATATGGGTACAGGTAAACAGTATATTCTGCTTGATATGGTAAAACTCTTTAAGTGAAAATTGCTATGAAATACTTATTTTATAAATTGAAGTAGTTGTAACCCTCTGTAATGTTTGGTTGTCTTAGATTGAATTATAATTTTTTTATTCTAGCCTCTTTAAAAAGACGTCTAAATTATGCAATTAGATTAATAGTGGATTTAGATGCTATCCCCTGTTAAAAATGCTAAAGTGAACAGTCTTTGAATACCAACCGACCTATAAATACCATTAGAAATAAATGTGATATTTAAAGCGTCCCCACCCATATATATTTAGTTTACTCCAAAATTGAATTGGATCAACTGTGTATAAGGTTTTTAGATTATCTAGGCATCGGTATGGATACCCCAATTAAACTCACCTGTAATAGGAGCCAACTGGCTTTTGGAGGTGAAATAATGACAAAGTATCTCAAGATGGTTATGCTAGATAATCATGCTCTTATCCTCAGAGCCATCTTGTGTATTCTAGGGTAAGAATTAATAATTAATGATGATAGATATAGAGTACTTACAAACATCACCTCAATGTTCATTGCAATTACCTTATATTGGGGTACTAAGAAACATGATATCAGGAGACTATGTTCTAGAATCTCCAAGACAATATTTCTTGGAAATTTGGATAAGATTATCCAAAACATCAAAGAGGATTTAATGATCTCTAGAACTTGCTTCTATGATATGCCATCAATCAAGGGGAGCCATATCCCCTCTAACCCGATTCTTATATCAGATGATCTTAATTCCTTCAATAAAAGGGAACCCACAATCAAAAGGAATGTAGAATTCTTACTAGTCTATATGCATATTAAGAAACCCTCGGTGGAAAACTAGTTCTATGAGTACTTGCAAAAAGATCAGGTGGGAGATACAGACATGGATTGCTTCTTAGATTTTGAGTCAGAAAACCTAGTATAAATTTGGCTCGAAGAAGGGGGACACAATAAGAAAAAGAAATAGATCTCCTTTGACTTAGAAAGCTTAGGCATTCAGTCATGGAATTAATAATAAATTCCTGAAACTTTAAACTTCCCTAACCATCCCACACTCAAATCTCTTCTAGTCATCATGGTAAGAAGAATCTTTAAGGGGATTCTACAGAACTCTCATACATATGTTTTAAGTTAATTATCCATTGGCTGAAGTTAATAGCTAATAATTTTTGTAGAATACAGTTTCCAATTAAGATTTACTTTGCAGATGAATATGATGATTATATAGAAATTTTCACAGAGATCTCCATGGTTCTTGCATCCGTTTTTAATTAACTTTTTAAGTCTTCCTTTGAGTCTAAGATTATATTTCCTAGTCTTGATACAAAAATAGTAATGATCCTATTTTGATATGTCTTCATTAAAAGTAACCCTCTCTTCTTATTCTACCTTCTTGTATATATATATATATATATATATATATATATATATATATATATATATATATATATATATATATATATATATATATATATATATATATATATATATATATATATATATATACATGTCATTATATCTATATATATTTATATATTTATGTGTCTATGTATATGAGGCTAGTACACATAATGTGTTCTCTTTGCCTTATATACTTCTTTCACACACACACATATATTTGGTATTATATCTTGGATAGTCTTGTTTCTGGACTAATTCTTTAGATCATATAAGGAAAAGTAAGAGATAGAAGTGCTAATCATGTCTCCTTTTGTCAAGTTAGCCTAACCCTTAACTATTGGTGAATAATTAGAATCAGAGTATTTTTTGTGTCCCTTCTCTGTTTATAATTAGTTCATGACCCAAAGAGAATCACTTTTATAGATCCGATCCCACTTAGCATTTCATGCATCAAGGTAATGATTAATAAACTTGAGACCTGCATTTCATTAGATTCTCTCAAGCATTATATAGGTAAGAATAAATGATACTTTACTGGTAGCAATTCAGCAAATCTTATGTCAAATTCATTCTAATTAGGACTAAATATGCACCTTCTCATTGATATGATAGGATAAGTACAGGCAAGTGACAAGTGTTTCTAATATTCTGAAACCAAGGAATATTTAAAATAGTTGTTCCTTCTGTATAAATGCTTTCAATGATTAGAAGTATATTATTTAATATAGGATTTGTATTTTTGTTTTCCTAAAATATATGGTAACAGGGCCTCTCATGTACTTCTTACCAATTGATTAAGTGGACCAGAGTTGGCTTAGTTTAGTAAATTGTGGTTTGAGACAAGTGTCCCCTTCTTTAATTCTCAGAGTTATATTCCCTTATAGAAGAGTAATGATAGAATATAATTCTTTGACATGTGGAATAAGTATAGGACTCTATCCCCTAACTACTAAGTTTAGGATTAGTGGACTATAGTATAAATGCATGTTACTTCTCTAAGCTATTTGTTCAGAATTTAGGATAATCCTTAGATTCAAATATGATTACTACGGTAATCTCTTATCTTGAAGTCAATACATAAATAAGATGTATTGGCTTCATGAAAGATATTATCATGGCACTCTTATGTTATGTGTTCTTATCCTTTATAGCTTCTTTTAATTTCAGTTTCTATTTACCAGTCAGCCTGAACGATGTTTTGATCTAGGGCATAGTTAATATACATCCTCTTTTATGTTCTTTTGTAAGCCTCAAAATAAAATCATGATATTAGGAATATGGATATAGATATTTTGTTTGCCTATGGATAACATTAAGCTTCTAGTTAACATGATCATTACGAAATGGCTCCTTGGCAAGGTTATTTCTATATATCTATTGGCTTTCAGCTAAGTCTTTCTTTACTTTTTTTAAGATCTAATGAGGCTGATTAGATCTCTGGACTTTCTCCCAGGATATGATCCTAACTCATGCTTTATAAATGATTGAATAATTATTATCTAAATATCTTTTTTAGATATGCATTCTAGTATGGTTTTGTTTACAGGTGAGCTTAATCAAATCCTAAGCTGAGACCCCATTGGTCTGGTTACAAGTGGAAGATATTAATTTGGCCAAGAAGGCTGACTTGAGTGGAAATTTTAGTTTATGTATAAGTAGGATTAATATCAGGTTTTGCTTAGAATATTTGTGAATGATAGGGACTGTGATTATTATAGGTTTTGTTTTCAGTATCTAATCTATCTTCCATCTCATAAGAGTCTGATTTGGTTCTTATAGGATCTAATCTAGGAATAGGCTAGGCTAGGTTTCTAGTATTCTTTTCAAGGGTTGGAGTAGATAGAGTAAGTTCTTTCATGCTTGAACTATTTTAAGAAAAGGTTACAATTAGATTTGTACTCTATTTTCAAAAATCCTTACTATTTTGGATATACTAACAGGGATCTTAGCCAGAATTTAAGTTTTTACAGGTAAAGGAGAAACATTAGTCATTAAAGGATAAGTCAATCATGCGTGACAATGATTGTGTGATTTGCCCTTATATCAACTACTCTTCTCTATTCCAATGTAATCAAGAATGGCTTCACAAAAATAAGTTCCGAGCATAAATAAAAATCGTATGAAATAGAAGGGAGGCTCTCCAACTTTGATAGTTGGACAAGCATATAACAAAAAGAGATTTACTTCAATCAAGAACAATGAGTAGCATCTTATTAAATTTGTAATCTATGTGTATCAAAGAATATGTACATGGAGCGTATGCCCTCTTAGAATATTATGTATCAGAATCTGGACTACAGTCTTAGGCAAGGCTGGAGGTTTTCTCAGTCCCACTCTTTCCTACCAGCGCCTGCACTGAGCGGGGTTTTTTGTAACATTTTTTATATGATTAATAAAATTCTTGGCTTCGGCCTTTTACAGATAATAATAATAATAAATATATATATATTATATTATTTATTTTAAATATAGAGTAACTTTAACTAAATAAAAAATTAATAATAATTAAATTTTTGAGAAATATTTTTTATTTTAGCTATAATTTGTATATAAATGTCTCAATCTTCTAAAATAAGGAAATATTTAAAGCAATGTTAAGATAATTATAGATTCCTTTGAGAAAATATTTATTTAAGAATCGGGTCAGTTTTGATTTTTGGAAACTAATAATATTTCAATGGCTTTGTGATTTTTTTAAAAAATTATTTAAAAATTATAGATATATTATTAAAATAAAAATAAAATAAACAATATTTTTCAATTAGATTTGGATAGGTAAGAAGTTTTTTTTCTAAATATTATATGCTTCACATTCTAGATATTAAAATAAACAAGATGTAGTGCAGTGAAGTTTCTATCAAATATTGGTAGGATTGTTTTGTTATGACAATAGAGAATATCTATTAATTGCATAGTCATGTGAGAAGGCGGATGTTGGGAATGCTTAAATGATTTTAGTTCATTTGGTTGAGTACAATTAGTGATGATGATTATATGTCTTTTCATTATATCTTCCAAAAAATTTGAATATTTGAAAATATGATAAATTGGGAATGATATTAAGATTTATCTTTCAACAATTTAACCAAATAAATACCCTCTACTCCTTGTCTCTTAGTTGAAAAGATGTTGCCATAGATTTGTGCTATTATATCACATGACAAAAACATCTAATTAATATAAAACCCTACAAAATAGAAAACATGAAAGTGGGTAAAAAGAAAGAAGCCTAGGTTAGTAGATTAATGACATTTTTTCAATTGAATCATTACATTAAAAAAACCAGATTTCCACAATCCATTATAATGCACAATTAGTTTATGGATTTGATTGTGTGAGTTTTTTTAGCATCAACGTTTCGAATCACACTCCGTGATCCATCATCAGGAATAGAGAGTGTAGGAGTGAAAAATAAAATGATGATGGATCACGAAGTGTGATCCAAAATGTTGATGCTAAAAAACTCACACAATCGAATCCAGAAACTAGTTGTGAATCATTGATTTCAATAGTACTCTTAAATACAATTACCCTTCTTATTACATAAAAATAATATCTTGTAAATGATATAAAACTAGAAGAAATGAATTTATGATAGTAAGTAATTAGAAAAATATTAACAAAAAATGCTAAAAAGAAAAAGACCATGGAAAAACATACTTTGAAGTTGTCAAAATATAAAATATAAATAAATATATGTTTAACTAGATGCAAACTTATATATTAGCAAACTCATTAGTGAGGGAAGAATATCTGGTCTCCAGCCTTCTTTTGTCAAATCTTATTTCTCTCATGAGCAATTTGTTGATGATATGCTCATTATGGGAGAGGCAACAGTGAAAGAAGTGAGAAATTTCAAGAGAGCGCTTTCCACTTATATTGATGCCTCAAGACAACTCATCAATTGGAATAAGAGCTTTATATTCTTTATTAATAGTCCTCAAGAGAGACAGTTGAAGATCTCAAAAATCCTTGGTTGCAACATTGAGATCCTTCCTTCTTCTTATTTGGGATTACTGTTATGCTCAAAGCCTCCTGAAAGCTTCTGGAACTTGATTATTGACATATTTAACAGCAAGCTAGCTGGATGGAAAGGGACTCTTTTGAGTAATTATGGAAAACTTCAACTTCTTAAATCCACACTTCAAAACCTCCATGTTTATGCGTTAAGTCTTTTTAAGATTCCTCTTAAATTTTCCATGATTATTGAAAAAATCCAAAAAATATTCCTCTAGTTGGGAATGGAAGAAAATAAAAGACTTAGTCTGGTTGCTTGGGACAATGTTTTCAAACCCAAGAGCAAAGGGGGTCTTGGGCTAAGATCTATTAATGTTGTTAATAAATCCCTTTTGGCCAAGCAATTATGGAGATAGAAAGCAATGAAATGATATCCTAAGAAATAAATATCTCTTCAATTCTAGCACTTTTGAGGACTATATAATAAATGGAGAAAATCTGAATGGATCATACATTTGGAATAGTCTAAGTTCATCCAAAGACATTATTACTGAGGGTAAGAGATGGAAGCTGGGGGATGGTAATAAAATTAACTTTTGGGCTGACATTTGGATCCAAAAGGAGCCTCTCTCTACTCATCAAGATTGGAAGCAAGCTATTGATCATGCTAAAGAGATTATTGAGATTAAAGTAAATGACTGTTGGAAGGAAAATAAATAGATTAATATTGGAGCTTTAGATAAAAGATTCATTCCTCTCATGCATGAATTACAAACCTGGTTCATCAAGGAAAACTCCTAGGACAAGGTGATATGGGCCCCTATTGATGATGGTGTTTACATGGTTGCTTCAACTTGTGATATGTCTTTTCTTAGGGAGGATAAACCTCTATTCTTGAGTGTTTGGTATAAGTTTCTTACACCCAAAATTAACTTTTTCTTTTGGATCCTTGCTCAGAACAAACCATTAAAACTTGATAATTTTTCTAAAAGGGGTTTTTACCTAGTTAATAGATGTTGTCTTTGTATGGAAGATTCTGAATCTTGTGATCATTTAATGTTACACTGTACCTATACCTATAGGGTATGGGATCTAATCCTTAAAAAGTGGGATCTTTGTTGGTTTTTTCCCTCTATCTTGGCAGGATTTTGTTTAGTGTAAGGAAGTGTAACTGGTAATTTGTGAAAAAGGAAGTCGGTGACAACATTAAATGCTAAAATTATAGCCATTAGAAACCCTAAATGAGGAAAAGGTATAAATATACACTTTATTATTTCATTTTTACCTTACGTTTTCAAGGGCATTTGAGAAATTTGTAGAAATGAGTCCTCTGAGAGAATTCAAGCATTTGATTGAACATATCTAAGCATAAGAAATTATATTTGAGTGATTTCTAGTGTTTTCATGAGCCTTGAAAGCATGACTCAGTTATTATTCAAATGTAACCCTATTTTAATCAAGTGATTATATCTTTGAATCAATAGCACCTAAAGTTTAGAAGTCTTTTGTCTTGGAGAAGATTGATCCTATCAATCCAAAGTATAAGCTACCACTAGGTAAAGCCACCAAACTTGACAAGATGGGAGCCTTATCTTCAATTCCTCTGAGAGTAATTTTGATCAAAGATATTCATTCCTTCATCCACTGTAAGATCAAGGAAATTTTTTATGATGATATTGATAAGTCCTACCAGAATATGTGTGTGAATGGGAAATTAAAGGATGATCATGTATCAATTTGGAAACGAGGGGTTTAATGAATTCTGTATATGTACCAAGTGTGTTCAATATGAATTGGATGAGAATTATCTTAAGCTAAGTTCATGACCAATTCATGTGGCTTGATGCAATAGTGAAGATCAAAAAAGATGTCAAACATACTGTGACTAGTTATTCAATCAGTGATATACCAAAGGCATATAAGAAAATTGACAAGAATAAGTTGTGTGAGTTGAAACAAGCGAAATGAGATGGAAGAGGTCACAAATTGTCAACTGTTGAAGATCTTGAATTGAGATTTGCATGTAATGTGGTATCCTACTATATATTCCAATCCTCCCAGGTATATTGTGTACCATGTTGAGAAATTGATATTTCCTATAAGATAGTCAAGAAAAATATGAAGAAAGATATGAAGATTTCCTATAAGTTCGACCAATACCTATGCAACTTCGCAAGCCCTGCTACTCTATTCTCTACCTATAATTGTACTTAGAGAGCTGTAATGTTAAAATAATAACAAAATAAAGAGAGAAAAGAAATTGTTTAATGCAATGAGCAAGGAGAAGAAGATTTACCATGAATTAACACAAAACTAGGAGAATTCACCAAAGAGAAAAGCAACAAAGGAGACAATTTTTTTTAGGGGGAAAGCATTAAAAAAACCCCGTGATATAATGAATGTGGAAAAAATGCCTAAGAATGAGAGAGAGAGAGAGAGAGCTTAGCTCATACAATAGTGTTCAAGAAGAAGAATTATCCCATGTATGAAGAGATAAGGAGAGCCATCTCTTTTAATAGAGATGTGAGAAAGGAGTTACATTGTAACTCTCATTTCTATGTATGCCACATATCACTAGTGTGTGAGACAATTGTAGGATTCCTCATAAGGAGGAATATCTATTTTCCTTAATAAAGGAATTACAAATATGACATGTCCTCCCACTTGGACTAGAGGACAAATACAATAGAACACCTTGGTTTATCCTTTAAATACATATTTTACCAAGGAAAGATTAAATTCTAACACCCCCCTTTAATCTTTACTTGGGGCAATTACATCAATAGGTATCAAACCCAAATGTTTACAATGATTTTGAGATGTTTCTTTTGAAAGAGTCTTTACTAGGGTGTCTTTGGCTTGATCATCTTGTATGCCTTCAACTTGTGCTTTGGAGTTTGAATGGTACATAAGAGTGTTTGCTAAGTGGATACCTCTTTGACAATATGAGGATGTAATTGCTTGTAGAGGGGGGCCCAAATCTTCAAGTGACCATTGAGATTCTTGAGATGCATTTATGCATTCTGTATATTTATTTCTAGTCAAAAATAGAGGTGGAGCATAATCAACACTTGAGCCTGCAATAAGGCAAAAACCACTAGTAGAGCACCCATCATTGGGATTGCCTAGTGTTGAATTAGTAACATTTTGGAAAGAAAAATCATATTATGAATCATGATGCAAATAATCAGAAATGCAATCTTCAGTGGCATAAAACAAATGTGTAACGTGTTCATCAAAATGTGAATCATGAGTCATAGAATCAGAAATGCAATCTTCAGTTGCATAAAACAAATCTATAGCGTATTCATCATAATATGAAGCATCAAGAGGAGAGTTAATATAAGAATCATTATCATTAACCTCCACAAAAATCATAGGATTAGTACTATCATCATGAATTTCATCTTGAGTAATAAACATATCTTCCAAAGTAACATTAAGAAAGTTAGATATAATTTCTTCTTCTTGGTCAAACATATCATCAACATGAGAGCAAGGATCAATAAATTTAGAGAGAGAAGTAATAAGAGCAGAATTGTAGTAGTTTATCCTTCTAAGTTTAAGTCCACCCATTCTATAAATGTAATCATCACCTTCATTAAGTAAATCTTTAAACCATTTAGGGTTTCTCCTAGAATTAACAAAAATATTACTAGGAGTAAACTGATTATTACCATCATCATCATCACCACTGCTACTACTAGAAGGAACAAAATCATTAGGAGTATAATTACTATATTTATGTTCATCATTATCCTTTTGAAGAGTATTAGTACTATCCTTAATGTTAGGAGCAGAAACAAGAGGAACATAAATATGGTTAGCTTTCAAATTAGGAACATAAAGAACATCATGTAATTTCCCATTTGGAAAAGAAACATTACCAGTTCCTTCAACTTGACTACAATAATTATTAGCTAAAGAAACAGGAATATTCATAGAATTAGGTTGCAAAGAATCAAAGACTTCCTTATGAGATGTAACATGTTGAGATGCACCACTATCAATAATCCATTCAAGTGGTTTAGAAGCATTAAAACAGACAGTAAAAGAAGAACGAGATTGATTTCCATTAGATTTTCCATTTGAGTAGTTTTGAGAATTAGGTTGATCATCCTTTTGTTTCTTAAAATAGTTATGTATTGAGTGACCATCTTTACCGCAGTAGGTGCAATGTGGCCTATTTGAATGATTACTATTATGATAGTTATTGGAAGGCCTAGAATTGTAATGATCATTAAATTGTTGGCCTGAGTTATTATTATTAGTATTGTTTGATCTTTGATAATTTTGGTTATTTTGATTAGTGTTAGAAGATCTATTGTTATTGTGACTTTGAGAGACATAGGCATGTTCATGAGTTTTAATTATACCAAATTGAATCAATTTTGCTTCCTCTTGACGCAACATATTTTTAAAGATGACATAAGTTAATTGAGATGCTAAAGAAGGAATAACTAACTAAGAGTAAATATTTGTAATAAACTGTTGGAACTGTCTAGGAAAACATTTACTAATAATTATGTGGATTATCCTTAAATCAGAGAGCGTAACTTGTAAACCAGATAGTAAATCTTTAATTGAATCAAACTTGAGCAAGAAATCATCAATAGCATTGAAGTCGATATATCTGAGGTCTTCAAGTTGGTCTTGAAGCTATTTTTTGAGTCTCGTCTATATTGTCATAGGTATTTTTCAGGATGTCCCAAGCTTGATGGGCTTTTGTACAAGTAGAAATTAAGACATACAACTCAGGACTTAAGGAGATCCCGATTAAACCAAGTGCTTCCTCATTTTTAGTTTTCCAAGTAGTTTGGTCAGCTTGAGGAGTAGAGGCTTCTAGTTTTGAACTGGCATTAATTGCAATATCTAAAATATATCTGAATCTAAAGATAAAGGTCATGTGCATTTTCCATGCATGATAATTTATACTAGTTTACTTTATTTCTGGCATCAGGGTGGTCATAGTTAAATATGAAGATTTAAAGAGAACCTAAACTTGAGATGAATAAATGAGAAATCCTTAACAAAACCTAGAAAGGAAACTTTTAAAGCAAGAGCATTGTGAAAGAAGCTGAAAAACTAGACATGCAGATCAAACACATGCAAAAGAAACTATATACACTCACATGCAACAACAAAAAGCTATAAAAGCTTACGCCAAGGAAGCATGCAAGGAAAAAACCAACTACCAGAGGTAAAAATGAACCTAAGAACACCTAAGAGTAAACAAATATCTATTAAGCTATTCTTGATTAACAGATAATGACAAGAATCTCTTGCATGCAAAGAGAAAGCTATACACTTAAGCATGCAAAGAGGAGACAAAGAGAGAAATAAACTAAATAAACTGATAAAAATGAAAGACAATACAATTCTGTAAAACAAACGTTAATCAGACCAAAGAAAGGGACTAAATCTATTGACTGATTAATATAATGAGAAAAAGAACCAAATCTATTGAAGCCCGTTTACATGCAAAGAACCAGCAGTGATTAGTAATCTGGAAATAAAAAAAATTGAATCTAACTAAAAACCCTTAGCACTTGAGCCAAAAATCCTATTGACAAAGATTGGAGATGATATCTATCAGATAAAAGTATGGTATCTACAAAGTTTGAAGAAGACCACAACAAAAAACACATTAAGTAATCAATAATCTACACACGTAGTTAAAGCAGGGATTGATCACTAGGGCAGAGAATGATAGTAATGAAAATGTTGATAAAGCTATTATTAATAATGAACTAATGAACAAGTCTTTAGATGTCGTGGCAAGTTGATGAATCACGACTCCAAATTCAAGTCTAAAAATGACTGTAAATGAAACTTGACAAAATATCAGTGCATGCATAAAGAGCATTGAATATTAGAGAGAAACACTAGATCTATTAAATCGGACTCAATCAATGAACATCGAATAAAGAGGGAAACACCAGATCTATTATATAAGTGGCAAAGGAATACAGTAAAAAAGAAAATAGAAGATGTTATACTCATAGAAAACTCAATGAGCTGATAGAGAAACTCGTCTGATCTCTTCTATTCTAATCTCACATTGATGAACTGAGAAATGAACTCATGAACATAGAGAAGCAATAATATTTTCAGTCATATAATAGACCTCTAAAAGCACCGAGACACATAAATGACTTGGGATGTCTTCCCTGCCCAATCGAACGATTACGAAACAAACCCACAAGTCAAAAAAGATCCAAACCTTAAAACCCCCAATGACAGAGATTCAACATATCAAAGAGGAAGAAAAACATTAAGAAATAAAAGTCATATGGGCATGTAGCATTGTGCAGGGTGTTTGTGGGGTACTCTTGCAAAAGAAGCAAGGAAGACAAAGTCAAAAATCTTTACAAACTTAAAACGAAGGAGATGCGACACACAAGGCTTTCAGAAAGCTTTCCTCCATAGAAAAAATTAAAGAGCACAATCTCAGAGTGCATGAAGGATTGAGAGGAAGGGCATTTAGGGTTTAGCGGAGGAGTAGGCAACAGTGGTGATCATGGGTATCTCATGGGATTCCATGCACAAGAGACATGCAAAGGAGAATAGTGCAATGATTACTAAGAACAATCAAAGCACTATATGATAAAAAATGCATGTAAAGAGGAAAGATTACTAAGAACAATCAAAGCACTATATGATTAAAAAATTCATGCAACTGATATATTCTAAAGGAATCTTATAAAATTTTTAAAAGTATTATAATTTTAAATTACAATGAATGATATATTAAGAGAGATGGCAAATGTTTTTTCGTAAACTAGTAATCATGAACCGATAAATAAACTAATTATAAAGAACTAAAAATAAGATTCAAATTTCTCTAAACAACATCTCCAAATTTGGAGTGCACCAAGATATGGTAGCTTCTTTACCTACACACTCAAAACATGATTAAACCAACCTGCTCTAATACCATGTTAAAATAATAACAAAATAAAGAGAGATAGGAAATTGTTTCATGCAATGAGCAAGGAGAAGAAGATTTACCATGAATTAACACAAAACTAGGAGCATTCACTAAAGAGCAAAGCAACAAAGGAGACAATATTTTGAAGGGGGGAAAGCATAAAAAAACCCTCGTGATATAATGAATGTGGAAAAAATGCCTAAGAATGAGAGAGAGAGAGTGAGAGCTTAGCTCATACAATAGTTTTCAAGAAGAAGAATTATCTCATGTATGAAGAGAGAAGGAGATCCATCTCTTTTAATAGAGATGTGAGAAAGGAGTTACATTGTAACTCCCATTTCTATGTATGCCACATAACACTAGTGTGTGAGACAAGTGTAGGATTCCTCATAAGGAGGAATATCTATTTCTCTTAATAAAGGAATTACAAATATGACATGTCCTCCCACTTGGACTAGAGGATAAATACAATAGGATACCTTGGTTTATCCTTTAAATACATATTTTACAAAGGAAAGATTAAATTCTAACATGTAACTCTTAAACCACACATAAAAAACATGTGCTCTCACACATAGATCTCTATCATACATTAATACATCATCATGTAACTTTGCATGCCATAATTCTCCATATATCATCTTCGCAATTCACAATATTGTATTTGCCTGCCTATGACTAACGTTGGACTTGGGCATTTTTCACTTCACTAACTATCAAAATTATTTCCTTGTGTCTTGTAATGATCATGGGGATAAGTGTTTCCATAAATGAAAACATACATGCAATCCAATGTTGACCACTTTCCAATAATCACCCCCTTTGGCATTGATGGCAGGATTTAGTGAAAAATGACTAAGTGTAGAACATCATCCAAAAAAAGTGTAAAATTGTCTAAGTACATAAGGCCCCCTAAAAATAAATATGACTCCCTATATATGCACTTTTTTCACTACCTATACTCCCCCTTTGACATCAATGACAAAGGTACCAAAAAACCAATTTCTATATATAGTCAAAATTCTTAATTCAAAATTATGTACTTAGTGTCTTAAGTACATCACTTAAGTTCACCTTTAGTACTTGGAATTCAGCTTCCCTATTCTTCTTTATTGTCTCTGCAACATTGATCATGCCATTTATTGTATGCATAATTATATATGCACTCTGCAAGTTAGTAGGAGTGAATCCCATGTAAGACTTAAGACCAAGGTCTAATTCTACTGATGTGGTCTCCAAAATAGAAATCTTAAGAACAAGAAGGTTCCTAACCTCACTAAACTTGTTAATCATTATGATTTTCTCCAATTCTAACACACTGATATTGTCAAAACTATTCTTGACCTCCCTATTTACATCAATGACCATTTTTTTTTGCGCTCTCCTTCGATATCTTCACCAAATAATCTTGTTCTTTCTTTATCAAATCAATAATATTTTTCACATGTTTGAAGGAATTTACACAAATATTATACATAACCTTCCCTTCCTCAATACATTCCTTTATCTCCTTATCTCATTGTTGAAGTGTCTTCAAACCATTTGCAATTCCTTCTAGTAACTTTTCTAATTTCTTATCTTTAAATTCTTTGACAACTTTTATTTGTGTGGCCTCTTCAAGAGTCTTGAAACTCTTGTTAACACTGTCCAAAATCTAATCCAATTGTTCTGCTAGATCTCCACTGCTACTTCTTGGCTACGATGACAAAACATGACTCAAATTTGTTATGGCCTTTTCAAAAACTCTCATTTCTTGTCCTCTTTCTTCTGTAATCTCTCCTTAGCTTTCTCATAATAAAGTAGTGATAACCTCATTAGATCATCAACTTCCATGCTTTCTATATCTAGTAGGGACTTGGTCCCACTTACCAACAATTTAAGGGTAACCAATAGTTTTTCCTCCTTGAAAGGTTCCTTTATGTTCTCCTTGACCTCATCTTCTTGATCCTCTTGTGTTTTAATATTCTTTGATTCCTACTGAGGAGTTTCTTCTACCTCCATGTCTTGAGCCTCTTCCTTATGCTTATCTACGTCTAGGTTTCCAATTATGTCTATGGCCTTAGAAAGTATTTCAAAAGGGTCATTCTCATCTAGTGGAGGATTAAGAGATATTCCTACATTCTCCACAAATAAATCTGGTGCTAATTGGTCTTAAGTTGTTTCCTCTTCCATATCCTTCTATGCATAAGTATCCCCAACTTTTGTTTTCGATTTGTCTACTTCTATCTTCTTTCCATTAGATGATTCTTCTATATTTATGTCTTTGGGATATGTTTCATTTCTTTGCATCTTTTCAACATCAACTCTAATATTCAATAAGACCTTCTCAATATCTCTATGAGTTTCATCAATTACTTCCTCATATAGTGGATGGCCATTATCCTTATTGTCCTCAATTTTGTTCTAAGATGACACTTAAGTTCCTCCGATAACTTATTATTTTATACTACTATCATAATGATATTTTCTTTATTTAAGGAATCTAAACTTATCCTATTATCCTCATCTCGTGCTCTTATTTTTCTTGCTTCTAACCTCTCAAATAGTTCCTTAGGTACACTCCCTTATAATTAAAGAAAGTTCTTCTTGAAAACTAACATATACCTTACAACCATTTCCTCAATACTATCTTGGTCTACATCATTATACTTATCATAATACGTCTATGTGTGTATAATCTTACCTTCTATCACAACCCTCTTCTCTAATGATGAAAGGTCTAGCTTCCATAATCTTATAGGGTCTTGTTCTTTCTTCTTTTTTATTTCCTCACTCTCATTTTCTGGTTTATTCTCCTTGTTCTTCTTGTACATTGTTTCCTTTGGTTGTATTTTACACTCCTTCCTCTTAATTGCCTTAATGTTGTCCATCAACTATTGTCTTAGTATTTCACATAGGTCACATTTTTCATTTTCCTTGACCATATAGTATGCCATATCTATGAACCATGCAAACACAAAATTAGGTCTGCTACTATACTAAATTTTTTAGCCAAGTATCTTTTCTACAGCCCTCGCATCCTTTTGATTCACATCTTTGACATTCATATCTCTCTTGTTGGATGAACATCTTGTTAGGGTTTCCACCTTTTTCATTGTGTTCTTCACAGACACGAGTAGTTTACCCACATTTGGTAGACCTATTACTTTATGGATTAATTCCTTAGAAATCTTAATGGGATTTCCACCATTCCAAAAAAATTGATCATGGAATCTACTCAATGTTATTTTCATCCATTCTACTTCTTCAAATTCATGGTGTTCTACATATTTTATCATGCCTAGGTCATCAAGGAAAGCATACTTAGGTTTTAATTTCTCATCCTCATCATACATCTCATCCAACTCATTAAGAATCTCAAATGATCCTATCTCCTCATACTTTCAATGAATAAATGTCCTAATGTCTTCCACATGTAGCACACTAGGCGTTGTGTGATAGAATGCTCCTTTTGGATCATCCTCCACACACTTATATGGTTTTATCTTAAACTCATACTATTCCCTATCTTTGATATCAAATACTTTGGTTGCATCCATCCTTCTAGTTACACTAATGGGATAGTCGTGCAAGATTCAATTTAGGGTTTCACAAAATACCTTGTTCGCAATTTGTCAAAATGCAGGGTTTGTCCTTGAACATTTACCAAGATACTTCACATCACTCTTTAAACACTTCTCATCAAAGTGTCTGTGATATCCTCCTATCATAATCAATCAATCAAAAAATCAAATTTCGATCCACATGATCTATCTATCTATTCTATCCTATCAATTGAAAACATGTTTATCACATGTCCTGATAGATAATTCTATAAATTATCTACAAACAAAAAGGATAACTAGCAACCATGTTGCAATGTTACCTATCCTTACTAAATCAATCAAAATACAACATCGACAGATCATCTTGACTCATCGATATCCAATTTGACCTCATCGACTTGCTAATTTGACAAAATTCTATCACCTAACATAAATGCATAGCACAGAAAAATGTTTACACATAAACCTTTTACATTTGCGCAGTTACCCTAAACCATTGCACCGCCAAAATTGACAAATGCGTAGAAACTACATTTTCTCACATTTATTTAATAAATGCACCATTCTAACTTCTTCTATCACGTATGCGCTGCTGAAATATACATATGTGCAGAACTGCCATTTTGTTGCACAAACATGGCAAGCTTCTGTGCATACTTTCCTGCAACTGCGCATACGTGGTTCACCTAAAAAATCTAAAATTTTCTAACCTAACCTATGGTTAAATCTAACCTAAACATGCTACAAATCACTTTCAAACTACATATCAACTCTCCTGAATTGGGTAGCCTGTCAAAGCATCTAACTCTCTCAAAATGATGACCAGACAATGGGAATGGTATCTTCTCAGGTCTGCTCTTCTCTCCCTCCAAGCTCCAAAATCCAAATGACAAGTGTGCATAATGACTCTATTTTGGACCCCTTAGCCCTATATATAGCCTGTGGACCCGTTTTGCTTGATGTGTGCACCCTACCTATCAATTTCTTTCCCAATCACATCATTTTTATCCATATTTCTCCCATTCCTTTTGTGAGATTGATTGTCACACTGAAGAAAAAAAAATACACAAAATCAACTATGTCAATCAATCTCTCGAGGGGGCATGCATAGGTCATATGAGACACTGTCTGGAGCAGGGGCAAAAATGCTTGATTTTTCTTTGAAACAATGTGATCGGCACATTATTTCAAAGAGGGGCAAAATGTATACACTAAAAAGTGACCTCATTAATTAATTAAATATTGACTTGGGGTGGCTGCAAGAAGTTGGGTCCCACTTTTGGCCAAAAAGTGGAAGTGTTTTCTCTGTTTTTCAAAATTTTTGTCAATTGATCTCCAAATTTGAAGCACTTAAAGATTGAATCTTGAAAAACTTCAGTAATATAAAATTTATTGCTCAAAATCTAGTTTTCAAATATGTAATTTATTTCAATACCCACATGGTATAAATTGAATTTTACTATGCATGTCTAAAAACCACTTTTTCAAAATACCTGTTTCAGGACTACACCTCACGTGTGTACGAACACCCTTTTTTGAAGTAAATGAATGTGTTTTTGGGAATCCTTTTGGGAAAAGGTACCTAAAACACTGAAGATTGATGAGAATATTTTATCTTATTTTTTTACTAAATATTTTTTTATTTATTAATTTTTAATTGACTATAAAGTACATTTTTGAAACCTCTGGTGTATGGACACCATAATTTGATGATAACTTCACTTTTTTGAAATTTTTTTTTTTTTAAATTGAAAAGAATTCTATCTAGTTTGATGACATATAACTCATTTTTCAAAAAACAAAAAATTAAAAAAATTATTAAAGTTTTAGTTAACCTTGGTATTTCAAGTTTAGGTACCACGTTGGCTTAATAAATATTGTATAAATATTAAAATTCATCATATCACTATAAAATTTATATTTTTATAATCTACACAATAAGAGCTAAAATGGGTTTTCATTTTATCAAAAAATTCATTCGGGAAGTTGTCCTAAAAATTATGGCAAGGCAGAAATTTTACTCTGTAATGCCTTAACCAAATCGTTGGAGGTCAAGGCATAGGCTTGGTTCTACCAAGCCTAAACCAAACTGAATTTGAAATGAAATTCGAGGCGGATGTGTGCTTCCCACTCATGTCTTAAGAAATGGGAGCCCGTTTTTTAAAAAGAAATTTCAAAGTCTTAAAATGCATTTTTAAATCTTAAAAAAAATAAAAAAAATTTAGGAATGGGCACCCATTTTTTGAATTAAAAAACGGGCACCCATTTTTTGAATTTAGGATCGAGTGCCCGAATCTAAAACAGGTGCTCATTTTTTGAAAACGGGTGCCCGTTTCGAGCGACATCTCTCATTTCTTAAAGACTTCTGCGGAATTGTCCCCCAACTCCAAACTCTTAACCCTTGATGAATTAATTAAATATTTATTATTTAATTAATATTTATTCCACTATTTATTAGATAAATTATTCAATTTATTTAATAGATTCATTATAGTTTATTCTCCTATCCTAAGTGCTCTAAATAGTATATTAAAGTGATTAAATCAAATACACAATCACTAATTATGACTAAGTTCCCTAGTCCACCTCATCTACCTAGTCATCTAACACATCACCTTGGCTAAGATAAATAATTATTATTAATTATTTATTAATCATTATTCTCACCCATATATGTCCTATCTTTAAGGGCTATGTGGCCTCATAAGACTTGGTCTCATGATCACATGTCTTATCCTAAACCAAGTCAAGAGACAATCCCTATTCCTAAGGGGCTTCTTAAGCTACCTCTAAGGGTCAAAGATGACTCATAGGACACTTGTACAGAGAGTCTTCATAAGGAAGAAGTCCTTCCCTCTTCCTCTCTTTGGTCTTTCTGAGACACTTGACATGTGTCTTTCCCTTCCACCTTCTTCTCTTCCATGTCAATGTGAGAGGAACATCATTCCTATTATTCCTTTCACATTCCAACTACATCCCCCTTTCTCTCAACTCCTTCAACCAAGTCAATCCTAGCCCTAGGATCTTCCACCTTTCAATCTCCACCGTAGGATTGGACCTCCTAGGATTGGATCATCCCAAACTCTATAAAAGGAGCCTCATGTTCCCTTTGTGAGCTAATAGTGAATAGGCAATCAAGCAATCAAGCATTCTAGAGATCAAGAGCATTCAAGCATTCAAGCATCCAAGTTATCCTCATATCATTTCAATTTCATCCATTAGTTTTGCATAATCAAGCTTAGGCCATTTTGCACTCATTCATACAAATCTCCACACTTTGGTGACATCTTGGGCAAGGAGCTTCAAATTGGAAATCTAAGAGCTCAACCAATCCAACAAATCAAGGCTAAGATGACAATGGAGACAAGCTACAATGGATGAGTGAAGGTAATCTTGTTTTATTTCTTCATTTAATCATATTGTATTTTTCATTGTGTTGCATTAGATAGATTTATTGGCTTAGAATTAGTTAATATATCATTTCTATTGGTTAGACATCTAATTTTCATACACCTAGGATGGGAGGTGAGCCTCCATGGTCAAAGAGATAAATCGTTATTTTACTTGCAGGTCCATGTTTTGGAAGGAAAAAGGATAAAAGAAAAAAATTAATAAAGCATAAAGGATATAAGATATAAGATGTAATGCATATTTTGTCATTTTTGTATAGTTTTAGTTATATTTGAGTAAAGAAAAAAATGTAAGTGCCTTCTTTTTAGTAAAAAAAAATAAAAATAAAAATGTGTCTCTTGAAGGTCTAAATCTATTAAGTGATTTTGGTTTTATTTAAAAGATATGAAATGATATTATTTTTAAGCAATATAAAAAAAAATAGTAGTTGAAAGTTTCCTGAAATGTAAAGTTGTTGTTTAGTTTTTTTCTTTTCTATTTTTTTAAAGTTTCATTTCAGATTTATTGTCAACTTTAAAATTAATTCTAAAAGAATACATAAACTTCAATTGTTATTCTTGTTTAATGAGCATTTTGAAAGAAAGATTATTTTGTGCATTTAGGGAAATAAATTTTCAAATTTTGTATGTAAAAAAAAAGAGAGACTTATTTGTGCTTATGAATTTGATTTATATTCTGATATTTTATAGAAACTGATTTTTGTAAAAAAATAAAATCATTCCAAAAGAAAGTTGGAGTTATATATATATATATATATATATATATATATATATATATATATATATATATATATATTAGTTGAACAGATTTTATTTCTACTTTATTGAGAATATTATTATTATACAAATAAACACTATAATAATATACTTAACGTAAATATGGTATAAAAGTATTAAAAAAAAAGATTCTATTATCTATTTTGGGCAGCTTTACATATTTCAAAAGAAAATGTATTAGTTGGAACTTGGAAGCATGCTATATTTTGTTTTAATGTTAAACAAATTTCTTTTAAGAAAATAAAAATAAAGTATATTCATTATAAGATATATATATATATATATATATATATATATATATATATATATATATATATATATATATATATATATATATATATATATATATATATATATATATATATATATATATATATATATATATATATATAACTTAAATAACTATATATATATACATATATCAGTATATATATTTATATAATATACATATTATATGGAAAAATATTAATAAAATATATTTATAAAAAAAATACAAATAAAAATTTAATAAAATACAAAAAAATAAATTTCAAACCCTACTCCACTGCCCACGGATTGTCTTGCACAATCCATGAGGCTGTGTCTACACAACCCCATGGGATGTGGGTAGAATCGCGGGACTATGTTCCATAGCACATGAGGCTTTGTTTGCATAAACCCACAGGTTGTGGGCACATCCGCGGGATTGTGTTCCATAGCCCGTGTGGCTATGCTAGCACAACCCATAGCTTGTGGGCATAGCCAGGAGGCTATGGCTCACAACTCGTGAGGTTGTGCTACCACAGTCCATAGGTTGTTGCACAACTATGGCCATGAGGGTTGGGCAGTCACGGCCAAGCCGCATCACTTCCCTCATGTACAAAAATTAATAAAGAGTTTAAGATAAAAATAAAAATAGAACAAAATCAAAAATAAAAAAATTACAGCTTGTGAACAAAAAAACACAATAGATTAGCTCATATGATCTAGGGTTGCTCTTGTTTTGATGGGCATATATATATATATATATATATATATATATATATATATATATATATATATATATAGACACACACACACCAAAATGTGTATATATATACTTATGAGTATATATTCACTATACCTTCTTCATTTTCTTTAATCTCCCTTCAAGCTCCAAACCTGCAAGATAATAGAAGAATAGTTCAAAAATTCAACCTAGGGTTTTGGGTAAAGAAAGGGAGAGAGAAAGAAGAAGGAAAGGGGGAAAATGATCTTCTTTTTGGAAGTTGCATTTTTCCCCCTAACCCTAAATCCAAAATTATGGTTATAGTGAAAGTCAACTTTCAATTTGAATTTCACTTGCCCCCCCCCCCCCCCCCCCCCCCTCTTATTTTATTAATGTTTAATATCTATTTTGAAAGTGATGTAAGTAAATATTTTGGGGATATGTTTTCATTTTCCCCAATCAAACATAACCTTTAGAGACAATTTTAATTTAACTAATTTATTATTTGGATAAGGCATGATTTTTTATTTTTATTCGAAATTCATTAAGAATTAAAAATGATAACTAAAAGGATACATTAGGAAGGAAATTTTCCTAGTAAATTAAATTATTGAACAAACCTATGGTGAAAATATTAATTGATTTGACAAGATATAATGAAATAAATTTTAAAGGAAAGATAGATATTAACAAAGTAAAAGTTAAATATTGGTGATGAGAATTAAAGATTAAATGGACTTTAAACAAGATTAATGTGTACTAAGAAAAAAAAAATTAATATAAGCGCATATTGTTTTTTCAATTACTAGGTAAATA
Organism: Chamaecyparis obtusa; assembly: GCA_027943335.1. Taxonomy (NCBI): domain Eukaryota; kingdom Viridiplantae; phylum Streptophyta; class Pinopsida; order Cupressales; family Cupressaceae; genus Chamaecyparis; species Chamaecyparis obtusa. Next base: position 156,318 of record BSBK01007739.1, read on the forward strand.
ATTTATATAAACCCAATTACGAAATTTGTTGAGGTAGTTTTATTTTAATTAAAGGAATTTTTATTTAAGTAATTTTTTAAAGGATTAGTATCAACTAATAAATGTGTTTAATTATTAATTAAATCAAAGGTTATTAAATAGAGTTATTAAATTATATAATTTACATTTGGATGAGCATTATAATCTTAGAAAGGGACTGCTAAATTATTGAGCCCTTTTTTTTAAAAGCATTGGATAGGTAATTTAAGGAATTAATTTAAACATTTTAAAAGGGGATAATGCTCTTAATTAATTTTATAATCCTAACCTTAATGTTATCCTTGAAATCTAAACCATGAGAACTACCATATGAGGGATGGTGACAAGTACGAGTCTAGCTTCTCATGATTTCCTCTCATCTGGGTTATGACTACTGCATCACTTAGCTTGCAAGACATTTTATGATACGAAGATAAATTAAACTGTAATTTAATTTAATAATTTAATAATTTAATAATTTAATATTAGAAAGATAATTATACTTTAAAAAAAATTTGTGTGTTTTGCCTTCAAATTTTTGGGCATGACATGGATCTAATCAGGATGATTTACCCACCTTCATCCAATAGTCATAAGTTCATAATAAAAAATAAAAATAAAAAATTTACCAAATGTCTTGAAGGTGTGCCTTTGTCTACCGCAATGGGAAAACAAATTTCAATGTTCATTTTGAACCATATAATTTACAGATATGGCATCCCTCAAGCCATCATAACAGGCAATGCTAAACACTTCAAGAACAAGGACCTAAAAGAGTTGTGTGAAAATTTTCATATGATACAACATTCATCTTCAATCTATTATCCACAAAGGAACAAACAAGGAAAAGCCATGAATAAGAATATCCTAAAAATATTGAAAAGGACAATGGATAATTCAGGGAGAGATTGACACATTCAAATAAATCCTACTCTATGGGCATATTGAACAAGTTTGATAACACCAATAGGAGCTACATCTTTTTTCCTTAGTGTATGGATCTGAAGTAGTGCTACCACTAAAGTAGAGATTTCATCTTTATGAGTATCATTACATGGGCTATTAACATAGGAGGATTACAAGATTGCAAGACTTCACGAGTTAGGGTTACTTGATGAGTGAAAATAAAAAGCTTGTGATCATCTCAAAGTGTACCAAAATAGAATGTCAAGAAACTACAATAAACACATTAAGCGAAGGGAATTTCAAATAGGTGACTTGGTCTTGAGAGAAAATCCTAAAAACTAAGAAGAAAGAGTGAAGAAAGGAAAATGGGAAGCAAAATGGTTAGGACTTTTTTTCATTACTTCTTCCTTTGGAACATGTACATACAAGCTAGTTGACCATGATGTAGAGGAATTACAAGAACCCATTAACAACATACACCTAAGAAGGTTCTATACCTAAGGCAGATGAAAGAGTATAAGTAAAAAGAGCATCAGAATATCAGATGATAAAGCATCCTATTTATTTTTTACAGTCAAAAGTGCTCCTAAAAAAATTCAAATAGAGTGGAAAATGATCCTGAGAAAAGAAGAAAAAAAATTAGAAAAGAAGAAAAGTCCAAAAACAAAAAAAAGAGTTCCTGAAGAAATCAAAAATAGTGAAAACATGACCATGAAAAAATCCAAAAAAATTCAAATATGGATCCTAAAATAATTGTTGTCTTGGTGAAAACATAGCGAATAGGCACCTTGATAATACAAAAAAATTGGAAAAAAGAAAAATACAAAAAAGTGAAAAAGATAAAATTACAAAAAAATTGAAAAAGGAAAAACTGCCTTGGTGAAAACCTAGCAAATAGGTGCCTTGGTAGCAAACAAAAAGTATATAGAAGAGAAAAAGAGCAATAAATTCAATTGGTAAGAACTTGCTAAACAGGCACGATTGAAAGTCAAGTCAAATCTCATTCCACATTCCTAGCCATCCTTGTATATATTGAATTCACCAGCATTTGTAAATATTGCATAATAAATCCCAGAGTTACATTTGTAAATATCGAAAGCTTTCACCATTAATCTGAAAAGTGTCCAAGTCCAACATCACAATGGAACCAAACTAGGTGCAATTTATCCTAAATCAAAGTGATTCATCAAACATACACCAATTGACATAAATAAATGCATACAACTACAAGCATAACACATAGACATTTGATTGGAATCTTAATCCAAATTCTAATCTCACAATGAATAAATTTGATCCTTGATTTTACAATGACCTTATTTTATCAAGATTTAAAAGAACAAGCAAATGGATGAAATTATACTTGAAATATGGATTTGAAAAACAATGGAATTTTATTTTTAAGTGTTACTTGAGTGGTTAAATCATGTCTTTTTAGCAAATCAATGAAGTCTTGGATGAGATAAGCGATGATAAACTTGCATGATAGTTTCTTGATTTCTACATGAGTGTTATATAGAAATTAAGGTTTTAAGATCTTTATCATTCATCTAATGATATGAACACCAAAGAATCATCGAGGACATGTACATATGGTGAAATTGAAATTACTATTTCTTTACCCAACAGGATACCTTGGACATATTGATCTTCAATATCATAATGCCAAAATCCACTTACAACATTAAATTTGACAAAAGTGGTATTCAGATTATCATGGTTGAAAATCTATCTAGTGAGAGTTGTACCAGCTTCAGATATGTAACTCAGAAGGAAAGAGGTACATTCATATCATCATGGTTGAACCAATGAGGATTGTACGAATTTCAATTTCAAAAAGGTCAGTGATGAAAATAAGCATCCTAATCTTGAATAGAGATAGCTAGTTGCATCCATAATACATTGAGTGCATATTAGCTTGCATATGGGTCCTTTTCTCAAAATTTGTCATAAAAGATGAAAGTGGTGGAGTTAGGAATACAATTGAAAAAATTCATCATTAGTTTATGTGATCGAATTTGTTGGATATAAAAATCAAATTTGCATCTTAGTTAGATTTGTATGGTATGTAGATTGCATTAGAATAAGTACATTTGGTAGACCAATTAAATTTTATGTAAGTGCATTAATCATTATATTATAATAGACCCATTAATCATTAAGTTGCATCCATTAAGTTGCATTCATTAATAATTAAATTAGATTACATTATCTCACTTAATAAGCATTTAGCTCATTCATTTATTATTTAATTTTTTTACATTATATTAAGTTTATTATCCATTATCCATTAATTCATTATTCATTAAATTTCATTATTCATTAAAATGCATTCTGTTTGTAAATATCATTAATCATTACTTATTAATTAAGCATTGAAACATAACATTAAATCATTAATCATTATCCAATTAGTAATAAAACTGCATATAGAAACATTAATTACATGCATTACATCATATTAAACTCATCCATTGCATTAAATATCCATAAAAGCATTAAGTATCTATTAAAGCATTAATAATTAAAACATATCAAAATGCATCCATCTACTTTATCTCATAAATAAGACATCGATCTATAAAAAGAAAGTAAAGTAAATGCATTCATATCATTTTTCATTAGAAAAGCATAAAAATGAGCATATAGATAAGATCATATAGAATTGCATATCATCATAAAGATCAAAGTCTAACACATAGTGACATAACATATAAAATCAAAGTCCATATCATTAAATATCCATCATAGAATCAAAGTCAAACAAGAGTACATTAGTACAAAATCTCAATCAAATGATACATGGTACATCAAAAGTGTGCACAATAAAATCAACTGGCACCACTGACACCTCCACTTGCATGCACCATCTATACCAAGATGATCTATGTCTATGCGAGGACCCCTACTAGAACTAGACTGAGCCATAGCAGCCATAAATGTATGCATCATGGAGCTGAACTATGTGATCTACTATCTCATCTAAGACACATCTACCTGTAGAGATCTGACATCTTGAACCAGAGTATCAAGAGCCTCTAAAACCCAAGCTGTTTGTGATAGTGGAACATAAGGCACTATATGAGAAACCTATGGGGAAACCTTGACAACCCAAGGTTCATGATGACCCCAAACAACAACTCTGATCTAACAAAGGGCTCTTTGTGGTCGTCCTCTCATCCACACCCTGCCACCTCACATCGGTACACCACCTCTAGAAAGCATAGGGAAAAAAAATGGTATCATGGCTCATCCACCCTATCTAACTCTCCCTGTCCTCATCCCTCATCTCCCAACTCTCCCTCCACCACCATCATCATCATCTTAGATATCATTAATATTAGGTACAGGCTCTGTGGGATCTTTGAACTGAGGAAATAGGTTTTGACTAAACTATTGTGTATAATCATCAGTCATACCTACATCTACAATGTGGTCTCTCATGTGCAAAGCTAAATGAGGAAGACCCAAGATTCCATCATGAACAACACGGTAATCAATTTGAGGACCCCATAAGGATCTCTCCACCTAAACTTGAGCATAGAATTCCAAACCCTTTGGCATCCCCTATATCTGACCAAACTAACAGAGTACCCTATGAAAGTAGAATCTCTTAATAACTTGAAGAGTACAGCCTATCATCCATCATGGAATACATATGAAGGGTAGATTAGTGCCATCCTCTACCCAAAACTCACAACCTAGATACAACCACCAAGTCACATGATCCAAATCATCAAGAATGCACCACTAATAGTCAACCTTGCCTAGATGAGACTGGACAACTATACCATCATAAACATAACCAAAGGATCATCTCAGGTCCACAACTTTAATAGAATAGCCCCAGTAGATAAGGTTGCATCATGCATGTATACAATGCAATGAAACTCATGATAGAGTTGTGCAAATACATAAGATCCCTTATCAAAATGGTGGGGCTGAGCGATCATATCCTCTAAGATACAACCTCAACTGACTACAAAACCATTTGCTTGATAATTTTGAAAGAGGAATCCACCAATAAAGATGCCTAATATAGAAGGAAGAATAAGAAATGAAACAAATGGAGCCCAAGGGATGATCTCATCACCAATAGTAGGATTACCAAATAAATGTCTACAAACTATACCATAGTACATCTAGTCATAGTACACAATCTCTCCATGTGTAGGAATATGATGAAGCCTATAAAAATTCTTGGGAGCAATGGTCATCACCCCAAGTGCCAAGTGGAAGGTATTATGGTTGAAGTGCCAAAACTTTGCCAGAATAGTGAGTAAACCTTGATTTACTCAGAATCAAGGTATATCTAGCAAGAAGGACAAGCTGAATCGATCGATTAGACATCACTCATGAGTACTCAAATTTTCAACCATCTCCAATGGCCATGGGTACAATCCTCAGACATACAACTTCTGGAGGTGAACCTATGAAATCAAGTGACATTAAATCAGTAATAAATCAGCAAAAAGGTGAATTATCACAAGTCAATCGACATACTATCCTATCAGTATCATCATCAATTTTCCTAATTCTACTAAGAGAAGATGAAAAATAATCAACCTAATCAAACCAACCAACCAAACTTGATAATCAAAATTCATCAAACATGATCAGAACTGACACTAAAATACTTGTTTCTTCATAGGATCCATCATTTTAATTTATCAATCATTTGCATGAATCATTCAAATTGGGCAACTCTATCAAAATCTGGAAAATAGTTGCAAAAGTTTGTAGACTTTATAAGTTGTACATGCTATAACTCATAAGTGCTAATAAATTTATCATACGCACTAAAATACTTATCATACTGTTGGACTACAACTGATTTGGAATCTGATTGAAGAATCTATGATTGCAAGATCACTGAGGAGTTGCTGATTAGAAATGTAATATGATTAAATCAGTATTATGTTGTCATTGATGTCAACTAGTTTGACATCACTTATCTTATAAGTTACTATACCGAGACATCTGAAGAAAGGTGAAAGAGATGAAGAATAGATAAATCTACATGAGGAAAGATGTACATGACAGATGAGGATAAGGAACACATTGAGTAACTTGTTGATGAGTCTATGACTTGATGGTATTGACTTTATTATGTTGCATTCATCTATGATGAAGTATAGAGCTGGAAGACACAAAGAAGTGTTGTCGGTAAATGAAGCATTTCTAGTATACACCGACAGAGTGTAGTGTATACCGATCATAGTAATAACTGAGCAGTGTTCACCGATGCATTTCTTTGTTAATTGAGCATAACAGAATGTATTAAATGATTAGTTTATCCAATAAGATTGATGAGCTGGCAAGAGTATAACATCGAGGTAATAGATAATGTTTGTTACACAAATCGACAGCTGACAAAATTCAAAGGAGATCTAATGAAAAAGATTGAAACATGTTATTGACACAAGTACCAAAAAATTTTGACGCGGCAAAATCTATGAATGAGATTAAGCGACAAAATTTGATGGTGGAGAAGAAAATGATTTACTCGTCTATATAAGTGAACATATTTTCTTTATAAAAATGTTGGAAGAAGAAGAAGCTGCAGGAATATCGCATGAACAAGGTTTTCATGTATTCTGATCATACTGGTTAGTAAGAACCGAGCTGCAGAACAAATATCGAGCTACAAAGAGCAATTACTGATGGACAGTAAGTTGATACAATATTGAATCTAAAGTGAATTATTGATCAGAAAGATTTGTATGGACTAAATATTGATCTGTAATCTACAATTGAAGTTTTATTAGGGCAGGTCATTTACTATTACATATTTAACCATTGTATACAGTCAAAATCTCTTAACCGAGTGGACTTTGAAAGTCTTATGATGTATCATTCATAGAATGAACATTGTTATCCTATCAACCCCATAGTGAATGCTGGTTGGATGATAACTTCTAGTCTAAAATCCTCTAACAAGGTCACACCTTACAGTGTGTTTGTAACCTTTAACATGGTTGGATCTTAACCGACCTCACTTTAGAAGAGTGAACAATTTTGGGTTGCCGGTCCCAGGTGGGTTTTCCCTTTACAAGGTTTCCACATTAAATCTCTTGTATTATGTGTTGATTGTGATATTTGTTTGTTATCATTCTTTACATGTTACATGTTAGATTTGATCAGTAAACTATTTTAGCATTAGACTAGTAATTGGTAAAAGCACAGATAGTGAGAGTTATTATTGCTTACCGACAAGTAGAAATTGAAGAAATTGTTTTGAATTATACATTTTGTTTTGGAACACTAGATAACTGATTCATCCCCCCTCTTAGTTATTCTAACAATTGGTATCAGAGCACTAGTTTCTTGGAACAGAGTTTTAAGGACTTAAGCAAAAAGATCTCAAGATGTATAAGAGGGAAGTACCAAAATTGAACAAAGAGAACTTTGTAGTATGGCAAAGCATAATGAAGCTGCACATATATGGAATTGGGAACTCTACACTAGAGTTGATGGAGAATGGCTACATGCAACCACCCACTGGTCCCTTAACTATTGATCAACCGAAGGACAAGCATGAACACAATGTTACTATGATGGAACTTGTTGCTGCCTGTACCGGTGCTAAATTTGAAGATATCAAGACATGCATGACTACCAAAGGAATGTGGGATAAATTAGCACAAATATACAGTGGAGATCTGAATGTCAAAAGAGCCTGAGTTGAAAGTCTGAGAGGTAGATTTGATGATATAAGAATGAAAGAAGGTGAGAACATTGCACAATATTCAAATAGACTCAAAGAGGTGGTACATGCTATTAGAGCATCTGATGGAGTGATTGATGATGAAACAGTGATAAGCAAGATTCTTAGAACTTTGCTACCAGTTTATGCAATCAGGATTTCTGCAATTCGAAACAAGAGCTACGTCCAACCTTACTCTTGACACTCTGATTGGTAAACTTACAACTTTTGAATTAAACAATTTTGATAATAGTGTTGTTCCTTGTATTGAATCCACTTTCATGTCTTCTTTGAAGATTGGAAAGTCTAGCAGGAATAATAAGAATTGTGATAGTGATGACAATACCAATGATGAACTTGATGAGCTTGAAGCACTTATGGCCAGAAGATTGCCCAAAGGAAAAGGAAGGTATAGAGGTAAGCTACCTTTAGCATGCTTTAATTGTAAAGAAGTCAGTCACATCACTGCTAGATGTCCTCAGAAGAAAGATGATGATAGATCCAAAGAGAGATCTAATTGAAGCTATGGAAGAAGAGTCAACAAAGGCTACTGACACTACAACAGAGACAACTGAGATGAAAAAGGAAAAAATGTATGTTACATAGCCAAAGATATTGAAACTGAATCTAATTTTGATGATGATATAGAATTTTTATTTGTTGTTATGAAAGATGACTCAGAAGAGGAAGAGAAACATGAAGAGACAACACTGATCTCTAAAGTAAGAAGAAATGATACATGGATCATAGACAGTGGCTATACATGTCATATGACTGGTGATGTAAAGAAGTTTGATCATCTTGTTGAATATAATGGAGGATCTGTGAGAATGGGAAATGATGCACCTTGTATGGTAAGAGGTAAAGGCTCATTGATGATTAATGATAGATTACAATGTGAAAATGCATTCTAGGTAGATGGACTGAACTATAATTTGTTAAGTGTGGCTCAGCTGAACAATTGAAGCCACCAACTAGCTTTTGAGAGCAAAAAGGTGAAGATCTATGATGATGGAGGAAGACCTGTCAAAACTGGTACACAATCCAGAGGTAATCTATTCTATCTTGATATGGATCAGTCTTCTTGTTTGTTAATAAAGGATGAAGATGCTTGGTTGTGGCACAAAAGATTATGCCATGTGAACTTTGATAACATGATCAAGATTAGTAGAAAGAGAAGAATTAGAGGATTGCCTAACTTGACAAAACCTGATCATGCCATGTGCCATGAATGTCAAAAAGGTAAGATGACTAAGTCTAGTTTTAAAAGAAAAGACTATTCAACAAAGAAGATACTTGAGTTGGTTCATACCAACCTATGTGGTCCTATGAGAACTCAGAGCTATTCTGGTGATAGATATTTTATTCTTTTTGTTGATGATTATACTAGACTGATGACTATTATGTTCTTGAAAGAGAAATCTGAAGCTTTCAAAATGTTTAAGTGGTATAAAGCTAAGGTAGAGAAAGAAACCAGAAAAGAAATAAAATGTTTAATATCTGATAGAGGAGGTGAATTTATCTCTAATGAATTTACTAATTTTTGTAATGAGCATGGAATCAAAAGGCAGGTATCCACACTGAGGACACCTCAACAAAATGGCATTGCTGAAAGGAGGAACATGTCTATAATTGACTGTGCTAGAACATTGATGATACAGAAGAATGTTTCTCAGACATACTGGAGGGAAGCTGTCAGTACAACTGTGTATGTTCTTAACCAAGTACAACTAAAGGACTCCAACCGAACACCTTATGAACTATGGTTTGGACACAAACCTATTGTAAGTTATTTCTGAATTTTTGGAAGTAAATGCTTTATTTTGAAAGATGAGAGAAATGGAAAATTTGATTCTAAAGGAGATGAAGGAATATTTCTGGGATATTCCACTACAAGTAAAGCATACAAATGTTTGAATAAGGCTGCAAATAAGATAGTTGAAACTACTAATGTTCATGTTGATGAGTTTGATGACAAGTACACAGAGGAAAGTATAAAGGAACAGAAAGACTATGGTAGATTCACTTACATTGAACATCCAAAGTATCTACTAACACCATAGACTGTGTCAACCGGTTAGCAGGGAAACAATGCAGGACAATAGGCAACACAAACCAAGGAACAAGATGGAGCTACCAAGCAAGGAAATGACCCTGAGTAGGATGGACAAGAAAGGAGAAATCAAGTTTTGACTAGTTTTGTCAGAAGAAATTATCCTGAGACACAAATCATTGGAGACAGACATTCTGGAATGTAAACTAAAAGCAAAACAAGACAAGGTACATGTTTAATTTGTGAATTTGAAACTAAAACTGTGAAAGTTGCATTAGAGAATGAAGAATGGGTTAATGCAATGAAGGAGGAAATAGAGGAAATAGAGAAGAACAAAACCTAGTCCTTAGTACCTCGACTAAAAGATAAAAATGTTATCGATACTAAGTGGATATACAGGAATAAATTGAATGAAAATGGTGAAGTCACAAGAAATAAAGCTAGATTGGTATGCAAGGGATATGCACAGGAAGAAGGCATTGACTATGGAGAAACATTTGCACCTTTTGCTAGATTAGAAGGAGTTAGAATGCTAATTGCATATGTTGCACATAAGAAATTCAAAGTCTATCAAATGGATGTGAAGTCAACATTTTTGAACGGTATACTTGAAGAAGAGGTCTACATTGAACAACCTGAAGGATTTGTTGATCCTAAAAATAAAGACATGGTATGTAGACTACATAAAGAAGTATATGGATTGAAGCAAGCACCAAGAGCATGGTATGAAAGACTACATACTTACTTGTTAAGTATTGGATTTGTTAGAACAAGTGAAAACAACAATCTGTATGTGAAAAGTGATACTAATGATACTATTATCATTACTGAAATATTTGTTGATGACATTATCTTTGGAGGCTCAGATCTTGTATGCAAGGAATTTGCTAATGAAATGAAAAAGAAATTTGAAATGTCTATGTTTGGAGAGATTAAGTTCTTTCTTGGATTACAAGTGATTCAGTAGAGTGATGGGATATTCATCACACAATCTAAATACATAAAGGAAGTACTAAAGACATTTGGCATGGAAGATGCTAAACCTATAGGAACATTGATAGCTACTAGAAGCAAATTGACAAAGGAGGATGAAACTATTGAGGTAAACCAGACACTCTACCAATCCATGATTGGTAAGTTAATGTATGTAGTTCACAGTAGACCAGATATAGCACATGCTGTGGGAATTGTTGCAAGATTTTTTGCTAATCCTAGAGAATCACACATGATAGCTACAAAAAGGATTTTAAGATACTTGAAGAAAATAGAGAATTTTGGATTATGGTATCCTAAGGAAGGGAAGTATGAACTAAAAGTTTACACCAATGCTGATTGGGCTGGAAATGTGGATGATAGAAAAAGCACCACCGGAGGAGCATTTTTCTTTGGTGAAAGACTTGTAACCTGGACAAGTAAAAAGTGGGCTTGTATTTCTCAGTCTACAGCTGAAGCAAAATATGTTGTTGCTGCTACTAACTATTCAAACATTGCATATATCAAACAAGTGTTGGAAGGAATGAATGAGGTAATCACTGACCCGGTGATTATATACTGTAACAACACTAGTGCTATTAATATTTAAAAAAATCCTATGATGCACTCTAAGACAAAGCATATATCTACTAAGTATCATTAATTAAGAGAACAAGTGCAAGAGAAGCAAGTAAAGTTAGAATTTGTTACATCCAAAGAACAACTTGTAGATATTTTTACAAAGCCCCTACCGAAGGACACATTTGAATACTTTAGGACTAGACTTGGGGTCCATCCCCTATCTATCGGTCACTAAGGTGATTTGGTTGTTGCATCAGCCTACTTTTATCAGAAGATCATTCATGTTGATGCAGCATAGTTCACACTTTGAACCATGTTCAAGGTTGTGATTAAGTTTGTGAACTTGAACCGATTGGAATATCAGTATTCAGAGATACAAAGGAAGATGGAATTGTTTGTTTATTTGTTTCTTTGGCATTGTTGTCAAAGGGAGAGATAAACAATATGAAATGAAAAGGGGAGAGATAAACAAGATATGAAAAGGAACAAGCACCGATGATAATTATCTAAGGGAGAGACAATGAGATAGAGTATTGAAGATCAGTTATAGAGAACAGAAGTAGGAATTGGAGAACTGAAAATATCACAACTGTAGAATAGTAAAGCTGTATTATTTAATGCTAGTTTAGTAACGTAGTGATTAAACATATTAAGTCTATTCGACTTACAACATTTGTTCACAAAGTTGTAGATTGTATACATTTGGTATGTGTATGGTACATTTCATATTACTTGAGTTGCCATCAATGCCAAAGGGAGAGATTGTTGGACTACAACTGATTTGGAATCTGATTGAAGAATCTATGATTGCAAGATCACTACAAAGTTGTTGATTAGATATGTAATATGATTAAATCAGTATTATGTTGTCATTGATGTCAACTAGTTTTACATCACTTATCTTGTAAGTTACTATACCGAGACATCTGAAGAAAGGTGAAAGAGATGAAGAACGGAGAAATCTACATGAGGAAAGATGTACATGACAAATGAGGATAAGGAACACATTGAGTAACTTGTTAATGAGTCTATGACTTGATGGTATTAACTTTATTATGTTGCATTCATCTATGATGAAGTATAGAGCTGAAAGACACAAAGCAGTGTTGTCGGTAAATGAAGAATTTCTAGTATACATCGATGTAGTGTAGTGTATACCGATCATAGTATTAATTGAGCAGTGTTCACTGATGCATTTCTTTGTTAACCAAGTAGAACAGAATGTATTAAATGATTAGTTTAGCCGATAAGATTGATGAGCTGGCAAGAGTATAACATCGAGGTAATAGATAATGTTTGTTACATAGATTGATGGCTGACAAAATTCAGAGGAGATCCAATGGAAAATATTGAAACATGTTATTGACACAAGTACTGAGAAATTTTGAAGCGGCAAAATCTATGAATGAGATTAAGCGGCAAAATTTGATGGTGAAGAAGAAAATGATTTACTCATCTATATAAGAGAATAGATTTTCTTTATAAAAATGTTAGAAGAAGAAGAAGCTACAAGAATATTGCATGAACAAGGTTTTCATGTATTTTGATCATACTGGTTAGTAAGAACCGATCTGTAGAACAATTACCCAGCTACAAAGAGCAATTACTGACAGATAGTAAGTTGATACAGTATTGAATCTGAAATAAATTATTGATCAAAAGGATTTGTATGGACTAAATATAGATGTGTAATCTGCAATTGAAGTTGTATTAGGGCAGGTCATTTATTGTTACATATTTAACCATTGTATACAGTCAAAATCTCTTAACCGAGTGGACTTTGAAAGTCTTATGATGTATCATTCATAGAATGAACATTGTTATCCTGTCAACCCCATAGTGAATGCTGGTTGGATGATAACTTCTAGTCTAAAATCCTCTAACAAGGTCACACCTTACAGTGTGTTTTTAACCTTTAACAAGGTTGGGTCTTAACCGACCTCAGTTTAGAATAGTGAATAATTTTGGGTTGCCGATCCCAGGTGTTTTTCCCTTTACAGGGTTTCCATGTTAAATCTCTTGTGCTATGTGTTGATTGTGATATTTGTTTGTTATCATTCTTTACATGTTACATGTTAGATTTGATTGGTAAACTATTTTAGCATTAGACTGGTAATCGGTAAAAGCACAAATAGTGAGAGTTATTATTGGTTATTGACGAGGAGAAATTGAAGAAATTGTTTTGAATTATACATTTTGTTTTGGGACACTAGATAACTGATTCACCCCCCCTCTCAGTTATTCTAACACATACATGCTAAAGTAATTTGTACGCATCATTCTATTGTGAAAACGCTACTATATGACACTATACAGGCTATGAAAAATCTAAAATGCCCTGACTAGCTTATATGCGCTACCTAATTATTTAAACGCCTAAACCTGACCTAGTAAATCCTATTGTACGTGTTACTAAATCTATCCTAAGCACTATTTTACAATGTGGATGCACTAAAACTAACTTGTATGTGCTACTAAATTTATTGTACATGCTATTTCATTTTTTTGGCAAAGTAAAATCTTTCTAATGCCTACAAAATAAAAAATTTCTGTAATAAATTGACAAAATTGAAAAGGCAAGTTCATCAGAGTACTCAACGGATGTTCGTAGCCTCAAGGACACTAGTATCATTAGCCACACTTGAACCTATGCTCTCAAATAGGCACAACCATAGTGAAAAGGATAGAAGGGTTAGAGAGATAAAGTCAAATGGGAAATGCACAAATGAATAGTAAAATTGACTTTTTACCCCTATATATACAACCATCTGGCCTAAAAAAGGGGCCTACTTTAGCATAAAGTTGACTTGGGATTGAATTTCATCACCAAATTAGCCAGATCAGGGGCATTCTTATCAGTTAAGTAGGAACATCATTATCAAAAATGAAATGAAAGTTAAGGAAAAATCAAAATTATTGAAGGGAAATGATCAAACGCAAAATCTTTCATCAAAAGGAAATCCATTTCATTTACAAGGGGCATACAGTCATATCATCATCGATTCAATTAGAATCTTTTTCAGGATCATCAGGCGTGGAGATTTTCAAATCATCAGTGGGGCATCAAAATCAAAAAATTATTTTAGATCAGGCATCGTCTCCAAGATCCATCATCATATCAACCAGCAACATCATCAATCAATCAATCAGGGTTTCACTAGGAAATCTTTATTAATCATCAAGAATTAATCATGTAATTAGACATGGGACATTCTTTGAACCAATGTTCTTGACACATTGATTCAAAGAGGGGCATTTGTAGACACCTAAAAATTGTCAAGTTGATCCAAGTGAGTAATCAAGGCAAAATCAAGAATTAATTAAAATGAAAGCCAAAAATATATAATTATGAAATCAAAGAAATCATTTAATTATTTAATTAATCAAATCTATTGTATACTTGAATTAAATTAAATCTAACCCATTCAAGGGGTACACATGGATAAATAATTAAATAAAATCAATTAATTAAATCCTAACATTTCTCACCTACCACATGAGAGGGAATTACCTCACCCAATAGGAATTGAGAATTGGAATCACATGGATCAAAGCCACATTGAATCTCAATCACTCACTTGGAGAATGCATCTTGACCACTCATTGTCTCATTGTCCCAAGCTTTGAGGACAAAATATTTAAATTGTCTCAATATTTGAAACCATGGACTTAACCCAAAGTTAATCACGATTAACTTGACTCCACCTCCTATGCTTGAAGAAATTTATAAATAGAAGGAAAAAATTAGGAGAAAACGTTCCCAAGAACATTTTAGAATTGCATCATTAGTATAGTGAAATTGATCTAGAAGCATAATTTAGTATTGTTTTGAGTAAGATAGGCATAATTAATCATCATTCTAGCATATTATTCTCATTTTAAAGCTGGCTCTAATGGATAATTTCTGAGAGTATTGTATTAGCATCTTTAAATAGGGATCCATGAGATGTTTATTATTTTAAGCTTTCAATTCATCATGCTTTAGAGATTAAATTAGCTTAATTTGAATTGATTATTCGGAAACTAATCTCATGAAGCTATTTTAGGTACACAAAAAGCATCAAATAGTAGAAAACCATGTGCAAACATGAACTCCTCCCGCACTGACCATAAAATGCGGCCAACCATTAGATAGAAGAGGTTTGTCAAAGAATCATTGAGGCATTAAAATCTTGATGATAAATAATCCTCCTTCAATCTATTAAATGAATGCAATCCAATGAAATGCAAAAATTGATACCATATGGTGATGTATAGAATAGAGGACACTATATATAAGAATTCCTCATATAGAATTTATACCTTAAATTACAGTTTAATAAATTGCACTATACTTCTAGAGAACTATAATTTTTATTTTACCTATGAGAAATGATGAATATAAAAATAATGAGATATTTTCCTTAATTGCATAGAGTTAACACACACACAAAATAAAATAAAATAAAATAACTTACTATTACAAGTGAGCTAAGTAAAAAATAAAAATATTTAGTGCAAAATAGAATAAATTTATTCATAGGAAAATTTGTCCTTGCAGCCTCTTTTAACGTGAAATCTGGAATTCAAAATAGGAAACCTAACCACATTATTCTCATAGATCGATCCTCTCATCCTCGCTAACCTTCTCTAACCAAAAGGTCAACAAGATTTAGGTAACTAGTCTTTAGTAGTGTTGAATCTTTTTTAGAAAGGCACATTGATTTCCATACATATATCTTGAAATTCTATGGAATGTTGGGGATTTGATTACCTCTTGCCTATCAATGAGATACCTTGGAGAAAATGCAAGAAATAATCCATGTTAACCTACCTTGCTAGTTCCTTCTTATTATGTGAAACATGAGACTTCTTTAAAAAGACTCATTGCATACTTCATCTTTCATATTGCAATAATTTATTTAATGGATCAAAAATATTGAAAAAAATAAATAACTTGATTCTCTTTGAATACATATAGTGTGTGTGTGTGTGTATAAGCTCAAATATGTAAATTTTATTCTCAAACTTGTATAAAAGATCTAAATTTACTTGATGCAAGAAACTATAAAATTTATGTACTTTTCTCAAGGGCCAACATAGGTATTATTCATACCACATCAAGTAGTTCATACTTCTCTTTAGTAAAAAGTAATTTTATTTAGTGATCATCACAATATAGTCTTCACTTATTGTGTCCAAACGAACATGGATATGGATGAAGAGATAGGGTTGTAGAAATTACAAGGTTGCTATATTGATATATCTTGTTGTCAGGTTGATAATCAATAAAATAAATGTCATGTTAAATTTTTTTAACTCTTTAAAATATGTCCCTTGCAGTACAAATGAACTTGTACGGGGAATAACTTTCCAATGTAATACATACATACAACATTTTTAGGATACAAGATATAACATTTTCATGAATCATCTAAAAGGTGTAGCTCATAAGTAACAAATTTTCTAGTTGAGGTAACCTACATAAACTAAAATTGAAAGTTTTATTGAAAATAGAACCAATTTGAACCAATGATGTATTTAACACAAATTAAAAATATATATTTTAATTTAGATAAATCAACATGATAGATCATAAATACATCATTGGACCTACAAGAAACAACACTTGTTTCCTCTTTTTTCAACTTCATTGTCTCATATGTGCAACACAATGTCTTCCACTATGACTCCAAAATATCTCCTACAAAAAATTTACATGGAAAATTCAAGTAAAAATTTTAGAACCACTTTCAATCTATAAGAGCGCATTATGGTGTGAAGAATGCTCTTGTCAAGTGACCGCAAAGGCTATATAAAATGTCACTGAAAAGATTTTGACCGGTAATAATAGGTCATTAGGTCATTGCGCAAAGAACCAAAAAATGTAGAAAAGCATGGAGATGAAGGCCTTATGAAAGACTAAATTTAGATTATGAATTGGTAATATAGTTAAACTTCTTAATATTCTATTGAATTTATAAAAATATACTTATATTTAAATGTTGAACATTTGTTTAGATCAATATTTTGGATCACAACTATGATCCATTATAAGAATACAGGGAGAAAGAGGAGAGAATGAGAAATGGTAAATTGCACAACATAATTATAAAATAGATGAAGGGAGAAATGTGACATAAAACTAACAAAACACAAAGAAAAGTAAGAAAAATAAAAAATAATACAACTCTAAAAAAGTTGGGAAAATGGAAAATGGAAAATGGAAAAGCTAACATGATAAGGAAGCTAAAAACTCAAATTCTAAAATTAAAAATACGAGACTATAAAACTACCAAAAATATTAAAGTGCAGAAAATTATATATTCCTATATGTATATGGAATTACATATATATGTTAAAGTATGCATAAAAAGCATACAGGTCTATATTTATATACAAATATAAATCATTAAATTAGAATGTGTATTGAAGAAATTACATAAATATGCTTAATAATATAGAATTTTAAAGGCAAATACTGCCACTATGTGGTACTTGTTTTATTTTATTATGAAAAAGAATTGTGAAGAAAATATAAAATACCAAAGTCATTATTAGTACTTGCCCGATAGGCTAAGCAAGTAATATTGCAATAAGTTTTGGATTTCCTAGTTTAGCTAGTGATTAAAACAATGTTTTGGACCAATCAAAAACTACTATATTTGCTATTTATTATATATTTTTTACTTTGTATCGTAAAAATGTAAAATTTTTAACTTTATCATATATAAAAATTATTATTTTTTGATTGGCTAAACCATTTGAAGTGTTATACACGAGATTTGTGGAATTCAATTTTGTTGCTTTATTGTAGGAAAAATTTGTGTATTAAAAAAATGTTTTGTTCTCTATTGAGCGTGTTTAGACAATTGGGCCTCTATTGAGCATGTTCAGACTATCTTCCTTCGGTGTATCATCTGACATCATCGGTCCACTTCTGATAGCATCATTCTGGGGGGGGCATCTTTGATCTAGTTTGGTTTATTCACCACCTCCGTTGTTTTGCAGACTCCAATGATGGTCACAACAGATATTCCTACTTGGCATATTGCTCTTTAGTGGCACTTGCCAAGTCGGACCCCTCCTCTAGAGCCCATTGTTGGTATGCCCAGGCCTCATCCCTTTTAGGTTCCATTGGGATTGACATTGATCACCTCCCCCTATCAATTATCGCTTGATGCTCTGGTTCACGTCCTCCCTTCCAGACATGAGTTGAACACACATGTCAGAGGTTACATATATAATATATCACCATGACCCGAATCAACCACTAGAGGGTCTGCGCCCGAGGATGTTTTTTTATGATGAGCACTTTCTAGACATTTGGGATGGGATTATTGTTCATCCTAGATACTTATCTCAGTGTTGGTGCCATGCTTTTCACATCACGCTAGGATCTTTCAGGGTTGGATCTCATCTCCTTCGGGCCCAGATAGACCATCACATTGACAAAGATGATAGGATTTGTAGGTTATCCACCCTAGCCAAGATTGAGACTTCTATTGTCCTACTTACTATGAGATTAGAGGGAGATTCTATTGCTTATTCAGAGGGTGCAGTTCCTTGGCTGCTTTCTTCAGCTACACTGATCAGAGATGCCTGTCACTTTATCTCCGTGAGACTATACAGCTCCACGAGTGTACTCTATAGCTTCTTTTCCCCTAGAGACATATATCTGATCAGCTCATTACACCCTTCTTCTCCTCCTTGTCTCCATTAAAGGGGTGAAGCAGTCTCACAATGCCTCCATTACAAAACAATCTAGATATGTGAGACCCTGCATCACCTTTACCAGTCAGTGACACATCTCCAGCAGCTCACAGGGATGGCCCAGGGTTCCTGCTCATCTGGATCATTATCCTTCAGTGATAGATTTCTTTCTACCTGAAAATGCTCCTTAGTCCTTCTCTTGTGTCTGTTCTTCTTTCTTTTTATTTCTTGTTCTCTTCTTTCTTTTTTCCTCTTGCTTGCTTTCTCAGCCACTATTTGGTGGTCTGTTGGTTCGATGTTCCTTTTGTTGTACCTTTCCAGTCTCTTCCTTGTTGGTCTCTTCTTGGACATTAATAAATTTATCTTATGTTATCTATCTTATCTCCACATAATTTTTTATTATAGATTATAAATTTTTTGAAATTTATATCTAATAATTATATTTTTAATTTTTACAATTATGACTATTGATTTTTTTCCAAAACAAATTATGATTTTAAGTTATTTTGAATAGTTTCTTCATTTTTTATTTTTAATAACCCTAAAAGAAGATATATTATATTGTTAAATGCCCTACCCTACCTTGCTCCACCACACCAATAATAAGATTCTTATGTTAAAACAAGAATTATTATTAATAAATATTTATCTTAAAATATAAATTAGTTTTCCTTTTGTTGTACCTTTCTAGTCCCTTAGACCCTTGTTGGTCTCTTGTTGGACATTAATAAATTTATCTTATATTATCTTATCTTATCTTATACATTATAAACTTTTAAACATTTATATTTAATAATTTTTTTAAAAAATTTTTACAATTATGACTTGAAATAAAACTTTGAAATAAACAATGATTTTTTAAATTAATTTAAAAATAAAAATTAAATTAAATTCCTTCAAGATATATTTAATTAATTTAAACTATATAATAAAAATTTAAAAACTTTTTTTAAAGTAAGATTTTAATTGTTAAATTAAAAGCATAATAAAAATTTAAAAACTATAATTTTAGTTCTATCACAAATTATTTAATATATAATATTATACTTCTTATTAATATTATTATGCAAATATAACTATTATATAATCTTAATTTTATGCATCATATATATTACATTATTAATTATTTAATAAATAAAAATAAAGTATGATTATTATTTTATTTTAAAAATTGATTTTAAAGATAAATTATAATTATAATTAATTAAATATTTTTCTAAAAATAACAAGGAATCCTTCAATTCTATATTTACGACATATATGATGACATCCACCATTTATTATGTTATTTTAATAATGTTGAACTATAGTTTACAGAACTCTCTATAGTTTGGGTTATCATTTGCCATATTAAAATATAGATTAAAAAATAACAAGGGAATTGTCTACGTTCTTACCAACGTTTATAGAGCCTAAGAATTTATTAATTTTATGTGTCTAAAAATTGGTTATCATTTGTTGTTTTATTTGAGGAATGTACTTTGGTCTTTTCAGAATTTCCTTTGATGGTGGGGAAAATTATTTTTAGTAGTTGGATTATTAATTATAGACTAGCATAAAATGCTATTTATCATGAATTCATAATAGCTGCAATTAGATATTGTACTCAAAATTAGAAGGATAGCTCATAATTAAAATACATTTCAATAAGACCTCCAACAGACATGCACATAAATTGTTTTACAAAATGTCTAAATGAAAATTCCAGCAAGACAAACACTTAGAAATAGGAGAAAACATATTTTTAAACATTTATAAACAGAAGAAAACATGTTTTCAGTTTGTGCTACTGTAGACAAATCTTGACTTGTTATTTATAATTGTTCTATTAACAAACCACAATTGAATTTTTTTGACAAAAAAATCTATTTAATTTTATCAAAGTTTAAATAATTAGAACATTGAAAAGTCTATTTATCTTTATTTTTACTCACTCTTACATAAAGTTACAACATGACAAAACCTAGTGATTTTTAGGGGGCCTGATGGAACATACTGTACATTATTACCTTTCCTAGTTTAACACATCTTATCACATCAATAAATTATGTGCAAGATGATTGGAATAATTATGTTTATGCTATTGTTTTTTTTCACCTCTCCATATAGTAATTAACCCTCATCTATAATGAATTTGGGAGAGACTTTCAGAGTTTGGTTCAAGAAATTTATTTTATAGTGGAGGGAAATTTTAGAACGTGACTTAGGAATAGTTCTTATTGTTCTTCTCGTAGGCTAGTATATACTTGTGCACAATAAATAATATCTTATTCTTGTCTCTTAAGTTATATTTATTTGTTTTCTTTAATTCATCGTATTATTTTTTCATGAAACCAATATTTAGTTTTTTCACTTATAGAGCTTAACATATTTAACACGTTGTTGTTACCATAAAAATTAAAATATAATGAAATTAATTTTAATAAAATTATAATAGATTAGTTTATAAAAAAAAATTAATTCATCATATTAAATTTTACATATATTGAAATACTTTTGTAGAATTTCAACAAATTTATTACCATAATATTAAAACACATTTAAATAGAAAAAAGTAATCACAAAATTAATAATATATTTCTAATCTTATATCAATCTTTAAAATTTTAATTTTTAAATTTTAGATTAGAAACATTAAAAAGTATTTCTAATTATAAATTTTAAATTGTAAACATCTATACCAAAAAAATAACAATAATTAAAACTAAATATCAATACAAACATACATAAATTCAATTAGTAGAATTTTTTTTTAATACATTGCTCATGAAAATGATTATATCCTTTCCATTATGAATGATAATAATAATGTTTTTAGCATGTGACCCAAAATCACTCAATGCACTATTGTACATGAAATCATGGTAGAGCATAACAATTTATGACTATGACAGAGGTGATAGGATCCATTTTTGTTTATAGTGTCATATATCACATTGGAGAGCACTTCGCAATATGAAAGGAAATAATGATGAAATATGATATTGACATGTAGCATAAGAAAGCATAAAGTTTATAAATAGAACATTGAGAATGAAGATATGCATGTGCAAGTGATAATTAATCTATAAGAGCACATTATGGTGTGAAGAATGTTCTTGTCAAGTGACCGCAAAGGCTATATAAAATGTGACTCAAAAGATTTTGAACGGTAATAATAGGTCATTGTGCAAAGAACCAAAAAATGTAGGAAAACATGGAGATGGAGGCCTTATGAAAGACTAAATTTAGATTATGAATTGGTAATATAGTTAAACTTCTTAATATTCTATTGAATTTATAAAAATATACTTATATTTAAATGTTGAACATTTTTTTAAGATCAATATTCTAGATCACAACTAGGATATATCATAAGAACACATGGAGAAAGAGGAGAGAATGAGAAATCGTAAATTGCACAATATAATTATAAAATACATGAAGGGAGAGATGTGACATAAAACAAACAAAACACAAAGAAAAGTAAGAAAAATAAAAAATAATACAATGTAAGGACTGAACTTTCATCCCAAAGGCCACATCAACAATTTAAATTAAGACAAAGGAGTCGGTCAACAAGTCAAAGGTTGAATAAATAAGTCAAAATAATACCAATAGATTCTCTAAAATATAGGAATACAAGAAGTACAACTACGACCATAACTGTCAAAAGGATAAAGCATACCTATGTCCAAAGATATATGACTATGTTGACCATCTATCGAACGTAGTAATGGAGTCACAATAGGAGATTTCCCATCAAGTACAAGAAAGTACAAACTATCAAGTCAGGATAACAACCCAAGAGATTTTCAACCAACTATTGAATCACATCAATAAAAGATAAAGATTAGATCAAATATGTATTTCCATTTCATAAAAATATTAAACAACAAAATTACCAAATACCACCATGTCGAGTACAAAGAAGCGTATAGCACTGTAAAGAAAAGTCCTTCCTGAAGGAAGAATCAGAAACCTGTTCACAAAAGTTAGCTAGGGCAAGAATATTGTGGGAGTGCATTTCCACCCTACCATGATGAATTTACGCTTCATTAGAATCTTTCATGAAATGAAAGATACCCAGCCCAGCTCGAGATAGTCTAACAATGTAAAATCTGACTAAAGTAATGGAATTGTGAACAAAGACATAATTTCTCAAATGCTATTACAAGAATCTCAAGAATAATCATGCAATAAAAATGATCTTCCTCATCAATCTATGATAAAATATCTCAAAACCCCCATTATAACTCACATAGAACAATCTGACATAGCAAAATGATTACTCTTTCAAGTAGACTACTACATTAAACACAATTCCCAATGATATTCAATCATGCATAAAGGGTAGAAATAATCTATATGAAAGCATTATTATCTACTGTAATGTTCCAGGAATCATTATGCACCCTACTCAATTATGTATCTCTATCATTAGCATGCAATGAGCTGGTATGAAGAATATTTTAAGATATGAGTTCAATATAGCCCATGAACTTAAGTATTTACAAAGAGACCAATTGAACAGTATTTAATGGATATTTACACATATTTCTTTAGATCAATAAAATCACAACACACCACAATAGTTTTCAACACAATCAAGAAAGAAAGGAAACTTTCAAGTCACAGTTTAGTTCCAGAAATATGACAACCCCAACACCCATATAAAATATATAGTTCTCTATAAATATCATAACCAACACTTATGCCTTTTACATTATTTTCCTACCATGAATTTTTAAAACATTTTCTTTTTCAAATAGGTTCACCCACCCAACAAATAAAATCAAATCTAAGTTCGACATATATTAAAATAGTTAGAGAAAGAACAATTGCATCCCAACTAAGGTCTTTTAAAATTGATAGTTAGACTCATACATTCTCCTTATAATCCCAATGAAAATATTGTATTATAATGTAATAATCTTGAACCCCTTTTAGTTAAGTTTTAACAAAGGAACTCTTAAAGGGTTAATCATGACCTTAAGGAAAACTTCATGTTTGATGTTTTAGCAACATAGTTTACTTTAAATTTGATAATAATAATAATATAATAATTGTCAAGTAGTGTATTGTACTGGTCAATTTGACTGACATAATATATGCTACAAATTTATTGAGAGCATACTCGCTACTCGTACCAAGAGAGATGATATGAAAAAAGTACAAGGGCATCCATTAACATTGAAAGATAGGGAGAGTTTTGACAACAATCAACAATGACATCATTTTGGTAGTTATGTATACAAAGTTGGATGAACAATTAGTGAACAAGAATCATCTTACAGAACACCTCAAGAGATTTTGTCCATGTAGTGCAATGATGGTGAGAATTGCGGAGCACTGCCCATGAAGGAAATCGACATCAAGCTACCAAAGAAAAGAAATGAAAACATTGAAATGATAATGTGACATTTCCTATCATCTTTTAGTCTCATTTAAAGAATGGTATAGGGAGACCCAACTTTCCTTAATTTATAAGTTTTTTTTAACTATCCACAGTGCTTTCAAGACAATAGTTCAGCCACATGCAAGGATTCCAGATTGGCCATATGCACATTAAATAGGGAGTTCAAGAAGAGTCTCACAAGGTGGATTACTCAACAATTTCCTTGGAATAGTTGAACCCGCCCCCCCCCCCCGGGAAAATAAAATAAAATGGAGGACTACCTACAACATAGTCATATGTTTTTTTTTGTGGCAACTTAAAGAAGTAGACAAAGAAATTATAATGAACAATCAAGCTCTACGAATTTATTAAATATAAAGAATCTTCTAGAAGACACTACAAATCTAGGTTCACAGGAACTCAAAATTTCTATCTATTCATAAGAAAATGTAGTAATAATAGCATCTAGTTACACCTGATTGTAAACTATCCAGAAAATCATTTCATCCTATTTGTGGAAATTGTAAGCAATCACCATTTCAAACCATCATGATTTGAAGCGAAAACATAGATGAGTTACAAGATTTCATACCTTTAGGGGGTGTGTGCAGGATCATGGTATGCCAAAAAGTGGCGATGTGAAAAAGAAGTCCTGATTGGTAGACTCTTTGAAAAACAACTATAAATTTTTTAAAATATAACATTTTTGAAATTTGAAATATACATCACATTCTATGATTCACCCAATACAATAATAATAAATAATTCTTTCAATTTGATGAAGTTTAGACTAAGTTAAGGTGGTCAGACATGAGAGTTTTTATATTTAGGAAAATTTGTAGTAGAAAAAATATAATTAATTATTTACTTGGAAAAAAATACAAAAAAATATGCATCACATCTGGACATGAGTCTACTACTTTTATCTAGAATCTTATAAAAAAACATTATCATTTGATTTTGTTTAATGTGGTCAGACATACACCTACTTGTTATCTTTCTAGTCCTGATTGATAGACTTATTGAAAAATAGCTATAACTTTTAAACTGTATGACATTTTTGAAATCTAAAGCATGTGTCACATTCTATGATTTTCCTAGTACAAGAAAAATTAAAAAAAAATTCAATTTGATAAAGTTTAGACTAAGTTAATGTGGTCAGAAACGAGATTTTTTTTATTCTAGAGAAGTTGTAGAAGAAAAATCATAATTAATTATTTACTTAGAAAAAAATTACAAAAAAATATGCGTCACATCTAGACATGATTCTACTACTTATATGTAGAATATTGTAAAAAAAATTATCATTTGATTGTGTTTAAGGTGGTCAGCCATACACCCACTTCTTATTTTCTTCCTGAAATTTTCGTACTACTACATTGAAATTTAAAATTTTAAACATATAAAATAATTATTTTTCAAAAAAGGCCTAGTATCATAGAAACTAAATTCAATTTTCTACATATTCCCTTCTTACATATTTTTTATATAATATTATAACTTGTTCAAATTTTTATGTCAACTTTCCTAAACCTCATTTTTTGAATTTTCATTGCCACTTAAGGGCGTAGTTTGGCATACCATGATCCTACACATACCGTAGGATGAATTGAACTTATCTTGTTTCCAAGTTTCCATTCTGCTGGGATTTGTATGTCCATCCAACTTAAGTAATATTTTCATGTAGGAACCGGGTATGATTTCTATTGTAACCTATTATCTGTTGCTTTGATCCTTTTATATGATATTAATTTGTGACGTTATTTTTAGTTCTTACAGAGGCTAAGTGGATAAAAAAAATTTACATCATAAAAGTATATGTATAAGAGATTGTTGATTATAAAAAAATGATAGCCTTGAAGTGTCTCTCTTGTGATTGCATGAATATACATCTACTGTATGAAGGAAATATGGCTTAGAAATGTTTCGGAGGAAATTGATATCGATTTGTGAAGCTAGGTTGGATGAAATACATTTAACACTGAGATTTAAAGACAAATAATTTCATTTGTATATGATCCAAAATGTAGCACACAATGGATTTACAATATAAAATAACCAGTTATCCATTTTAAAGAGATGTCACCATTGTACTTTTTTTGAAAAGCAATTTTAACAAGGAAATAACTTGGTAGTTTCAGTGATTAGATCTAAACACAAATAGTCCTTCCAACCTTCAACATGGATCTTTTTCTCCAACTCCCTACAGTCTCATTTTCTCCCCTATCCTCTTCTCAGCTTGAACACCAAATTTTCTCTCTTACTTTCCTTCATGCGTCCCCATTCTCTATTATCATTTATGTAAAATTACCTATTTCCTCCTCCACCATGCATCATGCATGTCATCCGATTTTGATTTAAACTCTCCCAAAATCAAAATAAGTGCCACTACCATTTAAAAGAAAAAATGAAAAGCCCACCCTCTCCTCATTTGATGAATCCCCCATTAATGTACCAATAGCGCTCCCTTAACTGTGCATCCTTTCCTCTTCTTACTGGAGTGGACTAGGAGAGGAACAAGAGAAAGATTCCTCATTTCCCGTTCTTGCTGCATGATTTTAGAATTTCTCCACATGTTCCCTTAACTCCTGCATGACTCCCAAAATACATAACTAAACTATCAGATAATCATAAATTAAGGAAATTTAATCTTGACTTGGCAATATGGGTTGTGACATCTGCCCCCCTTAAGAATGCATCGTCTCGATGCATAATTCAAAATTTGCAATCATAATCAAAGATAATTCAAGAAATTTAATTGACTTGATAATAAATCATCTTCCCATATAAAAATATTAAAGGTAATACATGTATACACTTTTACATTCTAGCTAAAAATCAACAAGTTTCAATTTGATTTGCTTAAATAAAATAAAATTTTCACCAGTTATGCATTTTAGTAAGAACTCACACCATAAATAAACATATTTGATGAAAAACAAATACACTTGTATCATAATTATTTCAAGAACATTTTCTATGTGAGTGTGTGAATTCCATTACTACCCTTCAATTCTACAAGGTTAGAGTTACCTCTCTCCGACAATATTCCCCCCTATTATAATTTGTCATTCCATCTGTGATACATAGGAACAACATCAAAACATTAGTTCATATCACTATCATAATCAAAATTGAAAATCTAAGATTCTTATACTCAATGCTTTCAGAAATAACTTACATGATACTCTTAAGTAGAAACAAAGGACCTTATTATACCTTATTGTGGTATCACAATAAATTGAGTACATTTCTGTTTGCTTTGGGTCCTCGTTTTTGGAATATTCTTAATTATATACTCACAATATTTTTATCCCAATCATAGTGTCAATACTTCATAAAATAAAAATTCCAATTGTATTCTATATTCAAGAGAAAAGAGTCATTTGAAGATTTCAAAATTTTCAACTAAAATATTCTTTAAATCACACTTCGATTACAAGTAAGTAAATCATTCATACATACCATCTAATATGTGATACTCACTAAATGATAAAATCATTCATACATCCTCGTCCATCACCTGAAAAGATTAGTAGATCCATTCTTCCATTTATGTGACCTAGTCCCTCATACCCATCTCGTTACAACAATATTTCAAAAGAAAAATTTAACTCATTTCATCATATAATTATATTTCATCTCTAAAACAATATAAGTCCTACAAGTCTTACATCTTATTACAAATACGCGTGCACATTTTCATCAATGTAATGCAAGTGTGCTTCATCTAAGCATAAGCATCCAAATAAATCATGATAATTTATCACCATATAAGATCAACACATCAGTGTATGCTATACAGATCTATAATAATGCATCCAAAAGAATAACCTTTGTTTTGACTATTCCGTCTCTATGGTAGTTAGACTCTCGGCTTGCTTGTGGCCTATTTCTTCACTTTTTTTTCTTAGTTTAGACTTGAACTCTATAATGCTACATTTTAAGTTGTTGTGGGTTTCAGGAACCTTGTAAAATCTACTTTACTTAATAAAAAACAATGCATCCAAAAGAATAACCATAGAGGTCAATCATGAAACAAGACACTTAATTGTAATTTTACATCTATCCTTCTATAAGTACCTATCTCATATGCCATACGATAGTCAGTTGTCCATATGCAAATCTTGAGATGAGAGTGTTTGTCAGACACTTGTCTGTCCTATCCACAAAATCTTACACTTCCTTGGGATTCTACCTACTTGTAGAATTTCCAACCTTGCAATTCCCAACAACTAAAAGGTAGGGGGTATTTGGTGCATCCATGAAACTTTCTATTGTTCATGAATGTGGCAGGGAGATGAAACATGGGCAGCATATTTTAAAAAACATATGTGAACAAGCTTTGGTGAAAGAATCTTTTTATCACTAGGAATGAAAATTGGAAGGTAGAGAAACATCCCTTTCTACCCTTCCATGTTTACTTCTTCCACATTAGCACCCACACCAGAAGGTAAGCTTTCCAATTTCTCATATAAAGTAAGCAAAAAGATGCAATTCATACATTTCATATAATTTACTCTCATGCAATAATACATTTAACAAGAGCATGCAAGTCATACAACAATCAACAAATCCAAAATAATTATGCCCTTCATCATGATAAATCTCATAATTTGAACCATCTAGTCAAATAAAAATACACATACTAAGGAGGTGTTGACCATTCTGTCAAAAACACCAATAGTGCTTCATCACCAAATAATTCTATCTATTTTTATAAAAATATGGCAACCTACTCATCGATCATCAAATGAATCAAATAGTACATCTATTTCAATCAGCTCATAAAAATTTCATGCAAGGTCTCAGATATAATCACCCATGTACTAGTAATATTATATTAATGTCAAAAATATGTGTTTTCCATGGATTCCATCATTCTATGAATATCCATGCAATGCTCCTCATAGCATCAAAAATCACATCAAATAATATAAACCAATGTTAATTATTTCATCAAATGTGTTTCTAATAGACACAACCATTTACATGTCAATTCAATTTGACCATTTCATAATAGTTGAAACATATTTCAAGTAACATATGAGTGCAAGATTAGGAATGGTATATTCTTCGTAATCTACTCCCTTTCACAATCTATCAATGTTACATGTTGAGCATGATAGATGGCATACTGCATTTTCTAGCAACATAAAACACATACTCTAGCCACTACAAGATCATAAGAAATCATAATATTTCAAGTTACAAGTTTCAATTCAAATCCTCAATGGTCATAAGTAAAATCAAAGAATTAAGTATGAACAAAATCTTAGTTCATTGAAAAACTCACAATTGGTGGCTAGGTGGTCACAACAAAACTTAAAACTTCAAGCTAGTCATTCACCACATTCAAATTTCATCAAATTTCAAAATAAAACATCAATTGAAAACCAAAGTCATATTTACTAGCCACAAGGAGGGAGGAAAAGCTGCATGTCACCTTGCATCCAAGGTACACTAAATAACATGACCATACTTCTAGAACATAAATCTCAAAGTTTATATCATATTGTAATAACACATCCAATTACCTTAAACAACATCACTATATCCACTAAAGCCAACTCATGTGAATTGTTAATTCTCTCTCTTTTTTTTTGTAATCTCATGCCATGCAAGGTAACACATAAAAATATATTTTCACAAATTTTCTATGAATTGATGTTTCATATAAAATATGTTGAATTCTTCTTCCCCAAGAATTTCATAAGGTTCTAGTATTAAAATCCTTTCATAAAACTTGCAAAATACATTACAATAATACATATTTCCATCATTTATCACAAGCCAAGTCCTAAATTCTAGAAAAATATCATACATTTATTGCATAACCATCATTATTTAACTACACAATATCTCATAAAATTTTATCTTCTTTATTTTCTACAGTAATGTAGACAAAAAGGCATTAATTTTTTTTAAAGTATATCCCACACACAATGCACCTCATAATTTTTTAATTTATTTTTCACATACTATAACATTTTTCAATATAAAACAGGGAGAAATCACACCACTTAAATGTAGACAATTGCCAAGCTCATGGAGTTGTTTCAAACTTTCATAGTTTCAAGAGAAACCAGGGACATTCAAAAAATTTCACACACATAAGAAACATTATCCCTCAAGTGTCTATTTCCCCATCAAACAAGGAACATCCTATCTATTTCTATCAAGATAATCTGAAATTGGAAGACACACTAGTCAATCTAGGGAACCACAGTTACATTCATAGACTAAGCATTAATGGATTAAAAAATTTTGTGACTAATGGTTGCAACTAAGCATAGTGAACTCAAGGCCCTA
Source organism: Chamaecyparis obtusa (assembly GCA_027943335.1). Lineage (NCBI taxonomy): Eukaryota > Viridiplantae > Streptophyta > Pinopsida > Cupressales > Cupressaceae > Chamaecyparis > Chamaecyparis obtusa. The sequence goes on from BSBK01007739.1 coordinate 186,936, forward strand.
GTATGGAATTCCGAGCTTTGATACCATATGTAAGGACTGAACTTTCATCACAAAGGCCACATCAACAATTTAAAATAAGACTAAGGAGTCAGTCAACAAGTCAAAGGTCAAATGCATAAGTCGACATAATACCAATAGATTCTCTAAAATATAGGAATAAAATAAGTACAACTACGACCATAATTGTTGAAAGGATAAAGCATACCTATGTCCAAAGATATGAAAACATGTCGACCATCTATCAAACATAGTAATAGAGTCATAATAAGAGATTTCCCATCAAGTACAAGCAAGTACAAACTATCAAGTCAGGATAACAACCTAGGAAATTTTTGACAAACTGTCGAATCACATCAGTAAAAGATAAATATTAGATCAAATATGTATTTCCATTTCATAAAAATAGTAAACAACAAAATTACCAAATACCACCATGTCAAATATAAAGAAGCATATAACACTATAAAGAAAAGTCCTTCCTGAAGGAAGCATCAAAAACCTGTTCACAAAAGTCATCTAGGGTGAGAATATTGTAGGAGTGTGTTTCCACCCTACCATGAAGCAGTTATGCTTCCCCAGAATCTTTCCTAAAATGAAAGATACCTAGCCCAGCTCGAGATAGTCTAACAAGTAAAATTTGGTTGAAGTAATGGAATTGTGAACAAAGACATAATTTGTCAAATGCTATTACAAGACTCTCAAGAATAATCATGCAGTAAAAATGATCTTCCTCATCAATCTATGATAAAATATGTCAAACCACCAATTATAACTCATATAGAACAATCTGACATAGCAAAAGGATTACTCTTTTAGGTAGACTATTACATTAAACACAATTCCCAATGATATTCAATCATGCACAAAGGGTATAAATAATCTATATGAAAGCATTATTATCTACTGTAATGTTCCATGAATCATTATCCACCTTACTCAATTATGTATCTCTATCACTAGCATGGAATGAGTTGGTATGAAGAATATTTTAAGATATGGGTTCAATATAGCCCATGAACTTAGGTATTTACAAAAAGACCAATTCAACAATATTTAATGGCTATTTACACATATATTTCTTTAGATCAATAAGCTCACAACACACCACAATAGTTTTCAACACAATCAAGAAAGAAAGGAAACTTTCAAGTTGAACAGTTTAGTTCTAGAAATATGACAACCCCAAGACCCATGTAAAATATATAGTTCTCTATAAATCTCATAACCAACACTTATGCCTTTTACATTATTTTCCTTCCATTAATTTTTTGAACATTTTCTTTTTCAAATAGGCTCACCCACCCAACAAATAAAATCAAATCTAAGTTCGACATATATTAAAATAGTTAGAGAAAGAACAGTTTCATCCCAACTAAGGTCTTTTAAAATTGATAGTCGAACTCATAAATCTTCCTTATAATCCCAATGAAAACATTGTATTCTAACGTAACAATATTGAAGCCCTTTTAGTTAATTTTTAACAAAGGAACTCTTAAATGGTTAATCACGACCTTAAGGAAATCTTCATGTTTGATGTTTTAGCAACATAGTGCACTTTAAATTTGCTAATAATAATAAAATTATTGTCAAGTAGTATATTGTATTGGTCAATTTGATCGACATAATATATGCTGAAAATTTATTGAGAGCATACTCGCTACCCATACCAAGAGAGATGCTATGAAAAAAATACAAGGACATCCATTAACATTGAAAGAGAGGAAGAGTTTTGACAACAATCAGCAATGACATCATTCTGGTAGTTATGTATGCAAAGTTTGGATGAACAAGCAGTGAACAAGAATCATCTTATGGAACACCTCAAGAGATTTTGTCCATGCAATGCAATGATGGTGATAATTGCAGAGTACTTCCCATGAAGGAAATCAACATCAAGCTACCAAAACAAAGAAATGCAAACACTGAAATGATAATGAAGTATTTCCTATCATCTTTTAGTCTCATTTAAAGAATGGTATAAGGAGACCCAACTTTCCTTAATTTATAAGTTGTTTTTTTAATTATCTGTAGTGCTTTTAAGCCAATAGCTCAGCCACATGCAGGGATTCCAAATTGGCCATATGCATAGTAAATGGGGAATTCATGAGGAGTCTCACAAGGTGGATTACTCATCAATTTCCTTGGAATAGATGAAACCCAAAAAGAAATAAAAGAATGGAAGACTACCTACAACATAGTCATATGTTTTTTAACGGCAACTTAAAGAAGCAGATAAAGAAATTATAACAAACAATCAAGCTCTACAAATTTGTTGAAGATAAAGAATCTTCTAGAAGACATTACAAAAATTGGTTCATAGGAATTTACAATTTCTATCTATTCATAAGAAAATGTAGTAATAATAGCATCTAGTTACACCTGATTGTAAACTATTGAGAAAATCATTTCATCCTATTTGTCGAAATTGCAAGTGTAGACACCAAAAAACCCTTCAGAAAATAAATTATTTTTGTTTTCTGAAAATCCTTGATGACATCATCATTTATTAATTAATTATTTATTTAATTAATTAATTTATTTTTTATGGCATTAAATCCCTCTCTCTTAATTAAAAATCTTTAATTAAGGAATCTAGCCTAAAAATGTCATTTGGACATTATCCCTAATTTATTAATTATTTAATTAATAAATTGACCAAAAAACCTTCAAAATAAATTAATTTATTTTTAATTTATTTTTTATCCCAAACTTGGCCAAATTCCTTAAGACCACTAACCTCTTCCAAAATCTTCTAATCCCTTCTTAATTTCGATTAAAAGGCTAATCCCATCTTTTCTAACCCTAATCCCAAGGTTAAATATTTAACTAAGGTTAAATATTTAATTTTCATATTTATTGAAAATATTTTAATAAATATTCCTAAACTTAAGCTTTTGGAATGAATAACTTTTATTCCATGAAACTAAGGAGAAATCTAGACTCTTCTAGAATCTTCTCAAATCCACCCTCTTCACCCATCCTAATCCTAATCTAATCCTAATCCTACCCTTTAAACCTTTGTGCAATCCTAACCAAGCTTAAGACTTTCCTAAACCAAAGCAAAGTCTTTCCTTCCAAATATCTCAACCACAAAGCATTTATTGCTTCCCCAAAGTCTTCAAAGCCTCTTAAAGCTCATTCATTGCTCTTACAAGCATTTATTTGGAGAGTTATGAGCTTGGAGCCCCCTTTGTTGACTCCTCTTTGCCCTTCCCTTCATCCACTCACCTTGTGACATGTGTCATCTCCTGATTGGCTGAGAACTAGCACAATCCATGTGCTTCCCTTTGAGTGAATCTTGGCCTCTCTTAAGGATTTCAATCCTGGCCATTCATTCCTCCTACCCCAAGCCTTTAGAAATCCTATAAATACCCTCACTTCCTAAGGCAAATCATCTTTCAACTTTCAAACTCAATAGCAAAGTTATAATGTCATTTTCATTCTAGCATAAGCATAAACTCATCTTTTTTAGATCATTTTCAAGCTTAAATCACAACTAAATTAGCTTAAATGGATTAACATAGATTCATTTCTTGTTTCAATCTTAGTTCAATCATTTAGCTTTGCATATTTGTGTGTTCTTGAGGCCTTTGAGGCAAAATAGGTTCCTCATACCTATTTTGTGTCATTTTAGGTCTTCATCAACCTCAAATCATCCTACTTTGCATGCTCCAAGTGCTTGAGTTTGCACACCCACATCCCTCTATATCTAAGCATATCAAACGGTGCATGGGCGCATCCGTTTTAAGCTTAAACTGAGGTGGCTTTGATTTTAGTTTGTTTACCTTTGAATTTGATTTGATTATATGCTATGACATTTGTTTGTCTTTGGCCTTCAAAACAGGTTTAGGTGCACTCTCAAATCCTAGTCTACATTTTGGCACGCCCGGTGGGACACAAACCACAATCATTTTGATGAAACTATACTTTATATGCTTTTTTTTTGCAGGAAATAAAGAAATGTCACCTTCATGAAAAGAAATGACGCCTACAGCAATTAAATGTCGCCTTCAAACAAAGAAATGTCGCCTTCAACAAAAGAAATGTCGCCTACAAGGAATTCAGTCACGCCTTTATGGAATTAAATCACGCCTTTGAAGAAAGAAATGACCCCTGTGAACTCTGTTTTCACGCCTGCATAACTGAGAATTTCCTGTTGTCGACAACTTCTGTTACGTTCCAGAATTCTCTTCTGTCGCCTTCTTGTAATTAAATCACGCCTGTAACAAAAGAAATCACGCCTCTGGTTTTTTATCTGTCGCCTTTTGAGGTACAGAATGTCGCCTGTAGGAATTAAATGTCGCCTCTACACTTTCCAGTGTCGCCTATAAGCTGGACAGTGTCGCTTTTGGTTTTTGTCTTGAGTTGCGTAGGACTGGTTTTTTTTTCATTTCTTTTATTACAGCAAAGGTCAAATTCAATCTTGAATGACATTAAGGAAATGAACTTAGGTCCTAAGTGTCATTGTCAATTTGAAAATCAAACTCAATCTTGAATGCACTAAAAGGAACAAACAACTCTATTCCCTCATCTGTTTCAGTTTCCAAAGCAAGCAAACAAATTCAATTTTGAGTGATCTAAGGGACAAAACAAAGCTTTTTCAAAGTTCTTAAGACAACTCGCTAATCAAATCTTAAATGCACAAAAGGAAAGAACTTGCAAATGTTCGAAGCATTTACATTTTTGAGGAAAAGAACAAATCAAAATCTAATCACAAGTGTCTTCATTTCAAAGTTCAAACATCACTTAATCAAATTGGGAAAATGAACAAAATCTGCTTGATGTGCATGTAGGAGTTTTTCAATTCTTGCATAAACCTTGTTAGAATAAGCAACGTGGAACACTTGAACTTGGACAAGTTCACTTGTTCTACTTTTAGCGAGGCCTGTCCAAGGAGAAGCGCTTCCTCCTCGGAGAACGACCTCAAACCGGTATCCCCCCCGGTCGGTATACAAATAAGTGAATACCAAAAGAATCACTTACATCTCCTAATCGCCGGGCGTTCGTGCCAAACACGTGTCTGGGGATGGTAAACATTCCTCTCCCCCAGCATAATTGGCAAGGCTCTTAAGTGAGTCACAGATGATCAGCAAAACCGGGTATGGAGACACCACGGAACTATTAAAAACCTGATAAAATAGAGGCTACCCTATCTACATCCGAAAGTATCAAAATCCTTGTGCAAGGACCGATTCCAAGGGGTTTACCGGGTCACCTCAAGATTACTCACCATTTGTATTCCCTTCTGGGGGATACCAAGCTATGGGTAAGCGATTTTGATACTCACCTTCCTTAGGTAGATCTGTTTGAAGTGCTTGACAGTCAGAGACTCCGTGAAAACACTTGTTGAAACATACACTTTCAAAGCTTTGTCAGAGTCAGTTGCCTTTGTTTGTATCCCGCAGGGTTGCTTTGTCCTTTGTGGGGATTGCTTTGACTTTAACTTTTGCCATTGGAAACCTTTGCCTCAAAATTAGAAGCCTCTTTTCCAAAGTGATGCCCAGCAAGAACAAACATCCTAAAGCAAAGTTGCCCAAATCCCAAGCCTATCAAGAGCAAAAAGTTATCAAGAAGAACACCAAGACCTATCAATCCATTATCCAAGCAACCCAAGCAGAGGAGAAGTCCCAAACCAGACTTGAGAACATTGCCCATAACGCCCGCATCAAACAGTTCGCCTTCCATTTTTGAGTTAACCATCGTTTCATCAACCTTGAGCTAGAAAATTAGCCAAATCCTTGTTCATGTCTTGTTCCATCTTCAGATCTTGAAATCTTGTCTCAAACAGTCTTGCATCATAGTTTCATCCTAGTTTCATCCTTTGCATCAGCATCAAAACCTTAGTTGCATTTCAAAACATCATAAAGTTGCATGTGCATTCATCTTCCTACCAGCATTTTAGAATCAGTCCTTGTCATTTGCACTTGCATCATCCTTCTAAAGCATTGTCCCTTCACCCTTCAAAACCTTTTCCACCAGCATTCCCCCCATCAGCTTTTCATATCTTTCCAGCAGATCCATCATCTTTTGCTCCAAACCCAGAGATCCACCAACACTTAGTGTTCTACCCTTTTGAGTTGTTCCTATCCCATATCCAAGATCAGAGACCATCATCCTCTTTTTGGCACAACGTGTTGTCATAAAGAAATCAAACCTTGTCCTTGTATAGCCATCATCTTGAGCAAGAGATTGGAGTGTATTGATAAGAAACTTGTTGACCGAAGATCATCAGTCTATCTTAGGTTGACCCCATCATATCTCTGATCCTCCATTTGGGAAAAATAGCAGCTCATTTGTTGACCACTCAGTAATCTTTCACCAGCTTTCCACCAGCAACCTATCTTTCCTCCACCGTCTTGTCCATATCCAGCTTCCATCATCGCCATCTTGATCTCCATCCTTGCATTGCATCCTAGAAAGTCATCATCTTTAGAAGTTCATCAACTTTGCATCCATCAACATCTTTTAGCCAAACATCTTGCATCCATTTAGCACTTGCATCTCCATGCCTGTTGAGACCAGATCTCAGAAAAGAAGAAGCATGAATCCTTATCCACCAACAACCTCATCTGATCCCAAACTTTTCACCAACGCCATGATGACCTACAATCCCCAGATCCAAGCCAGTAACCCATGTGAAGATCCAAACATCCCTTCATCCCCGTTGGCAATCCAAGCATTCACAAATCCTCCAGAAAGCCCACCAGTGACCAATGCCCTTGTACCGCAACATCAGCAAAGCACGTTTTCCCACTACCTGCCAGAAAGTACCTCCATCCCACCATCTCTCTATCCACGCATCCCCATCAAAACTATCCAAGTTCCAGCTCAAGCATATTCTCCATTTGTCCAATCATTCCCCGATCCTATCATGCAAACATCCCAAGAGCTTTCCACCATTCCCCTTTTCTTGCAAGGAAGCCTCACCAGTCCTGTAACACAAGCTGCAGCACCATCCGCTCCATCTCATACCCCTTTTGCTTCATCATCTGCTATGGCTGCCCAAGCCCAAATCCAACACTTAACCCAAAATCAGCTTCCACCTCTCCCGCAAGCTTTTACACCAAAAGCTTCGCCACCATCCGCAAGTCAAGCAACGCCTTTCACCATCAAAGGAGCACCGTCACCCTTCACCCCCAAGCACCCGTACCTTCTTCTTTGGGGTTAGCGCAATCGCTCCCCATTCCAACCTCATCTTTCTCTTGGGTGTTTCCTTCATTTTCCTCCTCACAAGCATTCGTTCAACTACAACCTCAACAAGCTCCTTTCTCTCAACCATCATTCGTGTCCCAAGCTCCCGTTGCTCCTACCATTCCATCATCCGCTGCAGTGCACCCTAACACAAGCTCTCAATGGGGCCTTATGCAAGAAGAAATGAAGGCATGGGGGATCCCATCTCAATCCTCTACATCTATGGTTGCAAGTCAACAAACCGCCTTCGTCCAAGCAGCACAACAACAACTACCCCAAACACCGCCAGCTTCAAGCTATTCGTCCCAAATCCCAAATACCTTCCAGCAAGTTCCACCACCTCAACAGCCAACTTTCCCCAGCTATCTTACCCCATCACCCTTTGCTTCTAGCTTTCCCACATCTATTCCATCTCTAAGCAACGCAGGCATGCACCCAGCTTATATCAGCCAAACGCAAAGCCAACCTCAGCAACTACCACCATCATATCCGCAAGCAGCATCGTTCCAATAGCCTCCCCCACAGCAACCACATGTCCCCTTTCAGCAAACACCCATCATTCCTCCACAACAGCAAGTCCCTTGCTATCAGCCTCAGCAACAAATCCCTATCATCCCCCAGCAACAACAAGTTCCCGCCCATCAGTTACAATAGCAAGTTCCAAATGTCCAATATCAGCAAGCAGTCCCACAACAACCGCCAGTTCAACAACAGCAAGTAGCCCAACAACATCAAGCGGTCCCATATCAATATCCCCCTATGTCACACCAGCAATATCCCCAACAACCATTGCTCCAAAATCAGTTCCAACCCATTTATCCACAGCAAGCACCATATCCAGTTCCATAGCTTCCATCACAAGCAGAAGTTCCAGTTCCCTCGCCACTCAATGCTGAGTGGGAAGCAATGAAAAACGCTTTAAAAGAGCTACAAAGTGGAACAGAGAATAAAACCTACAAGTTTGAAGAGGTGTGCTCATACCCCTTTGATCGGTCCATAGCAACTATCCCTTTCCCCAAGCATTTTGAGATGCCCAAGTTTGACAAGTATCGGGGGAAAGGAGATCCAGTAAACCATATCAAAGAGTTTTACATGGTGTGCCAAGAAGTAGCTTACAGTGATAACTATCTCCTGCGCCTGTTTCCCAAAAGCTTGGGAGGAACTGTTGTTGAGTGGTTTTACAAAATACCACATGGGACAATAAAAACCTTTGCTGAACTCTTTGAGAAGTTCATCACACACTATGCCCATAATGTGGAGAATGAGTTGTCCTTGCTAGACCTATGCAACTCAAAGCAGAAAGACGGAGAAAGCCTTGCAGAATACTTGCAAAGATGGCAGAATCTTACAACCAGGTTATCATATCAGCTGCCAGAGAAGCATCTAACAAAGATCTTCATTGATAACCTGCATCCAAAGCTATCCCATCACATGCAAATGAACTGTCTCCAGACATACCAAGACATCAAGAGCAAAGGCATAGGCATCGAGAAAGCTCTCCTAGACGAAGGCACTATTCGTCACTTCAAGGATGATTCCAAGAACAAGCCCAACAATGATAAATCCCATTACTGGAATCGTAACAAGAATGTTGTTACAGATGGAGCCATTGACACTAAGAATGTACAATTCGTTATGGCTAGTCCTACACCAGTTCAAACATACCAACTGCCACAAGCGCCCATCTATCAGCAACCACCAGCTCCCGCATATCAAGCACCTATTTATCAGCAGCCTCCTCAAGTTCATCAACCACCTGTGCAACAATACCACCAGCAATACCAACAGCAACAGCCAGCACGTCAAGGCAATCCTGTTAACACAGTTAACGTTGCCCCAAGGCAGAACAAACCCAACAATCAGAACAATCCAAAGAGGACTTTCACACCTTTGGGTGAGCCTCTGGATCAGATCTTTTATCGGCTAGCCAAGGCAAATATGATCACATATCCGCCCATCCCACAGAAGGATGACAACGCACCAAAGTCTGATTGGTATAAAGAAAATGAATACTGTGATTACCATCGTGTGAAGGGGCACACAACATTGAAGTGCATGCGGCTTAAGCACTACATCCAGGATCTCATCGATCGCAAGGAAATCCAGGTTGATGCACCAACTCAAGCTTCACCCAACGCCAGTTTGCAAATATATCAAAATGTGTTCCCCCAACACGATACCGGGAAGAGTCAAGCCAATGCCAATCAGCCCCAAAATCGTGGCAAAGGCAAGCAGGAAGATCACACAGCGGCCTACATCAACTATGACAAGTATGTCAGATGCATAACTCAAGTTGAGCCCATCCAAGATGAGCCCACCATCAATACCATCCACGTCAGAGGGCCAGATCGACAATGTGCTGCAACTACCCGCAGTGGTAGGATAACTGTTGCCGGTGCTCCTCCGAGGTCAGCTGCTCCTCCAAGGCCAACATCTACTGCATCCACAGCACAGTCTAACACCAGGCTAGCATCAAATGCACGCGCAACACAGCATAATGCACCAAGAGCACAATACAATATCATAGAGCATCTTGGGAACATGCCAGCCCAAATATCTATCTTGGATTTGCTCCGCACATCACCCATCCATCAGGAGATCCTGGACAAAGCTCTAAAAGAAGGCCATGTCCCCACGGACATTAACACAACTCAGTTTGAAACTCTTGTGGGACACCTATCAGCAGCATGTGCCTTGTCCTTCAAAGAATCTGATATACCAGATGTCGCTCCTGACCATATTCTTCCTCTCCGCATTGCCGTCATGGTCAGAGATTTAGCCATCAAACGAGTTCTGGTGGATAATGGCTCGGCCCTCAACTTGCGCACGTTAAAATTCATCAAGAAGATCAGGTTCACGGAGGCCGACATACAACATGAGCAAATCACTATCAAAGCATATGATAACTTGGAGCGTACCTCTGAAGGTACTATGACTTTGCCTATCCAGCTAGGCCCAGCAACGCAAGATACTCTCTGCCACGTTGTTGATTTTGACCTACCGTTCAATATCCTCCTCGGTCGTCCATGGATCCATTCCATTAAGGCCGTACCATCTACTTACCATCAGTGCATCAAGTTTCCACATCAAGGCACTGAGGTTACCATCCACGCTGACCCTAACCCCTTCGCATACTACCTTGCGATGGAAGCATCTTTCCCTCATTCTACTCATTGTCCTGGAACCGATATTGGTACTTCTATTGCTAGCTCATCCCGATCCCATCGCGATCTAGAGACCATCCTCTCTTCCACCTTATCATCCATCAAGATCAACAACTAGGGTTGTGGCGAATACAGCCTCAGTGATGCATTTGCTGTAGGAGCTCTTCCACGTGATCCACATACTCAAGGGCGCCCAAGTTGTCAAAACAAGCCTGTTGAAGAACATTATAAGCTCAAGCAAATCGGAAACATGACTTTTGAGTCTCATGGTACCATCAAAAGCAAAGAAATGGATCCAGATATTAACAAATGGTTATACAAAGATCCCCCATCCCGTGACACACAACTTCTTGAGTACTTCAAAGAGAAATACCCAATCCCCTACAAAAATGTCACAGAACACTATAACTATCAAGGTGGTGGTCTAGGACCACAAGAGGACGGAAATTTGTTTCCTATCATACCATCCTAGAATCCAGAACAACAAGGACTTGGCTTTAATACCTCTCGCCTGCTTGAACAAGAGCCCAATACCACAACTGCGGACACTAACATGACCAACGTGAACTTTTCGAATAGCCGAGATGACCTCATGGAAATCGAAGACATCCCCGAAGAGAAAGACATCCAATCCTACGACGATATCTTTGCTGACGACACCCTCCTGGGGACTTCTGTTCTCCAACAACTCTCCATTAACCTCATAGATCTTCCCCTCACAAACCCCGACCTCATAGATTGGGACCAACCAAGCATCGCACACATCGACGAGTTCCAAAGCGCACAAGCACTCCTAGAATTCATGGGGGCATCAGGTCCAGTAGTCAACCAGGATCCAACATCAACCTTTGTCTATCAGCTTCACCCAGAAGGATATTTTGGGGAAGAGGCAAGCTTTAGTCGCAAAAATGAAATAGCAAAAGAACATCATGAGTCTTTATGTGAAAACCCCCTTGGGGCACATTCTGATTCCAAAATAGTAAAAATAAAGGGCGTATCTTCTAGCGAAAACCTAGCAATTCAGGTGCTAGAAGATGAAGCCTTGCCTCTTCCCCCTATCCAAGATTATAGACCAGAGCAGTCGCTGATCATCATAGAGGAGACCAAGCCAATCAACTTGGGAACAGAAGAATATCCAAAGATCACCTACATTGCAGTCAACCTAACAGAAGGAGAAGAAATTGCTCTCAGTGACTTGCTCAAAGAATCAGTTATCAACTTTGCATGGTCATACACCCACATGCCTGGGCTTGATCCTAATCTTGTCGTTCATCATCTAGCAGTGGATCCTAATGTCAAGCCAGTGAAGCAGAAGCTAAGGAAAATGCATCCAAAGGTAGCATTGCTCGTCAAAGCAGAGCTTGAGAAGCTCCTCCAAGCTAAGATCATCAGAGCAATAGATTATTCAGAGTGGATCTCTAACATGGTGCCAGTCACAAAGCCTTCTGGCGACATCAGAATCTGTACTGATTTTAGGGACTTGAACAAGGCATGCCCTAAAGATGACTTCCCATTGCCAAACATAGACATGCTTGTAGACCTCACAGCGGGTCACGAAATGCTATCACTCATGGATGGATTTTCAGGCTACAATCAGATTCATATAGCAGAAGCAGATCAACATAAAACAGCATTCACAACCCCATGGGGTACCTTCTGCTACAACATGATGCCATTTGGGTTAAAGAATGCAGGGGCCACATATCAGAGAGCAATGACAGCGATCTTCCATGACATGATCCACAAGATTCTTGAAGACTATGTGGATGATATCCTTGCAAAATCCAAAACAAGAGATGAGCACCTCGAAATCCTAGAGCATGTATTTGATCATCTGAATCATTATGGCTTAAAGCTTAATCCTAAGAAATGTGTCTTTGGTGTTACCTCTGGCAAGCTTCTAGGCTTCATCGTCTCTAGACGAGGCATAGAGATAGATCCCAAAAAGGTAAAAGCAATAACGGAGATGCCTCCACCAAGAAATCTCAAACAGCTCAGAAGCCTACAGGGCAAGCTTCAATCAGTACGACGATTCATCTCTCAACTAGCAGACAAGTGCCAACCCTTCTCACATCTCTTATGCAAAGACACCAACTTCAAGTGGGATCCCATATGTCAAAGAAGCTTTGATAAGCTCAAGGAGTATCTAGCTAACACTCCAATCCTAGTACCACCGGTTTCAGGATGCCCACTCATCCTTTACATCTCAACAACAGCTACAGCACTAGGGGCACTCCTAGCACAGCATGATGATGAAAACAGAGAACGAGCTATCTACTACATCAGTCGCACTCTTGTGGGCTATGAGCTTAACTATTCACCCATGGAGAAAGCATGCTTAGCAGTGGTCTTTGCCACTCAAAAACTTAGACATTACATGCTTAGCCACACAATCAAGCTCATATCAAAGGTGGACCCTCTTAAGTATCTGTTATCAAAGACAACTCTCACAGGCCGTATGGCAAAATGGGTCATGTTACTCAGTGAATTTGACATTCAGTATGTAGATCGCAAAGCAATCAAAGGGCAAGTCATTGCCGATCAGCTAGCAGAAGCACCACTGGTGGATGCCTATCCACTAATCATGGAATTCCCCGATGAACACTTAGGCATGATTGAAGAGCAGCCCATGTGGAAACTATACTTTGATGGTTCCAACACATCCCATAGCTCTGGGGCAGGAATCCTATTCGTCACACCTCAAGGTGACTATATTCCAAAATCATTCAAGTTGGGATTCCCCTGTACCAATAACATTGCAGAATATGAGGCACTCATCTCAGGTCTCAGAACAGCTATCCAATGGAACATCACAGAACTACAAGTCTTTGGAGATTCACAGCTCATTATCAAGCAAGTCCTTGATGAATATCAGACAAAGGATGACAAATTGCTACCCTACAAGAAACTAGTGGATAAACTGAAAGAGCATTTCCTACATCTACAGTTCACACAGATCCCAAGGCTTCAGAACAAAGTAGTAGATGCAATGGCAACCATCGGATCCTTATTGGAAATACCACATGACGCAACACAATATGAATTTTTAGTCGAGCAGCTACACTTGCCAGCTTATGAGAACACCGATGCGAACATGGTGTGTGTCTTGGTTGGTCCCCAATCCCCATGGTACCACGAAATCCATGCATATCTAAAAAATGGTATCATATCTCCCCATCTCACCAATAACCAATGCCAAAACCTTATTCGCAGAGCTTCCCGCTACACTCTTGTAGCCAACACCCTATATCGTCGCGGGTATCATAATGTCCTGTCTAGATGTTTAGACTCAAACGAGGTCGTCCTGGCCTTACAAGAAGTTCACGCTAGAATTTGTGGTGCCCACATGAGTGGCATGGTTCTAGCAAAGCAGATGCTTAGAGTTGGATATTATTGGCCAACAATGGAACATGATGCATGTGAATTTGTCAAGAAATGTCTCCCATGTCAACAGCATGCCAATTTGATACATGCACCAGCACAGGATCTACAGCCTATTGCACCACCATGGCCTTTTTCATGTTGGGGCCTCGACCTCGTTGGCTTGATCACCCCCCTCTCTTCGGATGGACACAAGTATATCATAACAGCCACAGAGTACTTTACCAAATGGGTTGAAGCGATTCCGCTCACCCTTACTACTGGCATCCAAATATCCAAGTTCATCCTCTACCATATCATTTGCCACTTCGGCATACCATCTACCATCTTCACAGACCATGGCACACCTTTTGAAAACCAGCATGTGGATGATCTATGTGCCAGACTCCACATCCATCACCGTTTCTCCAGTCCATATTTCCCTCAAGGAAATGGCCAAGCTGAGGCAACTAACAAAACTATCTTAAAAATCCTCAAGAAGGTTGTCAATGATTCTGGTCGTGACTGGCACCTCCAAATCAATCCCGCCCTTTGGGCCTACCGCACTTCTTATCGCACTCCCACAGGCACCACCCCATACTCCCTTGTATATGGTACTGAAGCCGTTCTACCGATCGAGGTCGAGCTTCCATCCTTGCGCGTCTCCATGAAGAATTACATAACTGATGAAGACTATCGTGTGGCCCGGCTCACACAGCTAGATCTGCTAGATGAAAAGAGACAGCAAGCTTACGATCACCTAGTTGCATACCAGAATCGACTCAAAAGGAGTTATAACAAAAAGGTCCATCCTAGACAATTCCAAGTCGGTGACATGGTCCTTAAAGAAAATCAGAAGGTCCTAGCAAATAGAGAAAAGAAAGGCAAGTTTGAGCCTACTTGGTTGGGCCCCTATGTTGTCACCGCATCCTTTGGCTCCGGAGCCTATCAGCTATCAACACCAGAAGGTGAGCCCTTGAATGATCCTATCAACATCATCCATCTGAAGAGGTTCTATGCCTGAACCTGATCCTGCATATATCAGAAAATCCAAAAACATTCAAAAAAGCAAAAAAGCAAAAAAAAGCAAAAAAAGCAAAAAAGCAAAAAAGAAAAGAGAAAGAGAAAATAATCGTCCAACGGTGAAAACTTGGCAATTCAAGCGCCTTGGACAAGTATGTTGGTGAAAACCTGGCAAACAGGTGCCAACATAGTAAACTGGGCTATTTATCTATTCAGTTGTCCTTTCAGCTACCGTCCTCTTCCTCCATCCATAACAGATCTCCCAGCAGTTCCATCTCCCCTATCCTCCAAGCATTCGGCTTCCATCTTCCTCCAACCCATCTGCAATCCATATCCTATTCCAAAGCTTTGTACCATATCTTGTACCATATCCTTATCCCTTTCCTGTACAGCGCTTTCCTCCTTGTATTTATCCTTCTTGTCTCCGTCCTAGTGAGAGTCCCGCTGAGTGTGATCTTCCTATCCCCAATCCTGAGCTTCTGTACATATCCCTTGTGCATATCATTCCTCCTTGTTGTACATAACCTTTGTCCGTCCTGCAGCAGCATTTGATCAAATATCTTGTCCCATCCCCAGCCTCAGAAAATTTGTAGTCCCACTCGGGCCTTGTGCTTCAAGCAACATCAATTGTCGACTTATCCTTGTTCACCGTGATTATTCCTTGAACTTCAGCTTTTGCCAGCGAACAACAACACTTATTCTCTCACCAACCATGGGTCCTTGAGGATATTTCGTTCCTCCTGTCTGACCTAATCTTCCATCCTAGTCCTTGAGGATATATCGTTCCTCCTGTCCGACCAATCTTCCCACCATCAATCAAACCTAATCTCTCTCCTTGGCAAAGGATGTCTTTTTGGAGTTATCATTTTGATCTTGGGTTTTGTCCTTTTGATCTTGTTAATCTTTTTGGCTTCTCATTATCCCACCAGGGTCACCACGATTCATTATATCATGGTGTGCTACGTGTGCGGATAATCTGGGGCAAGGTCTTTTGATCTTTCGCTTCTGCCTGTGAGTCAGTTGTGTGTTTGTGGTTCCTTCAGCATCGGTTCTGCCATGTCACCTCTGCGCTTCATGTGTGATGTTGGGGCAACCCTGTGTGTTTTTTTAGCGTCAGTCCTCTGCAACGCTGGTGACAAGGCCTCGTGATCCCAGTATCCTTGGCAGGTCTCTAGCATTGCTATATTAAATCTAGGTTGTGCACTCCCGTTTGTACTTGGAGCTATCTGGTCCCTTGCATTTATCATATAGATTAATCTTGCATCTTTGCATGCAGCTGCATCTTGCATCTTGCATTTCCATCTCATCTTGCATATCATCCATATTTGTTCTTAGAAGTGAGGTTATTTATCTCCCCTTTCTTCCTAGGCCTTTCCTTCCTCGTCCCGCCGGGCACACTCTGTCCCAGGGCGTAATCCCTCTTTCTCCTTGTCCCACTGGGTGCGTCTTCCATGATTTTGTCTCACCGGGGCATGTATTCCTCTTTCTTCTAGTCCTCCCAGGCGTCATACCCTCTTCTTCTGATTCTAGCCTCGGCATCTTGTTTTCTTGTCTTTGACGCCATGCCACTTGCGGCATCGCATCAAAGAGGGGCAAAATGTAGACACCGAAAAATCCTTCAGAAAATAAATTATTTTTGTTTTCTAAAAATCCTTGATGACATCATCATTTATTAATTAATTATTTATTTAATTAATTAATTTATTTTTTATGGCATTAAATCCCTCTCTCTTAATTAAAAATCTTTAATTAAGGAATCTAGCCTAAAAATGTCATTTGGACATTATCCCTAATTTATTAATTATTTAATTAATAAATTGACCAAAAAACCTTCAAAATAAATTAATTTATTTTTAATTTATTTTTTATCCCAAACTTGGCCAAATTCCTTAAGACCACTAACCTCTTCCAAAATCTTCTAATCCCTTCTTAATTTCGATTAAAAGGCTAATCCCATCTTTTCTAACCCTAATCCCAAGGTTAAATATTTAACTAAGGTTAAATATTTAATTTTCATATTTATTGAAAATATTTTAATAAATATTCCTAAACTTAAGCTTTTGGAATGAATAACTTTTATTCCATGAAACTAAGGAGAAATCTAGACTCTTCTAGAATCTTCTCAAATCCACCCTCTTCACCCATCCTAATCCTAATCTAATCCTAATCCTACCCTTTAAACCTTTGTGCAATCCTAACCAAGCTTAAGACTTTCCTAAACCAAAGCAAAGTCTTTCCTTCCAAATATCTCAACCACAAAGCATTTATTGCTTCCCCAAAGTCTTCAAAGCCTCTTAAAGCTAATTCATTGCTCTTACAAGCATTTATTTGGAGAGTTATGAGCTTGGAGCCCCCTTTGTTGACTCCTCTTTGCCCTTCCCTTCATCCACTCACCTTGTGACATGTGTCATCTCCTGATTGGCTGAGAACTAGCACAATCCATGTGCTTCCCTTTGAGTGAATCTTGGCCTCTCTTAAGGATTTCAATCCTGGCCATTCATTCCTCCTACCCCAAGCCTTTAGAAATCCTATAAATACCCTCACTTCCTAAGGCAAATCATCTTTCAACTTTCAAACTTAATAGCAAAGTTATAATGTCATTTTCATTCTAGCATAAGCATAAACTCATCTTTTTTAGATCATTTTCAAGCTTAAATCACAACTAAATTAGCTTAAATGGATTAACATAGATTCATTTCTTGTTTCAATCTTAGTTCAATCATTTAGCTTTGCATATTTGTGTGTTCTTGAGGCCTTTGAGGCAAAATAGGTTCCTCATACCTATTTTGTGTCATTTTGGGTCTTCATCAACCTCAAATCATCCTACTTTGCATGCTCCAAGTGCTTGAGTTTGCACACCCACATCCCTCTATATCTAAGCATATCAAACGGTGCATGGGCGCATCCGTTTTAAGCTTAAACTGAGGTGGCTTTGATTTTAGTTTGTTTACCTTTGAATTTGATTTGATTATATGCTATGACATTTGTTTGTCTTTGGCCTTCAAAATAGGTTTAGGTGCACTCTCAAATCCTAGTCTATAGCAAGCAATCACCATTTCAAACCATCATGATTTGAAGTGAAAACATAGACGAGTTACAAGATTTCATACCTTTAGGATGAATTGAACTTATATCATTTCTAAGATTCCTTTCTACTAGGATTTATTTGGTGAAATGGTGGGGCTTCTTGCTTGTAGTGCCTACAACCAAGGTTCAAACCTCACAGGGTTACTCTCTACTATGTCAAAAATTGAGAGGCCCCCAAGATCTTGTATCTTGATTTACCCGCAGGATGTGGAGTGGGGCATTTGCATTCCACCTAGGGAGTACATCCCTAGCTTAAATTTTTGCCAAAAAGAAAAAACATTTTCATGTAGGAACCGGGTCTGATTTCTATTGTAACCCATTCTCTGTTGCTCTGATCCTTCTATATGATATTAATTTGGGATGCTATTTTTAGTTCTTACAGAGGCTAAGTGGATATAATTTTTTTACAACATAAAAATATGCGTATAAGAGATTGCTAATTATAAAACATCGATAGCCTTGAAGTGTCGTTGTTGTGATTGCATGAATATACATCTACTATATGAAGGAAATATGGTGTAGAAACATTTTGGAGGAAATTGACATCTATTTGCAAAGCTAGATTGGATGAAATACATTTAACACTGAGATTTAAAGACAAATAATTTCATTTGTATAAGATCCAAAATGTAGCACACAATGAATTTACAATAAAAAATAACCAGTTTTCCATTTTAAAGAGATGTCACCATTCTACTTTTTTTTAAAAGCAATTTTAACGTTAGGGAAATAACCTAGTAGTTTTAGTGATTATAACTAAACACAAATAGTCCTTCCAGCCTTCAACATAGATCTTCTGCTCCAACTCTCTACAATCTCCTTTTCTCCCCTATCATCTTCTCATCTTGAAGACCAAATTTTCTCTCTTGCATTCCTCCATGCACCCCCATTCTCTGTTATCATTTATATAAAATTACCCATTTCCTCCTCTGCCATGTGTCATGTGTGCCATCCAATTTTGATGTGAAGTCTCCCCAAATCAAAATAAGTTCCATTGCCATTTAAAAAATAAATTTAAAAGCCCACCCTCTCCTCATTTGATGAATCCCCCATTAATGTACCAATAGCGCTCCCTTAATTGTGCATCCTTTCCTCTTCTTACTCAAGTGGACTGGGAGAGGAACAAGAGAAAGATTCCTCCTTTCATGTTCTTCCTACGTGATTTTAGCATTTCTCCACACATTCCCTTTACTCTCGCATGACTCCAAAAATAAATAACTAAACTATCAAATAATTATAAATTAAGGAAATTTAATCTTGACTAGGGAATATGGGTTGTGACATACAACTTCAAAAAAGTTGAGAAAATGGATAATGGAAAAGCTAACATGGTAAGGAAGCTAAAAACATAAATTCTAAAATTAAAAATATGAGATTATAAATCTACCAAAAATATTAAAGTGTACAAAATTATATATACCTATATGTATATGGAATTACATATATATGTTAAAATATGCATAAAAAGCATACAGGTATATATTTATATACAAATATAAATCATTAAATTAGAATCTATAGTGAAGAAATTACATAAATATGCTTAATAACACAAAATTTTAAAGGCAAATACTACCACTATGTGGTACTTGTTTTATTTTACTATGAAAAAGAATTGTGAAGCAAATATAAAATACCAAAGTCATTATTAGTACTTACCCGATAGGCTAAGCAAGTAATATTGCAATGAGTTTTGGATTTCCTAATTTAGCTAGTGATTAAAACAATGTTTTGGACGAATAAAAAACTACTATATTTTTTATTTATTATATATTATATACTTTGTATTATACAAATGTTATATTTTTAGCTTTATCATATATAAAAAAAAAATTAAAATTTGATTGGCTAAACCATTTGAAGTGTTATTCATGAAATTTGTGAAATTCAATTATGTTGCTTTATTGTACAGGCAAAATTCATGTATTAAAAAAAGGCTTTGTTCTCTATTGAGCGTGTTCAGACTATCTTCCTCTAGCGTATCATCAGATGTCATTGGTCCACTTCTCATAGCATCATTTTGGGGGGGCCATCTTTGATCTGGTTTGGTTTATTCACTACCTTAATTATTTTGTAGACTCCAATGACGGTCACAACATATATTCCTACCTAGCCTATTTCTCTTCAGTGGCACTTGCCAAGTCGGACCTCTCCTCCAAAGCCCATTGCTGGTATGACCAGGCCTCATCCCTTTTAGGTTCCCTCAGGATTGACATTGATCACCTCCCCTCTATCAGTTCTCACTTGACGCTCTGGCTCATCTCCTCTCTTCCAGACAGGAGTTTAACAGACATATCAGACTTGACATATATAGGTAGTATATCACCACGACTTGGATCAACCCATGGGTGCGTCTGCACCCGAGGATGTCTTTTTTATGCTAAGCACTTTGTAGACATTCAAGATGGGATTATTGTTCATCCTAGATAATTATCTCACCACCTTCGAGCCTAGACAGATAATCACATTGACAAAGATGATCTGATTTGCAGGTTATACACCCTAGCTAAGATTGAGATTGAGACGCACTTCATCTTCCATTGTCCTACTTACTATGAGATCAGAGGGAGATTCTATTGCTTATTCATAGGGTGCAGTTCCATGGCTTCTTTCTTTAGCTACACTGATCAGAGATGCCTGACACTTTATCTCTGTTAGACTATATAGCTTCGTGAGCATACTCTACAACTTCTTTTCCCCTAGAGACATATATCCGATCAGCTCATTACGACCTTCTTCTCACCCTCATATCCATTACGGGAGGTGAAGTGGCCTCACAATTTCTAGATTACCAAACACTCTAGATTTGTGAGACCCCACAATACCTTTACCAGTCAGTGATACATCTCTAGTAGCTCACAATGATGGCCCAGGATTCCTGCTCGTCTTGATCATTATCCTTTAGTGATGGATTTCTTTCTACCTGAAAATGATCCTTAGTCCTTCTCTCATGTCTGTTCTTCTTGCTTGTTGTTTCTTGTTCTCTTCTTTCTTTTTTCCTCTTGCTTGCTTTCCTGGCCACTGTTTGGTGGTCTATTGGTTCATTGTTCCTTTTGTTATACCTTTCCAGTCCCTTGGACCCTTGTTGGTCTCTTGTTGGACATTATTAAATTTATCTTATCTTATTTATCTTATCTCCACATAATTTTTTATTATAGATTATTAAATTTTAGAAATTTATATCTAATAATTATATTTTTAATTTTTACAATTATGACTATTGAATTTTTTTTTATAAAAAACTATGATTTTAAACTATTTTGAATAGTTTCTTTATTTTTATTTTTAATAACCCTAAAAGAAGATATATTATATTGTTAAATGCCCTACCCTACCTTGCTCCACCACACCGATAATAAGTTTCTTAAGTTAAAAATAGAATTATTATTAATAAATATTCATCTTGATATAAATTATTTTTCCTTTTACTGTACCTTTCCAGTCCCTTAGACCCTTGTTGGTCTCTTGTTGGACATTAATAAATTTATCTATCTTATCTTATCTTATACATTATAAAATTCTAATCATTTATATTTAATAATTATTTTTTTAATTTTTACAATTATGACTTGAAATAAACAATGATTTTTTTTATTAATTTAAAAATAAAATTAAAATAAAATTCCTTCAAGATATATTTAGTTAATTTAAAGTATATAATAAAAATTTAAAAACTAAATGACACTAGAATGTTAATTCTAATACAAATTATTTAGTATACAATATTATACTTATTATTAATATTATTATATAAATACAACTATTATAACATCTTAATTTTGTGTCATGGAAACATTTGACAAATAACTACCCAAGCTCTACAACTTCCCGCCCAAGCTCTGTTTTCAAACTGCAAGCTCCCATGCCCGCATCCCCTGGGGGAGAATCTCCCTCCCTGGCAAGCCCCCCTTCTCGACCCCATGCTGGTCCCATGATTACCTCTGCCATTGACTCATTGAAAGATTCAACAAAGGGAATCCTTAAGGTGTCCTCTTCTGCCGATGCCCCTTCAGCCCCCCCAAAATCCAGCAGGAAAGGTGCTCTTGTTGGTGAAGCCTAGAAATCTCTGGATGCTACCCTGGTGGATTTCATTCAGACTGAGGAATGCGCCAAAATTTCACTCTTGAATTATGTGGTGAATAGGACTATGGGGGATTTTCAGTTGGCACTGGTGGGTCGATTCTTCAACTTTCTACCTACCATTGAAATGGTCAGGAAATGGGTGTCTACCCAATTGAAGATTAAGGGATTTGTCCTTATCTCTGCTATGTCGAGTGGGTTGTTCCTGTTCAAGTTCGCTACTTTGGAGGACCTGGCCTTTGTATTGTTAGGGTTGTGGGTCTATGGAAATCACTTCCTTGCCCTGGCAAAATGGAAATCTAGGTTCAACCTGACGACTGAGCTGACTAGAATGGCCCCAGTTTGGGTTCGGCTCCTTGGTCTTCCACTTGAATATTGGGATGAACAAGTTTTTGGATGGATAGGAGACTCCTTTGGCACATTTATCATGATAGACAAGGTAACCCACTCTAAATCCAAGCTGGTGTTCACTAGATTCTGCGTGAATGTCACCCTGAATAAAACCCTCCCCAACTTTGTTATTTTGAAATCCAAACTAGGTAGATGAACTCAAGCACTGGTGTATGAAAATACCACTCTCTATTGCCAAAAATGTGATACCAGAGGTCATTCTAGTGATACTTGCAAAGCCTCTCTGCTGGGAACCAAAAAAGGGAATAAGGATAAGCGAACCGCTGAGGAACCACCCTCGGCAAAAGGAGAGGAGAAAGAGAAGTCCAGCCCACTCTTGGTGGCTGAAGCGCTGGAAAACCCAAAGGGGGAAAACTCAGAGATGGAAGAAGGTGAGATAGTCTCCCCCCTAGAGAACAAAGTGGTACACCCTAAACTCGAAGCTCCAAATCCCCGGCCAATGGAGGAGCCAAAACCGCTACCAATGGAGGATCCATTGGAGAACCCCTCGGTGGCCACCCCAGAGATGAGTGAGATTAGCCATACTATGGTGGACCAGCCTGCCATTATGGTTTCTCTTGAGCTAAACTCCCCTAAATTTGATACAAAACCTCCTTCATAGTTGGATGAAAAGAACTACCCTCCCTCTCCCAACTCTCTGGGTGCTGATTGTTGTGTGGAGGAAGATGACGGGAAATGGAAAATGAAAAAAAGAAAACCAAGCCCAAGAAAGCTGATGTGGGGATGGAGACACCCAGAGGAAGGCCATTAGATCGCACCAAGAGATCAAGATGGACTACAAGGGATGTTGTAGCAGGTAGGGAGAAAAGTTGACAATAACATAAAATGAAATCATCGTGAACCCAAGAACTGTAAGATATTGAAGGAAGAGAAGGAGGTTTGGGAAAATTTGCAAAAAGGAGGGCTTACTCCTTTCATGGTTTTGATGAAGGGGTTACCAAGAGTTTTGTTGACAACTAGAAGGATGACACTATTAGTATTGGGGAGATGGATGTCAAGATTACCGAGGATCTCATTATTGAGGTTTGAGGCCTTAGCTTGAATGGGATGAAATTTTATAGGGACAAGAAGGTCTCCTACAATGCTATTCACCATTTCCCTAAGGACAAAGAGGAAGCTAATAATCTGGTCAAGGATACTAGGGGTTTCTATGATGTCTTGATCTTCAAGGATATCTTGTCCAAGGTGATGGTAGCTATTATGGAATACATAACAATTGATGGGAGGTATAAACGGGCCCATTATTATCACTTTGTCCTTCTCTATCACTTTAGGTATAATTTTAGGGTTTCTTTTCCCTATTATCTTCTTAATTACTTCTCTTCGATAAAGCATTCTTGAGCATAAAAGAAAAGAGAATAAGCTGATTCTGCATGAAGGGCTTATCCTGCTCATTATTGAGCACGTTAAGAAGATTTCAGCTCTCAGCCCTTCTCCTCCCCATTTTTTGAGTGGAGGTTTTTCCATTAGTGTGGTAAAAAGTAGGGAGGAAGTGGTTAAGGAGGGCTCATATTCTAAAAAAATGAAATTTGAAAAGAAAAGTGGCATGGAGACTGAGTCAAAGGGGGCTAGTTTTGGGGGTTTTTCATATTTTAAAGGGAATTCTCTGTCACAAACTAAGAATGAGAGCAAAGACTCCCGGTCTACTACTGGGAGTGATATGAAAGCAGAGGGAATTACAAACATTGAGATTGTTTTGGATATGGGTGATCAGAATGATCCTAGGGGTCAGAAGGTCCCTATCCTAGTGGACTATGCCAGCTCAGTGGACCATGATGTCCACATTTCTCTGAATAATGAAGCAACCACTGAGGAGATGTTTGGTAAAAATTAAAATGATGTCAGAGGTAAGGAGACCCCTCTAGACAAGGATATTCCATCCTCTTCCAAAACTATCCCTTTCCTAAAGGCTGTTGATTTGCAGGAGAGGAATGTTCAGCTCCTCAAAGAAGATTTGGAGGACAAAATTTACCCTCCTTTTGGGGTTTTTGAAATAGCCAAAGTGATGTCCATGTATTCCTTCTGACTTGTTAAATGGTTTTTTCATGAGTTCAAAACCTCGAGTCTCAACCTCAGGTAGCTCTCCACTAAAGTGAATAATATTCAAGATAGGTTGTATTCTGGATTTTACGGGATGATCAAAACTAGTGAAAACATGGCTCATGCAAATATGGGCTTGCTACAGGATAAGGTTGACATGATGGAGGCCACTCTCAAGAAGATCCTGATGGATACTATGGTTGACTACATAAATAACATCAAACAAGAGTTAAATGATGGGTCCCCTATTAAAATTGATGATAATAATGATGATGAGGATCTATATGGCCTTGGAAAGCGCACCAAATTGTCAAAGAAGAAGAAGATCCAAGAGAGAATTTTGGATCTCTCAGACCTCAATGCAGCCATCACTAAAATGTCCAAGGCAAAAAAATATACAGAGGCAACTTTGTTGGAGTATGCCTAGTTCTTTTGTTTTCTATTTTATGTTTTTTCTGTCTTTGTCGGTGGGTGTTGGTTTTTCTTTACTGGTTTTAGGCTAGTTTTTTGTTGTTGGTTCGGGTCTGTAGGTAAGCTGGTTGTTTGTGCCCTATCTCTTTTTGGTGGTTTTAATGGTGTATCTTTTGTAACTATCTTGTAAGGGGTTTCGGGCCCCCATTTAAAACTTGTTTTTACTACTATTCAAAAACATAAAATGAAATCTATACAGTTAATATTGAAAACAACAAGCTTTGTTTTCATAATAAATTCAAAAATTTCTTTCTTTTACATTACATAGATACTAAAAGAATAATCCTTTCAAGTTCTCTTAAGGTAAAAATAATATTTCTTAAAATATTTAAACCCTCAAGTGACTTTTTTTTTAATATTAAGAGGTAACATAAATCATAAACATAAACACAATCTGAAACCAAACCAATATACCTTTTTTTTCTTTTATAAAATATAAATATTCTCCAATAATCAACATAATTTTGTTTGAACATAATTCTACCATAAATCCCTTCTTCTTATAAAAATAAAACCAACCCTTAACCAAAATTTTATAAATAAAAAGAATGTAAAAATACATAGATTATTCCCTTACAAAGATAATACATGATTTTCTTTTGTTACAAATAAAATAAGCAAATGACTCCACTTTTTGCAAGATTTATTTCTTCTACTAAAGCTTTTACCTCTTTTCCTTCAAATGTAAGAATCCTGCAAATGACATAAAAATTTCCTATTTTACCATTGAGGCTCACCTCCCATCTTATGCCTTTACAAGTCCTCCCCAAAGCTAGGAGAATGAAAAAACTAGCTGAGAATATTCACAGCCAAAAAAACATACAAATAATATTTACAAAAAACAAACACAAGACTCTCAACCCAAAGGATTTCACAAAGGATCTCAAAATGATCCAAATGTATGGGTTAAGGTGGACTAAAATTTTAGGAGGATAATTCCATAAAGAAAAAACAATACAAAGCCTTCAAAAGGCCACAATGTCACCACCTTCCTTTTCATTTCAAACCCTAAAATCCCTTATAACCCCCAAATAGAAACATGCCAAAAACACCACTTGTGACCCCCAAAAGAAAATAATGGCCAAAAAAGATCCCATAATCCTTGCCTTATCCATCTCCTCCATGAGGAGAGACTCTAAACTCACTAATGTGTCCTATTTCTCTTCACCCCAAGGCTACTCTGCCCTCCCATGGGTGAGTTTAACCTTGCAATCCCACAACAACCATAAACTTGAGAAAAAAAGAAACTCCATAAAGTCACAACAAACAAACTTACAACACATTTCCTACACATTATATTTACATAATAACATAAACATAAAAGATGAGGCCACCAACTCTTCTCACAAGTTATGGAAAAAAATAATTTGAGGAAGAGCTCCAAGTCCAAGTCCTACTCCTTTGCACAAATCTTCTGTAACTCTTTAGTTGTCTCCAAAGTTGGAGAGTGGGTGAATAATTTCCAAGTCTTGGGAGATTACACTAAAAAGGCTCTACAAAAATCCCAAACCCTCTTGGAAGAATACATCAAATTCTATTTATTGGTCTTCCCAACTCCTTACATGGTTACTAAAAATGGGCTCTAAAAAGGTAACTTTTAAAAGGGAACAACTTGCACTAAAATAGAGGACCCTCTAACCAAGACCTTTCTTCCAAGAGTTTATTTTCGTCCATCTTGGAAAACCAACTTTTGGAAGGGCTCCCAAGTCAACTATGAGTTTTCCTAGGGTTAGAAATGACCCTTACACATAGGTATATCATGTGGTCTTGCTAAATAAGGCCTAAAAACAACCCTAGGTGTCCATTTAATTGCTCAAAAGTCCACCTAGAGTTCACCTAAGGGTTCCAAGGGATGTGACCTTACTCTAATCTCTCTACTCAGGAGGTTATCATTAGGATCCTACAAGGTACTATACTAGGTTTGGTTGCAACCAATCATCTCTCAAATGGACATGTCATTGCCACATAATCACACCACAAGTGTCAAGTGACACCACTAAATATATACATCATAATACACACTTGGCATGTCCATTTGTAAAATAACAATTTACAATTAAGAAATTAAATTTATCAAATTACAATCTAACATATACTCAACATTAGAATTATGAATTAACTCACTTTGAAATGAGGTTTTGTCTCTTCATTAGACACAACCATGGTTTTAGTCATGCACGTAGGATTGATTCTAGTTCTCCAAATTAATTCCATGGTCAATTCCTACACAACTCAATTCAAACATTAGTAGCTCATGATATCATATGTATATACATAATGTATGAACATAAACATCTTTCAGGTAATTTCCATATGCAAAAGATCTCAATATCTAATTCAAAATCCAACAGTAATTTATGCATTTTTCCACATGAAATTTAAGCATATGAATTAACAAAATTTCCTCACCAAACATTTAACTTTCAATTAAATCCACATCTCATCATTATTTGAATTTCATTTGTCATTTTCCTAAATAACTCATATAAACATATATACTCAATTCCAACAATTCAACATTCATCTAAATCAATAACCATAATGTATCATAAAATCATCATTGTGAGTATGGAAAACATCATAAAATATAATGTATCATCATGCAATGTAATAAAATCCATGTCGAAAGAGTAAAATCTTGTAATGCATCAAAATATAAACTCGAATACTAGGTCTATCATAATGATAAATGGAAATTCTATGAAGGGCCATATATATATATATATATATATATATATATATATATATATATATATATATATATATATATATATATATATATATATATATATATATATATATATATATATATATATATTGTGAGGCCTCACCCCGACCCATCATAGCATTACTGATTCATTTACACTTTGATACTTATGTTTTGATACATTGATACACTTTTTGATTATCCAAACAAAGACTCGAGATATTATGTTTGATGATGATTATATTGTATGGATTACATTTTGATGTGGACTAGGACTGAGGATATAATGTTGATTTTGTCTATACATGCTTAGATATGTGACTTGATGTGAAATACTTAATCATGAATGGAACTGATTATTATGTGGATTATGCTTTACAAAGTATGGATAATATGTTAGGATGATTTATGGGATTACTATGTTTTGACATTTCTAAATGAAAATGATAACTAGGAATTAAATTCTCCATATTGATTAATGTTGCTAAGTATGAATTGAATATGTATATTGCATGTGATTTTATTAACTGGGACTATTGATGCTCGAGTTTAGTGTGCAGGAAAGAGAATCATGGAATCAATTAGAGAATCAGTAACCAAACATATGTGCAAACTGTAAAGCCAAGGTTGAATCTAATGAAGAGATTCGAACCTCGTTGTTAAGTGATTTAATTTGTGACCGTAAATTGTATGTATGTATTAGGTGTTCTCACTGTGTAATTAGTGACATGTCAATGTTGTATTATGTCATTTTATAGTGTCACTTGACACTTGTTATGTGTTTATGTAATGACATGTCTACTAAGGTTGGCAATGTAAACCTAATCCTAACTGACTCATTAGGAACCTAATTAAACCCCCTTGTTGGAGATGCTTGCAAAGTTTGACCAATTTGACTATTTAAATTTAATTCTTTTCTAGCCACTTCTAGAGGCCAAAAAGAGGTTCTAAGGGACAAATTTAGCAAAATCCAAGTACCTTAGTGATAGGGGTATGGGTTAGGAATATTTTTAACACATCTAGAACCCCCTAGTGGCCTTGGTGACCCTTTTTATGCCCCATTTTTCACATGATACGAAAATGGATTGAGACTTGACATTTACCCAAACCCACACTCCTTTCCAATCTTGCATTTATGATAGGGGACAAGGAAAAGCCAAAGGACTTAAGGGTCAATTCTGAATTTAATGTTGGTGGGTGGGTAGAAGTTGGAGGTCTTTTTAGAGGCTCTTGGTAGAGTTAGTGGGTGTTCACCCACTCTCTATTTTTAGAGACATTAAGGTTTTGGATTGAAGGAAGCAAAAGGGATTGGGCTCTTCTCAAAATTCATTTTACCATAACACATTGTGAAGTTTGGTCTCCATTGCCATGAAAGTTCTTTGTTTTTGTTGTAAGTAGATTAGTATGTTTTTTTTTTATTCTCTTGCATATGTGATGTGTATTTGTGTTACTACTATGTAAGGGAATGGGATTTTGGGTTTGAATTTTTGCTTATGGTTTTATCTTTGTTTTGAATATGGGAGTTTTGTGAAGGGTGTAATGGCATTACTCACCCTTGGATAGGGAAGAAGTGGTCATGTATGGGGGAAGGGGTTAGTTGGATTCCATGATAGTGTAGAGTCTCTTCTCATAGAGAGAAGAGGGAAAAAAATGCAAGGTGTATGGGCCCTTGCATGCCATTGTTAATGATCCTAATTTGGGGCGAGATAAGGAGAAGATTGGATAGAAAAATGTATGTGGTTTTAGCCTTGAAGAGGCATGTTTATTGAATGTATTATTTCATCATTCTCCTACATGGAAGTCCACCTTCACCACTTGTTATGGGTTCATGGTGAATCCCATTGTGTAAGCCTTGGGAGGGTGTTCTTATTGTTGTGTTTATGTTATGTGCATGTGTGAATGTCAACGGTTGGTTACTAGTTCTCCTAGCTCAGGGGTGGTCTCCTTGAGACCTATGATGGGAGGTAAGCTTCCCATGGTTCTCCTCATGTATTTGCAGGTTTGAAGTCAAGATGATTGTGAAAAAAGCTTGGGAGAATTTCCTATTTTGGTGTAGTTGTGTGAGAGAAACTTTAATGTTTCATGGTTAATCTTTTGGTATTGAGATTCATCTCTTGTTGAGTGTTGTAATGTTCATATTGAAATCTACATCAAGTGATATGTGAAATACTCTTATTCATTATGCAATAGCTTCATTAAAGGAAGGAACATTGTATGTTATCCATTTGATTGTATTGTTCTTCTATCTTGAAGATGTGTATTTATATTTTGAGAGATTAACATAATGTAAATGAAGAATCTTTATTTTCATGTCTATTTTATTCTATTCTTTGGAATAATGAAGTTAATCTTCCATTGTAGAATGATTCCAATGTTGATAAGAAAGACATGTAATAGTTCATAAAAAGTAAAGTTTCTTTTTGTATGAAAAGCTTATAATCTCTTCAATGTTTGATTGTAAATTTTCAAGATCAATACACTCAATCTCTTCTTTGAAAAAAACTTCAATTTCAATAGGATCAATACTTAACTTTGAAACCAATATTGCAACCTCAAATTCCTTTAAAAAAATGAAACATGATAACAATGGTTAATTGAGCAAGTTAAGACTCTAATAAAAAAATTCACCTATTACTAATAATCAATTCATAACCTTCTTAGTATAATGCATTAGTAGGGGATAAATACATGCAATTGACTTCTTCAATAACAAAACAAAGAGAACAATATATTGGAAGAAATAATCTAACAATAACAATGATACTTCCCAGAATTTTTAGAGAGAAAAATTGCTCTCTAGAAAATGTATGGGAAGGGAAAGAATTTGCTTTTACCACAGAGAATATTCTCTTCCCAAGATACTTTTCCTAATTAGAGTTAGTATACTAACCCGTAATATAATCCTTCTATTAGAAAAGAAAAGCTAACTCCTAAAAATTAATAAAGGAATTTAAAACATGACTTACTTTTGAGTTAGATTGTATGTGGGTCCCACTCATATATTTCCTTCCCTTAAATGGGCACAGGAAATGATGAAAAAGGAAGGCTCATTCAACATATACTATAACTTAAAAACTATTAAAAAGGGGAAAACCTCGATGCAAGTTGGAGAGGGAACCCTTTTATTTAATCACCACCTTCTTGACATTATGCTTGGGCTCCACTTTTAAACCTGCGCCATCTATCCTTTCCTCTCCCCAATGCACCTTGCTTTCTTGTCAAGGCATGTACTTGCTGTTGACTTGTCATTCATCTCCTTCCTTACCATGCGTAAGTCTATGCAAATAAGAGTGTTTATCCCTCCAAGTAAGTGGTCTGGGGTCATGTTAAGCACCTTGATCGGGTCTTTGCATGTATTTGGATTTTCCCCCCGTTCTGCTTCCTTCTGCACCCATTTTCCACTTCCTATCTGCATTTCCTGGCATTCTAGGCTGGGGTCTTGAGGTTTTTGACATCAAGGTAAAAGTCAACCTTGAGGGTCAAAGTCGACCTCGACTCTAACCTAGGTCAGGGTCGACCTCGACTCTGACCTAGGGAAGATTTGACCTCATCCTTGACCTCCAGTTCAAATTTCAAATTTTTTTGATTTCTAGGTATTAGTTTTCAAAAAAATTCTTTTCCCACCTCTGGGTCAGCCATTTCGGGTTTTGCATTGGTAAATCCTTAAATTACATTTAATATGGGTCCATTTCTAGGGGTTAAAGTTAATTGGGATTTAATTCCCCAATGTCAGCCTTCTCTATAGGTTTGTGCCCTAGTTCACTATAAAAGGAGGTCTTCCCCTCTCATTTTCTCATCCATTATTCACATCTCATCTTCAAGAAATTTCATGAGCAAGCTCTCAAGTGCAAGCAAGTGAATTCAAGCATTCAAGAAAGCCTTCAAGCATTCATCCATCAAGGAGATCCATTGTTAGCCATTGAAGGATTCAATCTCTTTGGAGCCCCCTTGAAGATCCATCCTTCTACATTCATCCAAGCCTCCTCATATGCAAAGATCTATTCAAGATTGGTGTTGAAGATCAAATGTCATTGATTTGAGACATCCTACATTCATTCTACATCCATTTGATCATCCCTACTTGTGGATTTGAGGATTTGAATCCTCTGCAAGGACTTCAACATAAGCAAGGTGAATTGTTTCATTTGCTTTGTTTATGCACTTTACAATTCAATTCAATTTCAAGGTTAATTCTTAAATTGGGGTTTGACCAAGGCAAACCCCCCATACAAACAAAAAAATCCCCTTTTTCTTGTAGGTGCAAGTGCGGAACTTCGAATCTAAGATTGGATTTGGATACCCTTTTTGACAAACTTCCAAGATCTACGAACGAAATCAAAGTCAAACTTTAGAATAAGAATGTAGCCTTTGACCTTTTATGAGGGTCAAAGACTACCTGCTATCAGAAAGATAAAAAAAATTTGGGTTTTCTTCATCTCGACATTTCCAGTCCGAAATAGGTTGCAGAATTGCCTAAAAGTACACACAGACATAAGAAATTGGCATTTTCTAGATTTGCCCTATTTTGAGGTTAGTATTTTCTTTTCAATTATTTTAGATTTTAAACACAATTCCTTCATAAGGAAATATAAGGTTTTCTTCATTTTTCATATTCTCCATAGATTGATTTGACTGTGCATTAACCTTTTGGTTGATCAAATTGGATCTCTCCTTTTGGAATTTGGATTTAGAAGTGGATCTCATATTTCCCCCATACATACATTCAATAGTGGTGATTCCATTTTCCCTGTATTCATTTTGGTGAACCCGACATACTTACTCTCCTTTCTTTTGTGGAATTGGATGCCTTATTATGTTTTGTGGTGTTAGATTTCCTTTTATTTGTTAGTATTAGATTTCTCTTTGTGTTAAATCTTGCATACTAATTAGATTTCAAAAATACAAAAATATTCATGCTTTATGTGTTCTTAGTTTAGTTCATTTGTGTTGCATTAGTTTATGAGCTTTACTACTACTAGTCCCACTTATAACATTTCAGTTAGAAGAAGCCATAGACTCATGGGTGCCTTTGATCTTGAATCTTCCTCTCCTTTCCTTAGGATCCTGGATGATAATTTGATTCTTCATGATTCTAATCCTATAATGGAGCAAAACTCTTCTCACTCATCTCATGATGAGGATGATGCTTTAAGAGTTCCTCTTGACCAAGTCCAAAAACTTTCAACTAAACTTGATAAAATGGGTAATTGGCTTATTCAAGAGAACCATAATCAAGATTCTATTCAAGCTATAGAGGCTCTTAAGAAAGTTCTTTGTGATAGTGATCAAGGTGTTAACCTCTTGCATGGTATTACTCACCTTGTGCATTCAAATGTTAAACCTTTAGCTCAAGAAGATCAAGATTTAGGGTTGATTCCTCCTATCACTAGTGTTGAACCTCCTTCTAATCCTTTACCTAGTATTCCTACCTATACTCCTTCTTTGGTGACTGTGACAGTTCCCTCTGTTCCTATGAGTGTTCCTCCTGTGTCCCTTCCTACATCACAACCTTCATATCATAATGTTCCTTTTACTTATTCCAATCTGCCTCCAACTATAGTTCCTAGTGTTCCTCCAGTTGTGTCTTCTATTCCTATAGCTTCTTACACTTTACCTAGTGTGTCTAATGTTTCTATTCCTCCTATTTCATCTAATGACTCAACAATCATTAGTTTGGCTCAAACTGTGTCATCCTTACAACAACAACTTGCTTCCTTAACTCAAAACAAGTTAAGTATTCCTACATGTGACATGGGAAGTCCTTTTTTCCTTAGATATTATTCATACTCCCGTTCCTCAGCAAGTTGATATGCCTCATCTTGAGATTTATAATGGAAAAGGAGATCTCGTTCATCATGTTAAAACATTCCAAATCCTTTGTAGTGATTATGCTCATGACCATAGGATTTTAGCCAAACTATTTGCTAGAACCTTTCGTGACAAGGCCTTACAATGGTATTGTTCCTTGCCTCCTTATTCTATTGATTCCTTTCCAAAACTTGCTAATGCCTTTATTCAACAATTTCAAAACAACATTGGCCCGCAAGTGTCTTTGACTAATTTGATGCATTGTAAACAAAGTGCTAAAGAAAAATTAACAGAATTTAATATTAGATTTAAGCATTTGCATGCCCAGATTTCCTATCCTATTCTTGATATTGATATTCAACGTATGTTTATTTCAAATTTGCAAAAGGATATTAGAGATAAGATTCCACTTACTGAATTTACCTCTTTTCAAAAACTTTGTGTAGCACTTCATCATTATCAATTACAAGTGAGTCAATTTGAGAGCAACACTCCAATGGCTCCTATTCCAGTTGATAAGAGTGATGCTACTCCTAATCCAAATAAATTTCAAAAATTCAACAACTATGTCAAGATAAACAAACAAGCGAATGCAGTTACTGATCAAGTTATTGTTGCATCTCACAATGCCACTTCTACATCCACTGCTTTTTTATTAAATCATACATTTACTCCTCTTTCTAAATCTTTACATGCTATTATGAATAGGTTGATAATTTCTAATATGATTACTTTACCTCTTATTCAACCTCTCTTACCTACCACAATTGCATCTAAATCTTTGGATCAAAATGATTTTTGTCAATATCATCATTAGAATGGTCATGATACTGAGAAGTTTTATTCTTTAAAACATAAGGTTCAAGACTTAATTGATGTTAATACCTTATCTGTTGATCATCTTGATGGTAGTGGGAAAAAATATGTCTCTCCTCCTAATCAAAACCTTCAAATCTATACGAATCCTTTACCTACGCATGATACTAATACCATTGCTCAGCCATCTGCTATGGAAATTGTGTCTGATTCAAAGATGGATGATCTTAATCATATTTTTAATCAAGTGGAGCATGTTGGTCAATCTATATCTCCACCTCAACCTCAACCTCAACCTCAGATTCAACCTCAAGTTCAATCTCAACCTCGACCAAAACCTAAGCCTAAATTGAAAACTCAACCTAAACCTCGACAACAAGTTAAGAATAAAAGACCTCAATAAATTTTGATTACCTTTGATGACTCTGAGACTATTAAAGTTCCTGATGGTCCCCTTTACATTTATGCTAGGATTTCTCAAAAACCTACTCACGGTTGTCTTGTTGATCCTACATCCTTAGTCAATGTTATAACTGAAGAAAATCTTTTTATGAAAACTTTACAATGTGATTCTTATGATACATCAGATGTGTGGATTCAAACTTGTCATGGTTTTCTTTATCCATCATTTGGTTCTATTACTTTACCGATTGAACTTTGTGGAAAAATTGTGAACACTACCTTTGTTGTTGTTCCTACTTTTGATCAATTTCAAGTTAAGCTAGGTTAGCCTTGGTTGAATGCCATGCATGTTGTTGCTTCACCTATCCATAAGTGTCTTAAATTCATTCATGATGAAGAAGTGAAGATGGTTAATCATAGTTTATATCAACCTTCTAGGCGTAGAGATTGTTCTGCTCTTGATTTCTTTTGGCCTTCATTACCTAATTCATGTCCTCCTCGACCTGATAATCTTTTTATTCATATCAAGTTTATAAACATCGTAAGAGTCTTGAATTAAGCATTCCTCCTATGGATCTTAATCATGTTCTTTTTCCTACACCTTTTATACCTCCATTAACTATGGCTTCTAGTTCTGCTAATCAAGTTCCTTGTATCACTCTTCCTAAAGAACCTATGAAAGATCCTGTGATAGTTCCTCCTGTTGCTGATAAACCTATTGATCTTCCTAAAGAACTTGTGAAGGATCCTGTGATTGTTCCTCCTAGTTCTCAGCCTATTTCAAATAAATCAAAACGTAATTGATCTGCCAATGAATGTCGTAAAAATATTCCTGCTCATGCTAAATCTCATAATTCTATTCTTCAAAGATCTCTACCTTCTTCGGATAAATCTATGCATG
The DNA here is from genome assembly GCA_027943335.1 of Chamaecyparis obtusa. Lineage (NCBI taxonomy): Eukaryota > Viridiplantae > Streptophyta > Pinopsida > Cupressales > Cupressaceae > Chamaecyparis > Chamaecyparis obtusa. The sequence goes on from BSBK01007739.1 coordinate 222,397, forward strand.
AAGTGTTAGAAGAAGTTGTTACTAATAATGATGTTAAGATGCATGATTATGATGCTTCTATTTGTATATTAGATCCTATTTTGATTAATTTAGATGAAGAGGATACTCTTGATGATATTGATGATGTTATTGATGAATATGAGACTATTGACATTGACATTGATTTACCTAATATTCTTTCATCACAATTAACTCTTACACTTAGTGTCAAACATTGTGATTCTCAAGAGGATTCTTGTTTGGAACTGGCTATCATTCCTACTATGTTGGATATAGTCCCTATTGCGAGTTACCCACCTTCCCTAAATGATATACAATGAGATGGGGAGAGTAGGCGGCATGCTTGATCAGCTTGTCCTTCATGGTAGCTTTGTTGTGTGTTTGCCTGCTATACTATGCTTCTCCCATAATGTGTTTGCTAAATGTTGTTAGATTCTTTTATACGATCCTTGTTACTCAGTTGGTGCAAGGTGATAAAGCAATCAAAATTGTTGTTCAATTCCTTTATATGTATCTCTATTCTTCTATGTGTTGTTCCATGTTATGTTGTAATTGTGCTATTGTTCATAAATGTTTCCTTGTGTAATCTTCTTGGATTTGAGACATGGTAGCACTAATTCTTTTTGGTCTCCATGTCATGGTCCAAAAAGATTCTTCTTCGTATATCTTATGTGATCTTTCCTCCTTTGTGATCGTAATTCTACTTTCTTTGGGGAATGATGTCAATTCATTTGCAATAATATCATATATATATATTATCTTATGATCATACTGACCCCATGGTAGGTAGATCCCTTCTATGTTCTCTGTACATTTCTATGACATTTCCCTTGATTTGTCTTCATCTAGGGGCATCTCGACATGGAAATGTAATTGGTGGAGTTGTTTATGTTTTCGTTAAAGCCATTGCTCCTGTTAAAGTGTTAGCAATGACTTTAATGTGGGGTATACACTCTGGTCACCTATTGCACACACGCACTTTTCGATATGCACATACTATTTTCAAGATACCTTTTCTCCCTTTTTGGATTAGTGACTAATCCTTAAAGCATGGGTTTATATTTTAGGATCTCTTGATCCCTTCAGTTTCAAATATACATATATTTTTGATCCCTTAAGGTCGAAGGTGTCCTTAAGGCTGGATCTCTTTTGTTTTAGTTTTATTCTTATAGAATAGAATATTCCTTAGGGTAAATCCTTGATGGGTTGACTAGTAAGTAGCCACATTCACTAGGTGGTTCAATTCCATCTTTCCAGTTGCACTTTTTCCTTTTGTGGTTCACAATGGGACATAAGGTCTCATTGGGCAAGATAATCACACTCTTTCTTTCTCTCTCTAGAGATGTCTCTCTTATTGTGATCTGGGAGTCAATGAAGACTTGATTCCCTGGGGGCTTAAGGTTTTTCTTTGTCCCTTGAATTACGATAAGATTATCTTTTCATTCTAATCTCCTTTACCAAGAGTTTGCATCAAGTCCATACTCTTGCTAAAGTGGGGGCTTAATGTATCATCTTAAAATGGAAGCACTTCCATGATAAGAGAATTTATCCCTCCAAGTAAGTGGTTTGGGGTCATGTTAAGCACCTTGATTGGTTCTTTTCATGTATTTGGCTTTTCCCCCCGTTCTGCTTTCTTCTGCACCCATTTTCCATTTCCTATTTGCATTTCCTGGCATTCTAGGTTGGGGTCTTGAGGTTTTTCACCTCAAGGTCAAAGTCGACCTTGAGGGTCAAAGTAGACCTTGACTCTGACCTAGGTCAGGGTTGACCTCAACTTTGACCTAGGGCAGCGTTGACCTCTTCCTTGACCTCCAGTTCAAATTTCAAGTTTTTCTAATTTCCGGGTATCGGGTATCGAAAAAATTCTTTTCCCACCTCCGGGCCGACCATTTTGGGTTTTGGAATGGTAAATCCTTAAATTACATTTAATATGGGTCCATTTCTAGGGGTTAAGGTTAATTAGAATTTAATTCCCCAATGTCGGCCTTCTCTAGAGGTTTGTGTCCTAGTTCACTATAAAAGGAGGCCTTCCTCTCTCATTTTCTCATCCATTATTCACATCTCATCTTCAAGGAATTTCATGAGCAAGATCTCAAGTGCAAGAAAGTGAATTCAATCATTTAATGAAGCCTTCAAGCATTCAAGTGTTCAAGCATTCATCCATCAAGGAGATCCATTGTTAGCCATTGAAGGATTCAATCTCTTTGGAGCCCCCTTGAAGATCCATCCTTCTACATTCATCCAAGCCTCCTCATATGCAAATATCTAATCAAGATTGGTGTTGAAGATCAAATGCCATTAATTTGAAACATCATGTATTCATTCTACATCCATTGGAGCATCCCTACTTGTGGATTTGAGGATTCAAATCCTCTACAAGGACTTCAACATAAGCAAGGTGAATTGTTTCATTTTCTTTGTTTATGCACATTACAATTCAATTCAATTTCAAGGTTAATTTCTAAATTGGGGTTTGACCAAGGAAAACCCCCGATACAAACAACAAAACCCCTTTTTTATTGCAGGTGCAGGTGTAGAACTTCAGATTTGAGATTGGATTTGGATACCCTTTTCGGTGAACTTTTGAGATCTGTGAACAAAAGAAAAGTCAACCTTTAGAATAAGAATGTAGCCTTTGACCTTTTATGAGGGTCAAAGACTACTTGCTATTAGAAAGATAAAAATTTTATGGGTTTTCTTCGTCTTGGCATTTCCAGTCCAAAATAGGTTGCGAAATTGCCCGAAAGTACACATAGACATAAGAAATTGGCATTTTCCAGATTTTCCCTATTTTGAGGTTAGTATTTGCTTTTCAATTATTTCAGATTTTAAACATAATTCCTTCATAGGGAAATATAAGGTTTTCTTCCTTTTTCATATTCTCCATAGATTGATTCGATTGTGCATGAAACTTTTGGTTGATCAAATTGGATCTCTCCTTTTGGAATTTGGATTTAAAAGTGGATCTCATATTTCCCCCATACATACATTCAATAGTGGTGATTCATTTTACCTCTATCCAATATATATATATATATATATATATATATATATATATATATAAGTTTATTCTCAAACCTATAGAAAAGATCTAAATTTACTTGATGCATGAAACTATAAAATTTATGTAATTTTCTCCATGGCCAGCACATATGTTATTCATACCACATCAAGTAGTTCATACTTCTCTTCAATAACAAGTAATTTTATCTAGTGATCATCATAATCTAATCTTCACTTATGATGTCAAAATGAACATGGAACTGGATGAAGAGATAGGGTGGTAGAAATTACAAGGTGTCTATACTAATATATCTTACTGTAAGGTTGATAATCAATAAACTGAATCCCATGTTGAGAAATTTTAACTCTTTGAAATATGTCCCTTTCAAGTTACAATTGAACCTATGCGGGGTATAACATTAAAATGTAAGACATACATAAAACATTTTTAAGGTACAAGATATAAAATTTCCAAGGATCATGTGGAAGGTCTAACTCATACTTGTAACAATTTATTTTGAGGTAACCTACATAAAAAAAAATGAGTCAATTTGAACCAATGATGTATTTAAAACAAATTAAAAATATATATTCAAATTTAGATAAATCAACATGATAGATCATAAATACATCATTGGACCTACAAGAAACGACATTCAATCACTTGTTTCTTGTTTTTTAAGCTTCATTGCCTCTTATGTGCAACACGATATCTTCCATTATGACTACAAAATATTTCCTACAAAAAATTACATGGAAAATTCAAGTAAAAATTATATTAGAACCACTATCAACCTAGATATGTATTAAATACTTTTGAAGTTACACCACATCAAAAAAATTTAACGTAACTACACATATATAAATCTGTGCACTATATAAGCATGTCACCTAATTATACATACCTTTTTTTAATCAGTGTTGAGATATGGTCATAATCATTAGAAATCAAATGATTGTCTTCAAGGATTTCATCCTCATATTTTTTGTACATCTATGCAAAGATGCATGCAAAATATTGATGCATATAAAATATGCAATCCATTTGTCAAATGTTACAAGAGAATGATAGATCTTTCAATGTAGAATGTCGGGCCTAAAATATTTCATATCCGAAATAATAACCATATACAAATTATGAAATTATTCACCTTTGTGACTTATATTTCTCCCTCTCTAAAATTCTCTTAGATATTGTCAACTTGCCTTCTGGATAGCTATCTTTATTTTTCTTTTTTTTATTCCTTATGCTTCATTCCTTTTTAAATATAGAGAGAATACAAAACAAAAAACCTATTGTATGTCCCTTTTTGTGTTCTTATTAAATAAAAAGATGAATAAAGCATATTCTCACTCGCATAACTTGGAAATTTCTAAGCTAGGAGTAAGTGATAAATCAACATGATCATATCTAGAAGTAAAAATATATATTAAAATTTAGATAAATCGACATGATAAATCATTAATGTATCATTGAACCTACAAGAAAAAATATTCCATCACTTGTTTCTACTTTTTTAAAAAAAATTCATCACTTCTATGCAACACAATAAATAGTTACTAACACCTATTTTTTCATCATCTTATATGACTACAAAATATCTCCTACAACAAATTTATATGAAAATTTTATGTAAAAAAATTAGAACCACTTCCAACCTCTATATATATTAAATAGTTTTGAAGTTACACTAGATTGCCATGTTTAAAAGTCACTACACATGTAAATGTATGCACTATATAAGTATGTGATATAAATATACAAACCTGTTTTAATCAATGCTGACATATGGTCATAATCATTTGAAAGAAAGAAAATTTCTTCAAAGATTTCATCATCATCTCTATCGTGTGTCCAAGCAAAGATGCACACAAAATATTGAATCATACCAAGTATGCAATCCATTTGTCAAATGTTACAAGGGAATGATAGATATTTCAATGTGAAATTTATAAAATATTTAATATACCAAATAAAAATTATAAAGTTCTTCATATTTGTGACTGATTATTCTCCATCTCTAAGACTCTCTTAGACATTGCCATCTTTCCTTTTCGATAGCTACAAAAGAAAACAACAAGAAAAACCATCTCCATCTCCATTGTTCAATGCTTATTAAACATAAAAGGAGGATTTAAGGATATTTCCACTCCCATAACTTGGAAATTTCTAAGCTGGTAGTAAGTGATTATTCCACCAGATCAGACATCATAAAAGGAGGTTAACACATAATAAATTCTTTCATCCTCTCATAGATACATTATTTGTTGCAATAATTTCCACTAGAATCTAAATAAATAATTTAACATTTTATGTTTCATTTCTAATAGAATAAAGATCATAGATACAGTCATTGCACATATGTTAATAAATATTAAGGTTCATGTGACATAAATCATTTCTAATTAATTTCTCTAATTCACCTCTCATGGTCACTTCTTCATTTTGACAAGAATCTAAAGTTCATCATGGACTTGGATAAAGGTCTCATCAATTTTGTTAGCATGATTTTGACATTCTAAGAAAACAAGATACTAAGTGAAACAAAGTGACCATCTCTCTTTTAGATATAATCAATTTAAGAAAATAAGTTACTATACAATAAAAATTAACCATTTCTCTTTTATGTATAATCAATTTAAGAAAATATAATCATACTCCATGAATCTATGTTTATTCTTAAAAATACACTACGACATGCAATAAAGTGAATAATTTACAAAATAATAAACAATCTAATATATTAGATAAAGATTCTTTTCATTGTATTACTACAATCAAGAACATTATACTTTTCACAATTTAATGATATAAAACATAGTTAAATTACGATAATAATCTTAGCATATGTCCAAAGCATAATAGATTACTTATTTTGAGAAACTAAATGTTTCTTACGAGCAAAGTCCCAATACAGATATTACGCAATATCCATACTTTTCACAATCTACAGATCTAGACAGCAATATCCATATCCCGCACCACACGCTCCGATGCTGCAGCATAGATAGTTGTTACTGATATCGCAATCAATATGGTCCTGGCACTCATCAACGCAGGGATTAATAGGATCAGGCTCAGACCAGGGATCAACCTGAGCTACTGCCATACCTGCCATGCCCATTATTAACACCAAGCAAAACAATTTCATTGCCTTTGCCATTTTCTTTTATGCTTTTTGAAACTACTGTGAAGAAATTCTAATCCAATCCAATTTATAGAGTGGAATCTGCTTCTGTTTGGACTGGAGTTTCTAACATTATTGTTCCAAATATTCTTCAGCGATTTAATCAAGAAATTTGTTAATTTTGTCCGCCGGTTGCAAGAGATCAGCACATTGTATTCGTCCAAACCAAGGCTAGGTAAATATTTATTTAAAAATAACAAGGAATCCTTCAATTCTATATTTACGGCATATACGATGACGTCCACCATTTATTATGTTATTTTAATAATGCTGAACTACAGTTTACGGAACTCTCTATAGTTTGGGTTATCATTTGCCATATTAAAATATAGCTTAAAAAATAACAAGGGAATCGTCTACGTTTTCACCAACGTTCACAGAGCCTAAGAATTTATTACTTTTATATGTGTCTAAAAATTGGTTATCATTTGTCATCTTATTTGAGGAATGTACTTTGGTCTTTTCAGAATTTCTTTTGATGGTGGGGAAAATTATTTTTAGTAGTTGGATTATTAATTATACACTAGTAAAAAATGTTGTTTTATCATAAATTCATAATAGTTGCAATTATTTAGATATTGTGCTAAGAGTTAGAAGGATATCTCATAATTAAATTACATTCTAATAAGACTTCAAATAGATATGCATGTTGCATCTAGCGTCATCAAGTGACCGTTTGTTTTTAAATTTGAATTTTTTGAGAGGGTTTTTCGCCAAAATGGACTGGTTTTAATTGTCTCTTTGACTGGATTTGATTTGGTTGGTGGCGCCAGTTGTTGCAGACTACTCTGGGGGTCTCTATGGTTGATTGCATGATGTTTTTGTACTGGGTGAAGTCTGGTTTTGTGCTCGAGGCATGTTGTAGGTGGCTAAAAGGACTGATTGACATAGATTTTCATTGATTTGCAATACTCTCCTAGAAGTCTATTATAAAATAAAGCTGAATTAAACACTGCAGGTGAGGGTATGAATCTGGTCGCATGATCGTAAGAGTGGAAGAGATGCCTTGCGATCATGCGACAAGGCATATGCAATAATTTGCGGTTAATGACAGCTTTAAAAGCTATTTTACAACTCATGGATAAATTTGATTCAAAAAGCATCAACCATACTTTCAGAGAAGGAAACACAGAAGCGGATGAGCTAGCGGACTTGGTAGCCAGAGGATCGAATTTGAAAAGTATATCCGACGTCAGCGAAGCTCTTCAAGTCTAGTCATCAAAATACTTTGGTTGGTTCAGACCCTGATGGTTTCTTGCCTTGCAAGTTGACAGAATAGCTCCTTGAGGTGATAAGACGGGCGTCTTTCCTCATAGCATGGATATGAGCTCAGAGCATTAAATGAAATCCAGATCGAGGACAAGAGGAGTAGCCACTTATTGATCAATGATGGGATGTTTTCCATTTCTCAAACCCAAACAGTATGCTTCAGTGTTAGCGGAATCTGACAGGACAAAATTAGTAGAGATCTAGCGGATAGTATAGTGGATAGCTTCTCAAGGCCACTTGCTGCAAGTATTCCTCCTGCTCCTCCATAGAAATGGACTCTTCATCGGGTTCGACATTAAACGGGTGCTATTTACTTGGTTTGTTGGAAGCATTTTGGTAACATTTTGGAAATCAGCTAGAAAATAGGGGTAGAATTAGAAGTTTTACATCGGCCTTGCGAACATGTGTCTTCTTAAACCCTGGTTGTTTTCGACTTTATGCCTTTCTATGTTTGCTCATTTATCTTTTGGCGCCGAAAACCCTAGATGTTTTCGACCTCGCGCTTCTTCCCTTTTGTCGGCACTCCTTGTCCGTCGGTCTTATGTGTGCAAGTGCGATCGGTTGTTGGGCCCGGCTCCCTGACAGGTTTCTCATCTAACGATGGGTGTAAGAGCTTATGCGATGTGTCAAAGGCATGCGAATATGAGACCAGCCGTAGATCTTGCTCTGTCTGCTTTTCCCGGCTGGTGGTCCCGTTTGTCAAAGAATAAAGTGATGTGTTGTGTTTTGGTTGGTCTGCATGGTCTGAGGTGGCAGGATGGCAGATGGGCCTAGTTCTTTTGGAAAGATTCTTGATCCTATGGTTGTCATATGATTGCATGGAATCTTTTTAGCCCATGCGATCATGCGACCACCGTCTGATCTTCCCAAAAGGTAAAGCTTCTCTCGGCAGTGGGCCCGTTGTCTTGTGTTGCCGGTGGTGCACGTTTTCCATTGGTAGGGAGCGGTGATGTGGCGGTGACTTGGCAGTTTGTCGGTGGGGTGAATGTTAATGGTTTGTCGCATGTTCGCATGAGCTAGTTTCATACTATGCAATCATGCGACAAACCCTTTGGGCAAATAGTGGCGGCGAATATTTGGTCGGCCTGGCGGTGATGGTGGTAAGTGTAAGTGGTTTGTCACATGTTCGCATAGCCCTTTTCCTAGCTATGCGATCATGCGACAACCATTAAGAATGTCACCGTTGTGGAGTAAAAGTGGGTCTTGCCGACATGCTTGTATCTGGTTGGCTGCTTGCTGGTAAAGTGACCAAGGATCTTTCAAGGGGTTTGTGACTATTGACCGCGTGACTTTGTGACACTGGCACCATAAACAGGACCGTTTGTTTTCAAATTCAAAATTCTCTAAGGGGTTTTCGTGACATGAAGTACCTGAATTTATGGTTTTAGCAACTGATCTCGACTAGTTTGGTGGCGCTAGATGTTGTCGACTAATCTGAGGGTCTCAGTGGTCAATAGCAATGATGTTTTTGTACCCAGTGGTGAGTGGTGGAGGTGTGTCGCATGTTCGCATAGCCCTTTTCCTGCCTATGCGATCATGCGACAACCATTGTTTTGTAGGGTCTTCAAGCAGTTAGCTGTTTGCGATGAAAGTGGTAGTCGATTATTATTGTCTACAATTTCTAGCACTTTGCTATGAACATTGGGCCTACGAAAATGGGCTTAAAACTGATGATAATTTTGCTAATATTTGCTTAATATTTGCTTTTACATATAAATATAAAAACCTCGGCTTCGGCCCTTCATCGATAAAAAAAAAAATAGACATGCATGTGAATTGTTTTACAAAATGTCTAAATGAAAATGGGAGCGAGATAAACATTTAGAAATAGGAGAAAACATTTTTTTAAACATTAAACATGTTTTTAGTTCTTTGTGAGAAAACTATAGACAATTCTTGACTTGTTATTTATACTTCTTATTTTAACCAACCACAATTAAAAAAAAATTGACAAAAAAATATATTTAACTTCATCAAAGTTTAGATAATTATAACATTGAAAAAACTATTTATCTTTATTTTTATTGACTCTTACATTTAAGTGATATGGGCGATCATTGCTGAGTTAATAGTGGAGAGGATAGTTTAACATAATGTTACCACTTGACAAATCCTGCTTTTTAGTGGGCATCATGGAACATACCACATTTTTATGGGCAAATCTTATCACATCAGTAAATTGTGGGCAAGATGATTGGAATAGTTGTGTTTGTGCTATTATTTTTTTCTCCTCTACATATAGTTATTAACCTTCATCTCTAATTAGTTTGGGATGGGAGAGACTTCACAACACAATTGAAGAAATTTGTTTTTTACTGGAGGGGATTTTAGAACCTCACTTCACAATTGTTCTTATTGTACTTGTTGCACAATTAGCACAATTAGTGAATTATTTTGTGCCAACCATAAATAATTATTTTTTTGTAATTAGAATATTTTTAAAGTTAAGAAATTTATTTATTAATTTCATATATTATACAAAATACTTATCTCAAATATGATTGGTTTAATTGGTTTGGTGTTATCTACTGATAGAAAATAATATCTTAATCTCGTCTCCCCTAGGTTATATTTATTTATCCTTTCCACTTAAAAAAAAATTAACTAATCATGTTATTTTTTTCATCCAACCAATGTTCATTTTTTTCACGTATAGAACTTAAAATATTTATTAGGTTGTTGTTATAGCCTAAAAATTAAAATATAATGAAATTAATTTTAATAGACTTATAATAGATTATTTTATAAAAAAATTAATTCATCCTATAATTTTTTTGTAAGTATATTAAAATACTTTTCTTTAATTTCAACAAATTTATTACCATAATAAAAAAGTACATTTAAATGGAAAAAACTAATCACAAAATTAATAATATATTTCTAATCTTATATCTATCTTTAAAATTTTAATTTTAAAATTTTAGATTAGAAACATTAAAAAGTATTTCTAATTATAAGCTATAAATTTTAAACATCTATACCAATTCAGCTGAATATATTGGAGAAAGACAAGCCCCCCTCTTGTCCATTCAAAGTTTAAAATATGTGGCTCAAAGAGGAGAATTTTTTTAACATGGTAGCTGATTGATGGTCGGACTATAGAGTGAAGGGATCCAAATTATTTTGTTTTGTGTCTAAACTAAAATTAATTAAACATAATTTACTCATTTGGAACATAACACACTTCAACAACATCTTTTCATCGAAAGTGGAAATTGAGCAAAAGCTTCATGTCTTGAATGAATCCATCATGCAGCCAGGGATGAATCGGGACCTCTATGATGAAGAAAAACTCTTGTTAAGGGATTTAGAAGATATTATAACTAAAGAAAAAAATCTTCTGGAAACAAAAATCCAAAGAAAGCTGGCTGGTAGAAGGAGACAAAAATACTAAGTTTTTTCACTCCAATACCAAGCAACGTAGAAGTGTTAATAGAACTCACCAAATTGTCAACTCAGAGAGTGTCCTCCTTCAAGACCACAAAGATTTTTAGAAGGAAATAGTTAGCTTCTACTCAAAACTATTGAATCTCACAAATAGTTCTTCCCTTAAGGCTAAGAAGGATTTATTGATCAATATTCCCAAGATCATAACTGATATTGATAATCAAATGTTAATAGAGAAATTGTTAGAGAGTGAAATTATGCAAACACTCTCACAAATGGCTGCAGAAAAGCCTCGGGTCATGATGGTTTTCCCCCTAGTTTCTTTTTGCATTGTTGGAGTGTCCTAGGGAAAGATCTCACAGTAGCTTTGGAGGGCGCCAAATCTTCAGGTAGATTCTTATCTAAAATTAATAATACCTTCATTGCTCTAATTACCAAAAAAAATGAGCTAACTATATGGATGAATTTAGACCTATTTCTCTTTGCAACACCATTTGTAAGTTGTTCTCTAAATCATTAGAAAATAGATTAAAACTTGTTCTGGGTAAGATAATTGGGGAAGAACAAATAGGATTTGTACTTGGGAGATCAATACTGGATAGCATAATCATTTCTAAAGAAGCTATTCATTCTATTCAATGCAATAAGCAACCTAGTATTATTATAAAACTAGACATCAAGAAGGCTTATGACAAGGTGAATTAGAGGTTAATAGCTAAATGTATGGAAAATTTTGGCTTCTCTAAGGCTTGGATTAATCTTATATTCTAATGTATTTCTACTCCAAAATTTTTTATTTTAGTTAATGGATCCCCTCAACTATTCTTTGAAGGATCCAATGGCATTAGACAAGGTGATCCTCTATCTCCCTTTTTATTCATCATTATGGTAGAAGCTTTGTGCCGCAGTTTAATCAGTCTTCATGATTAAGATATTATTAAGGGGATTGAAATAACTTCTTCAGTTAGAGTAACTACACATCAACAATTTGCAGATGACATTCTCCTTTTTGGAAAAGGCATTGTTCGAGAGGCTATGCAATTCAAAACAGTCCTTGATAATTATGCTATTGCTTCTGGTCAAATTGTTAATAAAGACAAATTAGTGATTTTTTTCTTTCACACAAAAAATAAACTTCAACAGAAAATAGAATAAGTATTGGCCTTTAAAATAGTTTCTCTCCCATGTTCCTGATTGGGTATCTCCATAGACAAATCTTTGAGAACCACTTCAGCTTGGAAACCTATCAATGAAAGACTCGATAGAAAGATGGATTCTTGGAGATCAAAATGGTTATCTTGGGCGGGTAGAATTGTGATGATTAAAGATACATTGGCTACAATCCCTAGGTGATCCCACAAAGTTGTGTCCCACTTTTAGGGATGAAGAAAATCCGCGTCGTAGGAAAATAAAAAAATTTAGAGTCTTCGTGGTGTATACACTAAGATGTGCACTTCTCTAAGTCATTACTTCCAAGAGAATCCATAGATTTGAAACCTTGAGAAAGCGACCTAGAGCTTCCTAGGCATGGAGTCACAAGGATGTGTATAGTGCTCTCAGCTAGAGCTATTGAAGCTTGCAACCTTGCTAGTAAACCACACAATGGGAGATTCAGAGAGACAAGGGAAAGAATGCCAATATCCTCAAGAATCAAGATGGAAATGTAATGCAACTATACTAAGAATGAAGATGCAAATAAGCTATGGAAACAAAAGTGTTACAAGCCTTACTAATTAAGCTATGTGAGCTAAGCTAGAACTTGAAAGAAAATCTAAGCTAAGAAAGCATAAACATGAAGCTCTGATGCAAGAATGAAAGCTAGAATGCAAGAAGATCTATAAAGCTCCAAAATCACCAAGAAAACCTACACCATAAGATTAGCATAAAGAGTGGGATCCTAGAATGAGAAGAGAGCTCTCATTTTAAATGAATTGAAAAGGAATGGACCATGGAGATTAAGAGGCAAAAGATTTTATCAAGGGTGTTGCTTGAAAGAGGAGCAATCCATGTGCACAAATCTCCTCCAATGAGAAAATAAGAGTTGACTTTTGTGCCCCATATGAGACAAAAATGTCTTTTCTTCTTTTTATAAAATAGGAATAATGCTTTATTTGTGCAACTTAGGATAAGAGGAAAGTGGGGGCTTTTTATTTAATAAAAGGGGAGGGAATTCCTTTTGATAAAATAAAGACTTTAGGATAAAATGGTTATCCCATAGAATATAATCGAATAAATGATAAAATTAGGATTTGATCTAGGAAATTGATTTGATTTGAAAATATTGATTTAAAATATTGATTCAGGAAATTGATAAATTGAAGAATGGGGGCCCAAAGTCTAGGCGACCATTTTAGGGTGCATACATTTGCCCCTCTTTGACTAATGTGAGATCGATTTGGGATCACATGTGGTCAAAGAATGGAATTGAAATGTGAGATCAATTTGTGATCACAAAATAACCCAGACGTGTGTTCGACGGATGGGAACACATCAGGACAAAGATAAGTTGACAAAGATAAGCTGAAAGACAAGACCAACATACTTGTAAATAGGAGATTGTCAAGTCTTCAAATAAAAGATAAGAATCTCAAGCAAGGTTTGATTGAAAAATCTGAATCAAGGATTGAAGTTGATAGGTACTACCCCCTCGAAATCAAAATTGAAATTAGGTAGAGGAGAAACAGTAAATTGATAAATTTGATCAAATCACTAGAAATCATAGTCAAAGATGAAAGATGATAGGATAACCATTAAGTAGTGAAGACATGCCCTAGTTTGACTAGGTTTGACTGAGAAAGATATAGGATAAAAGTGAAGTCAATGAAAATGAATGAAAGACTAGAAGGTTGAAAGAGATGGGGGTGAAGAAATGAAGATGCCCCAGCGAAGATCGAAGGATCAGGCCTCAAATGGTCAGCCAACTGCGCAGAAGAAGGGGAAATTTTGAAATGAGGTTTTGACTATCAAGATGAATTTAGATTCGATTTCGATCCCGAAAATGGATCCAGGACGTCGAAATTAGCCAGGAGTGCAATTTTTGGGAAATTTTGAGATGTTTTGAAAATTGGTCAAAAAGTCAAAATGCTATATAAGGGGTAAAAAGGTCATTTTCAAATTCATTTGTCTTTTGTGATTCTAAGAACTTTGAGAGCCCAGAGAGAGAAAATGGCTTAGCAAGCAGTGATTTTGGTCCACACACATCGATTCAAGTGTGGTCAGTTGTACAACTGGCCTCCTCAGTATGGTGCCCCGGTAAGTTTTCAGAAAAACTCACCTTTTTGAGTCATTTATGAGCTATTTATGGCATTTAAAACATGTTTTTAATTGTTTTTTAAATATTTCAAATTTTACTTATGTGAAACTTCATACGAAAGTTTGAAAGTATCACACACCTCGATACTTTTTATTGTGCGATAGTTCACAGGTCCACAAAGTATTGCACAACAATTCAATCGAGTATCGCACGATACTGGATGAAATATCGCACAATCTTGTGCAAACTATCGTAGAGAAAAATAGTATCTCACTGCTATTAAGGAAAGTATTGTATGATAATATATCCAAAAATAGTATCACACTAGTAGATTAAGAAATATTGCATGTGTTGAATTTGAGCAAAATAACATGGGTCCATGAGATAGTCTATAGGGATTTCAAGACATGGGTGTGCGGTGCTGTTCTAGCATAGGTATGGGCATGGGAACACATCACCATTATGCACCCACATGTGCAACCTAGGGAGCGGAGATGCTCCTATATCTACAAGTACATGGGATTCATCAGCCAGCCCCATAGCGGAGACCTTACTTATTATAGGAGGCTCTTAGACGAGCTCACATCTTTTGAGTGGAGACCATATAGGGCCTATGAGCAATGGAGTGACCGAGAGTGGGAGATGGGATATATGTTGCGTAGCTAGCTACTATTAGGCTGCCACTCTAAGATAGTTGAGCGGTTTTTTATCTCCCAAGTATGGAGGTAGTTTGGACAGCAGTAGAGGGTACCTATAGAGACGACCACATATGCCAGGGCTAGGGATGAGGAGGGAGAGGGATGGCTGCCGATACAGGAGACCATAGGTATACGTAGGGAGCCATGGGATTACCTTCCTAATATGGAGGATGCAGGTGTAGATGCAACCTATAGGGCAAAGTGGTGGAGATAGCCATTCCCACATTTTACTGTTCCTAATGCACAGTCGTTGGCATAGGGTGGTGATGGGAGTGAAGGAGATGGGGGAGATGGGGGAGGGAGGGGAGTGGATAGGGGATAGGGATCTAGATCAGGTGGCCGGAGATAGTCATAGAGATAGGTTTTTGATGATGAGGGAGATGATGCGGTGAGACTAGTTCGTCAACGGGTAGATGCAAGACAGGAGCAACGTGCAGAGAGGGGAGGGGAGGATCTCAAAGCTAGAGTGTAGGTTTTTGAGAATGAGATCTAGCAGGTCAGGATCATAATTTCTATGTGAGATCAGCAATTAGTAGATGCACGAGCTGAGATAGATCACCGGGAGTGGGCAGCACAGGCTGATGCTACAGAGATCCGGAGAAAGGTGACACAAGCGGCCTATTATCATGGTCTATATATAGCAGTTGTCCCTATGGCACAGAGAGTGCCACTCTACTCTGAGAGGGAAGGTAGATCTGACATGTTACTAGAAAGGGTGGCAGCACCACCTCCACCACCACCATGTGATGGGGAGAGTTAGACTTAGGTCTAGGGTGTTTAGATGTATAGAGTCATATCTTGGGACATCATCCATTTTTTGGATCCCACGTTGTATTTTGTATCATGACACACATATATATGAGATTTACTATATTTGTGATGTATCTTGTGTATTTTTCCCACTTGTGATGGATGTTTCTATTTTATTGTCTTGTTATATTGCTCAAATGTATGATGTATGTTTATATATGCTTATGTATAATCTCTCTCATAGATGTATGTTTGGTTCTCATGTTATGATGTAGACTCATGTTTCTGAAAATGATCTCTTTAGGATATAGATATGATGATAAGATTAACCCCTTGTGATGATAGAAAAAGGATATGATGTGAAAGACATGATCAAGAGAAAGCAAAAGGTGAGTGCAGTTGTCCGACAAGTCCATGAAAGATGAAAGGAGAGCTCTCTCCATATGCAGGATGCAAAACTAAACTAACATGAACCTAAAAATGCAAGCTACTATAAAAAGTGGTTTACTTGCAAGGTCACAAAGCCATTATACTCTAATAATCATCATCAAGCTTTATTGGTAGCATCGCAAGATCATACAATACACACTAGTATAACTATGTGAATCTGAATATGATCTATATTAGATAGCTATGTGGGAATCCCACATAAGCATCAAAGACATATAGGTCAAGATGACTAGTGCAGTGAGGTTTCCTAAGTTTAATATGGCAAGATTATACTCACATCGAGACACAAGGAAATTCAAGATGGCTATAAGTATGCACTTGCGAAAAATAGTCAAGGATAATACCTTGTAGACCCTAATGTCAAGTGGAACAAGCATAAATGCTCATGACAGTTAGGATCAAAAAAATATACCCACAAGTAGAAAACAAATAAAACATGTCCTCGTGCCCCCAGTCTTCTAGCTCAGCATCATCGAAAACTATTAGGGAAAAAAAACTCATCAAAAAAATCATCATAGACAGCACACAAAGAAATAAAGTCAAACAAGTCTCAGTGAGTCAAATGTTTAAGTGTGTGTGTGTAGGTCATAGAGTCAAACTTTGAGTATCACATCTGCCAGTAGAAAATATCATATCATTCTAGACTACGAGTAAGATATCTGATAAGTGTTGAGAAACACTTGACACTAGGGTAGTGTTGAAAAATACAGTTGGGGTGGTGTTGAAAAACACTGTTTGCAAGGTGTCCTAAAGACTAATCAATCCTAGAGACCAAAGCTAACATAGTTATGCCCCCTAGACAAAGACAAAGACCAATTCGAAACCAAGGCAACAAGGACAAGGCATGATGGAGAAAGGCTAAGTGTCGAGGACGCATGCTAAGAAACAAGGGTGCAAAGGCTTCAAGTAGCGCCTGTTTCCAGGTTTTGACCACTTGAAGATTTATTTTTTTTTCAATTTTTTTTGTATTTTTGCTACCAAGGCACCTATTTCCAAGTTTTCACCAAGCACTTTTTCTATTTTTTTTCTATTTTTTTATTTTTTTGTATTTTTTTTAGGACTTTATATGCTTTTTAGGATTTTTTCAGCATTATATATGAATTTTTTTAGAATTTTTTCAAGATCAATAAATATGTACAAAGGATGCCCTCAAGCATCATGGATAGAACTTCTTTAGGTGCAAGACATTGATAGGATCAGGGAGCTTCTCTTGCTCTTCAGTAGATAACAAGTAAGCACCTGTTCCAAAACCAGTAGTAATGATATAAGGTCCAAGCCAATTAGGTTCGAATTTTCCCTTTTTCTCTCTATGTTGTGGTTCTTAGGGTTTTCTCGTAAGACAAGATCTCCCACTTGAAATTCTCTAGGGTGAACCTTTTTGTTGAATGCTTTGGACATACACTTTTGGTAAACCCTCATGTGATCAAATGATGCTTTATGTTGCTCATCTAGAATTTCTAATTCTTGAAGTCTCATGGCATGGTAGTCTTCATCTGTAACTAGACCTTTGAGGGAAACTCTAAGTGAAGAAATCTCCACCTCCAAAGGTAACACTCCTTCAAAACCATAAGGGAAAAAGGAGTAGCCCCAGTAGGAGTACGAATACTCATTCTATAGGCCCATAAGGCTGGATTTATCTATAAATGCTAGTCTCTACCATTTTTGTGAACTATTCTATGGAGAATTTTGAGAATGGTTTTATTTGAAGCCTCTGCTTGTCCATTTCCTTGTGGGAAGTAAATGGAGGACCAATGGTGTTTTATCTTGAACTTCTTGCAGAGTTGTTTAAGGTCCTTGTTTTTGAACTGACCTCCATTGTCATTGATTATTTCAGAAGGCACTCCATACCGACAAATGATATGGTTTAAAATAAGCAGAGAAACTTTCTTGCCTGAGGCAATAGAAAGTGGAATAGCTTCTACCCATTTCGTAAAGTAGTCAGTAGCAGTGATGATAAATTTGTGTCCACCTGATGAGTTGGGATGGATCTTCTCAACAAGATCAAAGGCCCAGCATTGAAATGGCCAATGAGATATAGACGGAATAAGCTCCATGCCTAGAGCATGTATCAGGTTATCATGTTTCTCACACTTTTCACATGATTTAGCAAAAGCTACTGCATGGTAGGCCAATAGTACCCAGCGCTAAGAAACCTTCGAGTCATGGCAAGACCATTGGAATGTCCTCCACAAATGCCCTCATGAATTTTAGCTAACGCTTGATTGGACTCATCCTTTTCCAAGCACCTAAGAAGTGTCCCATCTAAACCCCTCCTATACAGATCACTAGAGATAAGGGTGTGGTGAGAGGCATTTCAGATTAAGTTTCTTCATTCAAAATGGTTGAAGGTTTCGGGAATAATCCCATCATGGAGATATGAGTAAATGGCACCATAGCGGGATGAATCATGGCCAACAAGGGTACAAATAACTTGGCTTTCTTGGGAGTCATAGATAGGATAGTGTAGCTCTTCCATGAGGAATTCAAATCTGGACTCATGTTGTTCTAGCTGAAGAAGTAAAGCCAATGTAGCCATAGCATCAGCTACTTTATTCTCTACTCTAGGGATTTGTTGAAATGTAACAAAGGTGAAATATCGTCTCAATGAATCAAACATTTTCTTGTAGGGTACCCGTTTTTCATTCTTTGTTTGGTATTCTTCATTAACTTGGTTGATTATTAATTGTGAATCCCCATAGATATGTAGCTCTGTGATTCTCCATTCTATGGCCATTTTTAGTCCATTTGTCAAGGCCTCATACTCAGCAATGTTATTTGTACATGGGAATAATAGTTTGTAGTGTATGCACCCTAAAATGGTCGCCTAGACTTTGGGCCCCATTTATTCAATTTGTCAAATATCAATTTTCTGAATCAATGTTTTGCAATATTCAAATCAATTTCCTTGATCAAATCATAACTATTTCAATCATTTCAATAATCTCCTAAGGTTTAATCATGTCATCAATAATTTTATTTAATTAAAAGAAATAAATCCCTTTTAAATAAATAAAATAATGTTATTTAATTGAAATTAATATTCCTTAAATGAAATGATGTTATTTAATTAAAATCCATTTTTAATTAAATGATTTTATCTTATTTAATTAATATTCATCTTTAAATTATATAATGTTATTTTATTTTATTAAAAGAGATATTATTCTTTTTAAATAAATAAAATATCTTCTCAAAAGATCTTTTGTGATGGAAAAGGAAATAAATCAAATAAAAATAAAACAAAAATCTTTTTCTTGATTCTTTCAATAAATTTTATTTAATTAAAAGAAATATTCTCTCTTAAATAAATAAAATAACCTTATTTAATTGAAAGAGATATCTTTTAAATGAAATAAAATCTTTTTTAATTAAATAATTTTATCTTATTTAGAATAATATCTCTCTTTTAATTAAATAATGTTATCTTATTTAATTAATAGAGAATCATTCTTTTAAATAAATAAAAAATCCTCTTAAAGCTCTTTTGTGATGAAAAAGGGAAATAAAAATAAATAAAATAAAGAAAATCCCTTTTCTCTCCACACTTTCTAAAAACTGAGCTTTATTTCCTCTTTTTGGATTTATCCCACATTGCTCTTGGATTTGCATTCAATTCCTCAAATTCTCATATAAGGAGCCCTCTCCTTCTCAATTAGGATCCTAGAATTTTCATGTTATTGTTATGCTGCAGGTTTGGAGAGCAATTTTGGAAGAAGCTTTTGAGCACATTTGGAGCTTGGATATTTGAGACTTCTTTCTTCTTGTCTTCTTCTCTCATGCCTCATGGCAATCCATAGTTTAGATTAATATTGCATTCACATAATAGTTTAAATTTATGTTTCCTTTCATTGTTCTAGCTTAATCCACATAGCATAATTAGCAAGAACTTGTAATACTTTCATCTCAATAGAGTAGTTTATTTCTTGCATGTCAATCATCTAGATTAGTTTCATTTACATGCAATAACTTGAAGATCAATGGAGATTAGCACTCTTGCTTCTCATCCTTGAATCTCTCGTTTCTTGGTGTACTTGCATGGGTTTAACAAGGTTAATCTGAGGGCCTCATAATACAACCCCTGCACTCCACGAATAGAGAGCTGTGAATCGATATTTGAGAACTCATTATTGAGTCTTCTTGAATGCAAGGATTCACAGAAGTGTGACCATTTTC
Organism: Chamaecyparis obtusa; assembly: GCA_027943335.1. Taxonomy (NCBI): domain Eukaryota; kingdom Viridiplantae; phylum Streptophyta; class Pinopsida; order Cupressales; family Cupressaceae; genus Chamaecyparis; species Chamaecyparis obtusa. The sequence continues at coordinate 242,568 of BSBK01007739.1, forward strand.
TATCACACATTTTTGGCGCCCACCGTGGGGCAGAAAAGATCAATTTCTGGCCTCATTCTTGATTGTTTTTCAATTTTAGCATTGGTTCCAGGTCTTGTACGGTTATTTAAAGCTTTGAAACCCTATAATATAATAATGGATGGATAGTGTGATGAATCTTATTTCTCATGTTTTTTTTTTTTGGTTCATTTTTATAAAAAAATGAATAAATTATGATCATTTTGGTGAAAGTGGGTATTTGCAGATTTGAGATTCTCTGAATACAGTCAGATTGAAACATCTGGTACGGACAAATTATAAAGAATCAGGAACTCTAAAAATATTTTTTAGAAAGATAAATGACTTAGCTTTCATTTCCTTTTGGTTTGAGTCATTTTTATTTATATTTGTGAAAGTTATGGGCATTTGAGTGAAAACTGGTTTTTAACAATCTGTATTGGAGTTGCAGGTAATGATTTATTCTTAGAAAATGATTTATGAATGGGAAAAAAAAATGGCTTACATATTTGGAAACTAGATTTATTAATAGTTTCTATGAAACTTGTTTGGGTTCATTTGGATTCTTTTTGAGAAAGATATGTGATTCCCTAGGCAGGGTTTTGTGTTTTAAATCTGATTTATGACAGAAAAATTACAGTCTGAAAAGATTATTGGTTGAGGAACCAAATGGAATCATAAAACCTTGTAATTTTTGGAAATGGTAGTTCTTGATGTTGGCTAAAAACTTCATTCTTTCCAAAAATTTTAATATTGTGATTTTATGGGTCAAATAAATCAATCTTTAAAGACTGTCTTGAAGACAGCAATGTTAAATCAAACTCCTAACAATTGATTTTCATATCTAACCATCTTAGGGTTTTTTTTTTGGATGTGTGCTAAATTCTGGATTGTATATCTTTGGACCTAAGGTGAGTTGCTACAATCTCTATAACACTTGGTTTGGGATTAAAAATGAACCTCTCATGTGTTTGGCTTGAGTGTTACACGCTTTCATAGAACACATTTTCTTTTATGCTCTTAATGGAAAATAAACAAACATAGATTTGCTTTCATAGAAGTTTGTGTTTAAGTGCATGTGTGTCTTTTAAACATTAAGTAATTTTTGGTTTCAAATATCAAAACAGTCTTATTGATTAGCAGTCTTAGATTACTTGTGATTGATCTAGATTGCTATTTTGGGTTATTGGACTCGCTAATCCGCCGGCCCCTCATTTCCGCCCTGTGGTTGCAATCTCAGCACCACATTAAAGGGGAGGGGTCTATAGGAAATGAGCGTTAATTGTTCCACTAGGAAACCCTTCTGTGCTTTCTGGAACTCACTTATTTTCTAGGTTGTGGACTCGTTTGTAGCTTGTGTGAGGTGTTAAGTGTTCCACCTTGTGGACTCACCTCATCTTTGCTCTAAGCGTTAAGTGTTCCACCTTTAGTGCTTTTCAATACTTTTTGATAGAGAATTACTTACTTTTTCATTTTTAGAAGGCCTGCTTGGGGATTTCATCACCTCAAGGGATGACCTTAACTCCCGTGTTCCGGCGGAGTATAAATATCGGGAGGTGAATCCAAAGACACCTCTCTTGGGAATGAGTTAGATTTCACTCTTGGCTAAGCCTCAAAGAACTTTATACCTTTGAGAAGTGAAGGAGGAGATTTGGGTTACCGTCTCCCCCCGGCCGTGTGATTTCTAATTCTTCTCATCTACGGATTTGTGCCTCACGTACCTTGTGTATATCGAGGACACCCTTTATAAAATCCATGTATATCCTTCTAGATAGCTTGCTAGGATGTTGTTGTGTTCTATGTGCCTGCTAAAATATTTTCAAGAACATACACAAGTAGAATCTATAAAAAGTAGCATACTAAGTCACTTGATTGTTCGTGTGCAAGGTTGCTTTGCCCCTTGTTCATTGTTTGAAGATAATTGCTTTCTTGAACTCCTTGATTGCTGTCTTATGTGCCTGATCAATGATAAAAATCTATTGATGTACTTGATCTTTTAAAATGAACACAAAACCAAAGTTCCTAAGTTGAAGCACCAACCTTTTTTATAGCTTGCTCGATCTTCTACCCTGTTGTCACCTTGGGAATAATTGTCAAGTTAGAGGACTATTCTTGTTGAGAAAGAACATCTCTAGAATTGTTAGCTACATTCTTGGAGAATTTTAGTGCTCTTTTGTCCAAACCATTGCCATCAAATTAAATTTCAATTATATTTTGGCCTAGTCCAACCTCCTGATTCAAAAGTGCAAGGGTAGTCACCCTTTGATTTGAGGCACCTCTTTGACAGTGTTGGTAACGCCTTTCACAATTTCTATCTTACCATCTCTCTTTGGACATTAGAGAACTTTGATTATCCTAATTTGGTGTTGACATTTTGTGAGGCCATTTTATCACCAAGCGTCTTCAATTCTCAGTCTTCCTTGGTCAGTCTAGGTCAGATCTTAGGTGCTGTCATGTTGCTCAACATCCACATGAATGTTAATGGTATCAATTACACAAGATGACTCTTGGTCTTCTTCTTTCTTCCAATCTTCCCATGTTTTTCTTCTAAAGTCTTCTATACCCATGGGAAATTCTTCACTTCTTCTTGATTCTTTTCCTCTCACTATCTAGTCTATTTTCTTCTATTTCATCTCTTCTGTCGCTTCCATGCTTGATTCTTCTTCTTCTAGAGCCATGAATTACAAATATCTTGATATGGAACCTCTTTTGAACATGGATGATCTTGAACTCATTTCTCAATTCGAAGAGTTTTGTTCCTCTAATAGTTGTTCTAAATATGGCAAAGGTGATAAACTTAAGATAAAAATAGAAAAAAGATTGAAGGAATCAGACGCCTTTGCTAGAATTATCAACATGATCCTATCACGACCTCCTTCTTCCAAAAGTTTTTCATCTTCTAAATCTTCCAAGTCATACCATGATTCTTCTAAACATTCTTCATATTCTAAGTCTTCTCATCATTCTTCATCTCCCAAATCTTATCATGACTATTCTAAACATTATTCAAATTCCTCATTATCTAAGTCTTCTTCTTCCACTAGGTCTTCACCTTCCTCTTCTTCACGATCTCATTCCTCTTCTACTTCTCCCAAGAGTCTTACTTCTCTTCACGAGACATACCATAATGAGCAACGGGATAATACTTGTGATACCTCTTCCATGAAGAGTGCCACACCCACATATGATGACTATGATGACTATTATGATGGCTATGATGATGAACCCTATAATGATACCTATGAAACCCCTATTCCTAAGAGTCCTCCTCGTCGTGTGCTTGTGCTTACTGGAAAAGGGTCGTCACATTGGATAGATTGTGATGGTGATCCATATGACTCTGATTTTGAAAGAGACTTTGATGATTTCTGTGAACAATACCTAGATGATACATCTACTTCACTTGAGGAAGAGAAAGCTCAACGCGCTGATTATAAACGTAAATACTATAAGAATGTATCCTCTAAGAACTCTCATGCTGAAAATAAAAATCACACTCTTGAGAAAGATCATGTTAATGATGGACCTTTGTCTTGTGATGGTTCCCTTCCATCCCCTACTTCCTCCAATACCCATACATTTCCTAAAGCTTCCGAATCTTCCAAATCTTTCACAAATTCTTCATCCAACAAAGATTCTAATGTTTTCCATGCAGTTCCCTATAGTTATCCTCAAGGGCCACCTCTTAAAGATACTCAAGCTAACCTTCACTTGGCTGCAAATACTTCCAATAATGCTAAATCTAAAGAGCCTAAGTCTTTATGCGCTATAATGCCTACTTCAGCTAATCCTTCACCATCTCTGCCAAAGTCTTCCATACAACTCCAACCTACTTTCTTGTCCTTAGAAGTGGTTTCATGTCAAGAGAACTCTAAAACTGATACAGAAAAGAATATAAAGAAAGATAAAGATCAAGAACCCTCCATGTCATCCACTCCTTTTCATGATGTTCTCTATCTGCGTCATGGTTCTTTTGATCCTTTACGTCCTTCCTCATTTATTCCACCATGTCTTAAGTCTTCTTCGAAGCAAGATCAAGCTACTACCCACACCGTTGAGCTTATTGATAATGAAAATAACCTTACCACGCTTGCACTTTCCAAAGATGATACTTCCATTAAGGTTATTAAAAATGGTGTTGTTTCTTTCGATGTTAAGCCTATTCAAGAGACAAATTCTACACTTATGCTATCCAAAGATCCTTGTCAAGATCAAAGTCTTCCATCTTCTTATTCTACCATTCCATGTTCACTTCCGCTTTCTACTCTTCCTAAGTCTTCGCAAGCTTTGAATGATCCTATCAAACAAAATGCTCTTATTCAAGATGTCCAGGATCCTATTAAAAATTCTAATGCTCACTCTGAAGATGCTGATATCCTTGGTTGTCATATAGATGTTGATGAACTTATTGATTATCCTTTTGCATCTTCCACTTCCATCCTTGGACCTCTTCCACCACTACTAAGGACTTCACGTCTTCCTTCCATATTGGGTCCTTATGTCCCTTCATTTTCCCCTCCTAACTCTCCTAATTTGTCATCTATCTTGGGTCCTTATGTCCCTCCATCTCCTATCTTTCCTCAAGATCAACATAGATGCATACCTTTGAATCCTTTTCATCCATCCACCCATCTACACCAGTCATATTATCCTTCTTCTTCCACACATCCCAAGTCTTGTGGAAGTAACTTGAATGTTCAATATAAGAAAAAGAAACAATACAAGAATCCATCAAAGAAAGAAGATCACCATGTCTCCTCTAATCGACATGGGGGCATAAAGTCAAAAGAGATATCTAAGAAGAAAACTACAAGACAAGTATGGGTTCCAAAATCCATCATTCAAGATATTCTCTCTAAGTCATCAAAAGGAAATAAAAAGCCTAAGGCTATATGGATTCCAAAGTCTCTCTTGAAAGAGTCTAATGTTGAACAAAAATTAAAGTTGACATTCAAGCTTCCAAAGGCTTCCACTCCATCTTCTTCCAAAAACATTCTTTCATTCCATGCACCTAAACCGCAACCTCTGCTAAACATTCATCATATTCCTTCACGTATTCCTTCATTCAAGTTTCCTCCATCCTCTCACCACCCTCCAAGGTGTGCGTCGATGTTGATCTTGCCTTCCTTTCCATCTACTCTTTCACAATCCTTCCATTCATTATTCTCTCACCTTCTATCATTTTTCCTCACTTGCATATTCCTCCTATCTTCCAACTCCACTCACTTTACATAAAACTGTATCCTCCATTTTTCTCTTCCATCTTCCTTTCCCTATCAGCATCTTTGAGCATATAATTTTGAATCCTTGGCATATCATGGTTTATCCTTTCAAGGAGCATTATCTAAAAGCTTACCTTCTTCCAAAAATTATAAAATTCAAAAAAAAAGAAAAAAGAGAAAAAAATGAAAAAATTGAAAATGTGCCTTGGTGAAAACCTGGAAATAGGCACCTTGGTAGCAAAAGTAAAGAGAAATAAATTCGTCCTATGGTGAAAACCACTCCCTTGCGGCACCTTGGATAAGTACCGTGATGAAAACCTGGCAATCAGGCATCATGCATAGTTCTTCTACATATTTCATCCATTCCGTCTTCTCTCTTTGATCTTGACAAGGTTGACCTATACACGAACAGTTGGCTATCTTGTGAGCTATCTTACGATGATCTTTTTTTTCCTCCATTCATTCTAGCCTTTCACTATCATTTTCCCCTTTGGTCTTGATCTAATAAAAAAAAAGAGTAAAACACGATGCTATGAAGCCTCTTGACATGTCTACTCCTTTGGACTGCATCCTTTCCTTCTTTTGCAGTGCACCTTTGTGACTTATCCTATGCTAACCTTCCATTGCTCGTTCAGATGTACTTTAGATGATAATTTTTCCCTAGCTTGGGTACTCTTGAGGAGTTTGTCTTTGAGGATTTCTTCCATTCATTCTCCTTCATTTTGTTGTCTTCCATCTCTCCCACGAGCTTGCTAATCCCTCTTGTTCTCCACCTCACTAGACATTGGGACTGCACGATGTGATCTTGCTTGGGAGTTTGATGCTCATTTTGTCTAGGGGCATCCTTTGTACATATTGAACCTGAAAAAATCCAAAAAAATGATATATTCTTAAAAATCCTAAAAATTGGAAAATGTCCTGAAAAAATGATCATCTTAGTGAAAACCTGGCAATAGGCACTTTGATGTATCTCAAAAAAATTATATATTCCAAAAATACCAAAAAAATAAAAAAATTTAAAAAATTCAAAAAAAATAGAAAAAGTGCCTTGGTGAAAACTTGAAAACAGGCGCCTTGGTAGCAAAAATACAAAAAAATTATAAAACGTCCTGAAAAAATTCTTCCAAGTGGTGAAAACCTGAAAACGGGTGCTACTTGAGGCCTTTGCACCCCTATTTCTTAGCATGCGTCCTCGACACTTAGCCTTTCTCCATTATACCTTATCCTTGTTGCCTTGGTTTGGAATTGGTCTTTGTCTTTGTCCAGGGGGCATCATTGTGTTACCTTTGGTCTCTTGGATATGCTTGTCTTTAGGACACCTCGCAAACGGTGTTTTTCAACACCAACCCAACTGTGTTTTTCAACACAACCCCTGACATCGAGTGTTTTTCAGCACTTATCAGTTTGGTCTTATCCAGTTTGGTCATGTGATCTTACTTGCTAGCAAGCATTCGATCATTATCCTCGAAACTCAGTATCAGTTTACACACTTAAAATTTTTAAATGCAACACTTAATGCTTGAGATATGTCATGATTTTTTTTTGTGTCCTGACTGTTATTGATTTTCGTTGAATGTCCTTGTCTAATAAGTCTCTCCATGATGCATCACTAGAAGACTTGGGGCATGGGGCATGTTTTTATTTGCTTTCTGCTTGTGGGTGTGTTCTTGACTATCTTGAGTGTCTCTTGTTGTCTCCTTGACACACTTCGGAGATTTAAGACATCATCCTTGACTGTTTTTGCACAACCGTTCTCATGGTCATCCCGGCATTTATGCCTTCATGCGAGCATGGTTTTGCTACATTAAATTGGGTAAGCTAACATTGCAGTCATCTTGACCTTTATGTCTTTGATGCTCATGTTAGAATCTTTCCACATTCCTGATATAAATCACATTCATATCTTCATAGTTGCGTTTGTGACTAGTGTTGATTGTGTGATTGTCCGATGTCCGGTAATAATGGCCCTATGATGAAAATAAGTTCTTTTACATTCTCTAATGGATGATGAATACAACCAAACCTATGTTACCCTATTGCAAGTACACCTTTGCATTTTCATATAGCTTGCATTATTTAGGCTTCATGTTAAATTTGCAATTTTAGGCTGCATAATGAGTTTGAGAGGGTTTCCTTCATCTTTCTTGTGGACTTTCAGTCAACTATGATCACATTCTTCATTTCCTTATCTTCTTTCGTGATCTCAATCGAAATTCCCAATCTTAAACAGTTGATTGATTTTGATGCATCCTCTTTCTCAAGGCAATTTCTCTTTCTTTTCTCCATTTCTTTCCATTTCTTCCAAACTTCTATCTTCCATTCGCCTTCACCCCACTTCTTGTCTTCTAATCCAACCTACGGGCATAATTTTCTTGCTGATCTACCTTGGTTCTATGATTCTTATATTTTTCATTTTACATCAAGAACCTTATCTTTAGTTCGATTTGATCCAATTTATCAATTTACTGTTTCTCCTCTATCTCATTTCGATTTTGATCACGAGGGGGCAATACCTACCAAACTTCAATGCTTGATTCAGCTTTATCAAATTTATCGATTGCTTCTCTTGGGGCAACCTTGCTTGAGATTCTTATCTCTTATTTGAGACTTGACAATTACCTATTCACAGGTGTTGGCCTTGTCTTTTTCAATCTATTTATCTATGTCCTGATGTGTTCCCATCCGTCGAACACACATCTGGGTTGTTTTGTGATCCCAAATCGATCTCACACTTCAATTCCATTCTTTGACTGCATGTGATCCCGAGTCGACCTCACATTAGTCAAAGAGGGGCAAATGTATGCACCCTAAAATGGTCGCCTAGACTTTGGGCCCCATTTATTCAATTTGTCAAATATCAATTTTCTGAATCAATGTTTTGCAATATTCAAATCAATTTCCTTGATCAAATCATAACTATTTCAATCATTTCAATAATCTCCTAAGGTTTAATCATGTCATCAATAATTTTATTTAATTAAAAGAAATAAATCCCTTTTAAATAAATAAAATAATGTTATTTAATTGAAATTAATATTCCTTAAATGAAATGATGTTATTTAATTAAAATCCATTTTTAATTAAATGATTTTATCTTATTTAATTAATATTCATCTTTAAATTATATAATGTTATTTTATTTTATTAAAAGAGATATTATTCTTTTTAAATAAATAAAATATCTTCTCAAAAGATATTTTGTGATGGAAAAGGAAATAAATCAAATAAAAATAAAACAAAAATCCTTTTCTTGATTCTTTCAATAAATTTTATTTAATTAAAAGAAATATTCTCTCTTAAATAAATAAAATAACCTTATTTAATTGAAAGAGATATCTTTTAAATGAAATAAAATCTTTTTTAATTAAATGATTTTATCTTATTTAGAATAATATCTCTCTTTTAATTAAATAATGTTATCTTATTTAATTAATAGAGAATCATTCTTTTAAATAAATAAAAAATCCTCTTAAAGCTCTTTTGTGATGAAAAAGGGAAATAAAAATAAATAAAATAAAGAAAATCCCTTTTCTCTCCACACTTTCTAAAAATTGAGCTTTATTTCCTCTTTTTGGATTTATCCCACATTGCTCTTGGATTTGCATTCAATTCCTCAAATTCTCATATAAGGAGCCCTCTCCTTCTCAATTAGGATCCTAGAATTTTCATGTTATTGTTATGCTGCAGGTTTGGAGAGCAATTTTGGAAGAAGCTTTTGAGCACATTTGGAGCTTGGATATTTGAGACTTCTTTCTTCTTGTCTTCTTCTCTCATGCCTCATGGAAATCCATAGTTTAGATTAATATTGCATTCACATAATAGTTTAAATTTATGTTTCCTTTCATTGTTCTAGCTTAATCCACATAGCATAATTAGCAAGAACTTGTAATACTTTCATCTCAATAGAGTAGTTTATTTCTTGCATGTCAATCATCTAGATTAGTTTCATTTACATGCAATAACTTGAAGATCAATGGAGATTAGCACTCTTGCTTCTCATCCTTGAATCTCTCATTTCTTGGTGTACTTGCATGGGTTTAACAAGGTTAATCTGAGGGCCTCATAATACAACCCCTGCACTCCACGAATAGAGAGCTGTGAATCGATATTTGAGAACTCATTATTGAGTCTTCTTGAATGCAAGGATTCACAGAAGTGTGACCATTTTCTATCACACATGTAGGACTTAGGAATTATGTACCCATGAGAAGAAACAAATAACACTCCAACTCCTAAACCATTTTGCATGAAAGAGCCATCAAAGAACATCTTCCATGTTCTTGTAGTCATGTACATTATGTGCTCATCTAGAAATTCAACTTGAATAGGCATGTTGTCTTGAATTGGGAAATTAGCCAATTGGTCTGTAATGGCTTGTCCGTTTATAGCTTTACACTCAACATACTCTATGTCAAATTTTGATAAGATCATCATCCACTTAGCAAGTCTACCTGTGAGAGAAGCCTTACCAAGCAAATATTTTAGAGGATCAATCTTTTCTATGAGGTGTATTGTATGTGCAAGCATGTAATGTCGCAACTTTTAGGAAGCAAACACCACCGCAAGGCAAGATTTTTCATTACTAGTGTAATTAACCTCATATGACACAAGGGTATGATTGATGTAGTAAATAGCTCTTTCTTTTATAGTGTCATCAAGCTAAGCTAGTAATGCCCCCAAGGAAGATTTTGTTGCTGAAACATATAATATGAGTGGTTTTCCTAGGATAGGAGGCATTAAGATTGGAGGATTGGCCAAGTATTTCTTGATTTGGTCCATGCTCTTTTGACAATCTTCATTCCAGACACATTTAACGCCCTTATGCAATGTCTTATTAAAGGGTTGAGCTTTATCTTCCAGTTTTGAGATGAACCTCCTTATAGATTGAAGATGTCCCTAGAGACTCCTCATTTAGCTAATATTTTTGGGAGGTGGCATATCCAAGATTGCTCAAAATTTCTCTGGGTCCACCTCTATTCCTTTGGCTGAAATGATAAACCCTAGAAGTTTTTCAGAGGTGACTCCAAATGCACACTTTTTTGGATTTAATCTTAGTTGAAACTACTCCATGCAATCTAGAATGACTTCCAAATCACCTAAGTGTGTATTCCTTTTCTTATATTTAGCCAAGGTGTCATCCGCATAATCTTCCATATTCTTATGCATCATGTCATGAAAGATAGTTGTCATAGCTCTTTGATAAATAGCTCCTACATTTTTTAATCCAAATGGAATAATGTTCCAGCAATAGGTTCCCCATGCGCAAATGAATGTAGTCTTTTCCTAGTCTTTAGGAGCTATTTTAATTTGATTATATCTAGAAAAACCATCCATCAAGGAATAGATCTCATAACCGCAGTCATGTCCACTATCATGTCTATGTTAGGAAGTGGAAAATCATCCTTTGGGCATGCTTTATTAAGATCCCTAAAATTTGTGCAGACGTGAATGGACATGTCATGTTTTGAAATTGGTATAATATTGGATATCCATTCGACATAATCAATGGCTCTTATGAATCCTGCGCTGAGAAGTTTTTCTAATTTAGCTTTGACGAGAAGAGCTATGTGAGGATGCATTTTCCTCAATTTTTGTTTCACTGGTTTTATACCTGGAGCTATCGACAAGTGATGCATAATGAGATTAGTGTCCAACCCTAGCATGTCTGAGTAAGTCCAAGAAAAATTAATCTTCTTTCTCTGTAGGAACTTGGTATATGCTTCTTTTTCCTGTGTTGATAGAGACTGAGCCAAATGCACTATTTGTGGCACTTCTTTTGTACCCAAATTAACTAGCTGTGTAGGCTCAACAAGCACTGAAGATCTATCTTGAAAGTAACTTGGGAGATGATCAAGTACCTCATCCTTAGGTGCCTTAGAGAGGTTTTCACCCTTGGATACATCCATTATTTTTACTTTTTTAGGTTCTGACACCGCCACACAATGGTTTTCACCATTGAAACTCTTTTTCTTTTTTTCTTTTCTTTTCACTTTGTGACTAAGGTACTTTATATCTGGTTCTGTCATGCTTGTAGTTGGTTCGTTGGTGGAAGAGACTATGGGGTCAAGGTCATTTAGGTAACATACTATCTCATAGTCATTCTGAAAAGTTAAGAGCTGAGGATCTCAATAGCGTTGAGACCAATCAATTAGGTGGAGATTGGCAAGGGGTAGGTCAATGATGGGTTCAATATTGTGGATACAAATGGTATCATCTCTGGTGATTGCAACATTAGGGTCTATCAAGTATCCCTCTAAGGTACCCAAATCAAGATTTATCCTACTAAGCGAAGCATTGTCCACTAAAGTGACTTGCGTATTCGAATCCTCTAATCCTACACTTGACTCATTAGCTACCTCAGGTAGGGAACTATAAGTATGGATGACATCAACATCCATGTCAACTGTAGAATAATTAGAGAGAGATTCTCATTCATACTCATGTGAGTCTGTATTTGAATCCTGACTTGGATGTTTATACCAAGCATGTGTACGACATCTATATGTGGAAGCTCTAATGTCACCAAGGGTGACACCTTCTTGAACACCATTCGTGCATTGATGTTCTTGAATAGGATCTTCAACAATGGATTCCTCTTGTTCTAGGCCTGAGACTATTGTATGGTCAACTAGAGTATCTGAATCTCCCCAAAGGAGATTGGTGGAAGGGACCCAATATTCACACATGTCCTGTTGATTTGTCAAATTAGGTGTATACTTTGTTTCATCCTCACTATCTGTCTCATCCAAGATAGGAACAGGGTTCTTATTTTGATTTTCAAAACCTAGGCCAACCATTTTTTTAGACCTCCGACCAAAAAGAGCATGATCAAGAGGTTCAACTCTAGCATCTAATCTATGATTGAGAGGACCATGACCTGGATAGCCCATACTTTTGACAAGAGTATACCCTCTTCTATATGCCTTAGGAGAAGGAGAGAAGTTCTCATTATGCATGTATTTGTCTTCTCTATAGATCCAGTCCTTAACATCTACCTCTTCTTTTTCATCCTAGATAGGCACTGAGGACTCCACAAATGTACCAAAAAAAGTCATGGCTGAAGATGAAGGTCGCATCTCTTGTGAAGGTTTTCCATAAGACCTAGGTGAGACCGATAGTTTTGTAAAGGTGTCATGTTGATACCCTCCCATACCAAGGTCTATGGACTTGAACTTATCCTTGCACTATGCAAGGGTTGCATTGAAATCCTCTACTTCCCTATTGAGAGGAACATGAGTCCTTGCTGAAATTGCATTTATAGATAATGTGCTATCCCTGGGTATATAGACTTCTACTCAGTTATAGGGAAACTTAACACATTGGTGGTAGGTGGATGGCACTGCTTGCATGCCATGGATCCATGGTCTACCAAGTAGGATATTATATGCTAGAGGACCAACATCAACAATTTGGAACAAAATTTCCTTTTCAACAGGGCCAATCCTGACAGGAAGGATGGCCAACCCTTTAGAACTTCTCTCTGCCTCATCATAGGCTTTAATGGTAATTTTCTTCCAGGTATTAATAACTTCCTTAGAATAAGCCAATATTTTCTAGCACCCCCCATCTATCAACACACGCCTAACACGGGTCTTGTGAATCATGACTTTGATATGAAGGGCAAGATTATGCGGATGGCTCAAAGCTTTGTCATCTTCTTCTGAGAATGTTAGGTAATGAGGGCTGGCAAGGTGATTAACCATGTTCTGGAATTGGTCAACATCTATGTTGTTAGGAATATTTGTTGTATGCAAAGCATCCTCAAGGATTTGTTTATGTCTTGGAGACAATTCTAAAAGCTCAAAGATTGAAATCTGAGTTGGCATTCTTTGTAGCTGATCAACAAGGTTATAATTTAGCTGAGGACTCACAACTGATTTGGTAGTGACATTTTTGGATGTCACTTGCTTGGGTTTGCTGGACTGGTTGGAACTATGACCTCTAATGACCACAGGACCTTGACTTTGACTTCTTGTGACAACGTTGAGAGCTTGGTATGACCTTTGAGAGTGAGGACCCCTATGCACCACCATAGGTTCTTCATCAAATATAGGAGGAGAGCACACATCATAACCATAAGGATCCTTGTCCCCCATCATGTTGACACTTTCCTCCACAACCTCAAGCATATTGACCACATTTTCTATAGTTGTGTAGGTATAGTTGATTTTGGCCTTGCCATTCTTTGGTTTAGAGGTTTCCCCCTTCTCATACTTAGGCAAAGACTCCTTGAATGCCTTATGGTCTGCATTGGTGTTCAACCCATCAATCTGAAGTTTTCCACTCTCAATAAGATCCTAAATAATGTGCTTAAGTTTCCAGCAATGTTCGATGTCATGTCCAATGCCATTGTGGAACTTGTAGAAAACTTTTTCATTCCACCAATGTGGCTTAACGTCAAGTATGGGGAAATTTGCTGGATCTTGAGGTTGTGCAAGGTTATTGGCAATAAGTGCTTGAAAACATCCTCATACGAGTCACCAAGTTTAGAAAATTATCGCCTCTCCTTTTTAGGCTTATCCTGATACTTTGGTTTATGCTCTTGTTGGTTGGAGGATGTGTTGAGCTTCATAGCTTGAACTACACTAGAAAAATGAAGGACACCTTGATCCTTGGGTTGAGAAGAGTCCACAACTTCGTCGTTGACTACTTGTTTGTTCTTGTTCCAGTGTGAGTTCTTTCCTTTGTCCTTATTAGAGTTGTTAGTATTTTGACCATTATTGTTATTGTTATGTTTGGTCAAAATCCCTTGATCTTTCAAGACATCCTCAATCCGACACGTAGTTTCGACCATAGTGTCGAAGGAATCAAAGACCATCTTCTGAACCTCATACCGCATTTCAGGCACCAAATTGCTAACAATGATATCAATCCTTTCATGCTCAGGAATAGTCCTAGAATAGAGAGAGCACAGTCGTCCCCATGTTTGCAAGAAGGTGACAAAGGACTCCCCTTGATTTTGTTTCAAATTTCACAAGTCTAACATAGTTACTGATCTTGACAAGTTGTATGCAAAATGTTGAACAAATCTGTGGAGAAGTTCTTTGAAAGTTTTGACGGGAGGGATTGTGTTGGTAAACCACTCCATTGCTTGGCCCTTGAGACTCCTTGGAAACAATCTCATAAGATAGGAGTCATCTTGGTGAAACTTAAAACTCATGATGTAGAACTAACGCACATGATCATGTGGGTCACCATTTCCATCATACTTCTTGTATTGGGGAATTTCAACTTTTCTAGGAAAATCCTTCATACTCACACTTCTGTCGAAAGGATTGGGACAAATAGAGTCAAGTGAAAAGGAACTTTTAGGTGCCAACACCTTTTCCATCATATGCTTGAGTTGTTTGATCTCCTCTTCTTGGGATGGACCTTGTTTCTTGATTTTTCTATCCACATCAAAGTTGTAAGGGACTTTGGCACCCTTGTTGATCAAGCTCTCTAAGAACTTATCTTTGTTTTTCTCTAGATACTTCTCCACATATTGTTGGAATAGTGGTTCTTGTTGCATCCTCATAAATTCTTGATCATCAAAACTTGCACTACTTCATCCATGTTGGGAGCCATGATGAGCTCGTTGGGAGGGTTGGCTTGAGTTCCTAGGAGGTGTTTGTCTCCTATGTTGTGAAGTCCTTCTTCCTCTAGGACTAGGAGATATTGAAGGGGTTCTTGACTTCCAGTATGATGTGGGCACCAAAAATGTACACACTAAGATGTGCACTTCTCTAAGTCATTACTTCCAAGAGAATCCATGGATTGGAAACATTGAGAAAGTGACCTAGAGCTCCCTAGGCATGGAGTCACAAGGATGTGTCTAGGTGACCATTTTAGGGTGCATACACATGGGAAGTCATCACTTCGGGTGAAGTGGTGGACTCACTTCATGCGAGGTAGCCTACATAGGGGGCTTCGCATGAAGACCCCTTTCACATGAAGTACCTTACGTAGGGTCCTTTGTGCGAAGCCCCTTATGGCCAGATTTCATTATATATTTCCAGTAATTGTTTTTTATTTGTCATTATCATTGTTTGGATTTTATGGACCCTGGGGCTTGGAGCAAAGCAGTGACATCTAGTACGACATCAGCACCTCCCGAGATTTTTTGACATCTTCAGATTGTTAGCAGTATCAGGTACATGCATTTTTCTCATTTTTTATTGTAAATTATATGTATTATATTTATTTTAGTTAGTTATTTTTTTAAAATAATTTTTTATTTGTAGAAATGTTAGAAAATCATAGTTAAATATTAGAATATGTTAGAAATTGATAGTAGAATGTTATAAAATTGTAGTTAAATATTAAAAAATGATAGAAATATTAAAAAGCATAGTATAAATGTTAGAATATGTTAGAAAATGGTAGAAAATCATAGTATTTTGTTAGCAACTATTAGAAAATATTTACAAAACATTAGAAACCATAGTAGAAATGTTAGAAAATGTTATAAAACATTAAGATCTTATACAAATTATTAAAAATATTTGTTTTTAAATTTCAAGTTTAAAGTTAGTAAATATTAGGAATCTCTCTCTCTCACACACATGTACATGCATTTTTAGTAAATTTAGTAAATATTTTTTTTAGTTATTTATTTTAAATAATTTTAAGTTTGGAGAAATCTTAGAAAATAGTAGTTAAATTTTTGAAATTGATCTAGTAGTATGTTAGAATATGTTAAAAAATTATAGTACAGTAGGTTTCTAGGACCCTTATCCCTCCCTTACGACATATTAAGACACTTAGGATCCCTTAGGAATCTCAAGATCTTATGATACAGATTAGGATGTCCTATGACCCATTGATGTACATGTCAGGTTCCATTAATACATACAAGGACTCCTTGTTTCCCTCAAGGCTCCTTAAGACATATTAGGATGAATTAATGTAACTTATGATCTCTTAGGACCTATTATGAAGCCTACAACCCCTTAAGACATTCTAGGACCATTACGTATCGCTTATGACATCTTAAGACACATAGGACCCCTTAGGACCCATACAACCCATTATTATATCTTAAAATGTCCTGGGACACATTCATCTATCTTAGCTTCTGTTAATACATATGCGAACCAATCGTTGCCCACAAGAACCATTAAGACATACTAGTATCAATTAATGTAATGTAAGATCCCTTAGACCACTTATCACATCTATGACCCATTAACATTATTGGACCATTATACATCCCTTATGACATTTTAAGAGATATATGAACTATTCAGATCATCAAGACCCATTAACATATCTTAGGTTGTCCTAGGACACATTTATGTATCTTAGATTCAATTAATATCATACAAGGATCCACTAATGTAACCTAGGACCCCTTAGGACCTCTTATGTTACCTAGGACCCCTTAAGACAATCTACATAACCTTATCCATCCCTTACACATCTTAAGACACATCAACAAACCTTAGGACATACTAGGATCAATTAATGTAATGTAGGATCCCTTAGGACCACTTATTGCACCTACGACCCATTAACATTCTAGGACTCTTATCTAGATCCCTTATGAAATCTTAAAACAAATATGAGGACCCATTCATGTATCTTAGGTTCTATTAATTGATATGAGGACCCATTGTCACCCTGAAAAACAAGGTTAAGACCTATTAATACCAATTAGTACATGCTAGGACCCTTAAGACCTAATAAGACCACTTACTTGACCTAATAGGACCTATTAATACCAATTAGTACATTCTAGGACCCTTAAGACCTAATAAGACCACTTACTTGACCTAATAGGACCTATTAATACCAATTAGTACATCTTAGGACCCTTAAGACCTAATAAGACCTCTTACTTGACCTAATAGGACCTATTAATATCAATTAGTACATCTTAGGACCCTTAAGACCTAATAAGACCACTTAGGTGACCTAATAGGACCTATTAATACCAATTAATATATGCTAGGACCCTTAAGACCTAATAAGACCACTTAGTTGACCTAATAGGACCTATTAATATCAATTAGTACATCATAGGACCCTTAAGACCTAATAAGACCACTTACGTGACCTAATAGGACCTATTAATACCAATTAGTACATCCTAGGACCCTTAAGACCTAATAAGACCACTTAATTAACCTAATAGGACCTATTAATACCAATTAGTACATCCTATGACCCTTAAGACCTAATAAGACCATTTACGTGACCTAATAGGACCTATTAATACTAATTAGTACATCCTAGGACCCTTCAGATCTAATAAGACCACTTACTTGACCTAATAGGACCTATTAATACCAATTAGTACATCTTAGGACCCTTCAAACCTAATAAGACCACTTACTTGACCTAATAGGACCTATTAATACCAATTACTACATCTTAAGACCCTTAATACCTAATAAGACCACTTACTTGACCTAATAGGACCTATTAATACCAATTAGTACATCTTAGGACCCTTAAGACCTAATAAGACCACTTACATAACCTAATAGGACCTATTAATACCAACTAGTACATCATAGGACCCTTAAGACCTAATCAGACCACTTACTTGACCTAATAGGACCTATTAATACCAATTAGTACATCTTAGGACCCTTAAGACCTAATAAGACCACTTACGTGACCTAATAGGACCTATTAATACCAATTAGTATATCTAAGGACCCTGAAGACCTAATAAGACCACTTACGTGACCTTATATGACCTATTAATACCAATTAGTATATCATATGACCCTTAAGACCTTATAAGACCACTTACTTGACCTAATAGGACCTATTAATACCAATTAGTACATCTTAGGACCTTTGAGACCTAATAAGACCACTTACGTGACCTAATAGGACCTATTAATACCAATTAGTCCATCCTAGGACCCTTAAGACCTAATAAGACCACTTATGTGACCTAATATGACCTATAATTTTATATATTTAGATATTTGTTTCTATTTTACATGCAGTTATAACATGTAATCAAGTACTTAATTATTAACACTTAGCTTTCACATGTTATGTATCTAGATGGCTGCTGAGGACGTACCTTAGACTCCTAATATACAAACCATTTTTCATATTGCTGACACAGAGATGGCTCGACTTAGAGAGTCCATCTATACGTCTTCAGGAGATAGTATATATAGAGATACTTGTGTTGGAAATATTCAAGACTAGCCAAGTTACTGAGAGGGGAGGGGTGAATCAGTAACTTCAAAAACTTTTTACAAATTGCAGATCTTAACAATATTCCAAATAACATTTAGCTCATTGATCTAATTGTATGCATGAGAAACTGAAAACATAAAAGCATTCATAACACTTGAACATAATGATTTGGTGACCCAGAAACCTTCCAAATAGAAAGTAAAACTAGGGTGGGGATGATACCCACAGAACTTCAATACTACAGTATAAAGTTGGCCAGTTAAGGCTTACAATGATCACTTCTGATGATCTGCCCTGTTAGGAGCAATTAGAACTGCTAGGTCCACCTTGTTAGATGATTTACAAACATACAATGAAGTATGCACTCGGTTAAGAGATTTTACAAAAGACTGTTAAGTCTACCTTGTTAAAGGATTTGATGCTAATTCACCTATTAGGATGAAATAGTATATCTCTTACTTGCAACTGAATTTGTTGTTTGAGATTCCTTGATGTACTGATCACCTTCTGTGATAAATATGTCTCTGCTACTCCTTATACTGTTGTAGCCTCTTGTAATTTATTTATCTCTACTTTCCATGTATCTTCGCATATGCACATACACTTGTCATATATTTCCATGCACACACTTCTCTGTTGGATGTGATACAAAACATTACTTATATATCAATCCAATAAAATAATTACAAAGTCGGCTAACATACAAGTTAACACAAGTATTACTGAGTCAGGCCAAATATAGTTACATGGTTTCTGTAAACTGACTTGGTGACTTTCTGATACACGACATCCACTGCATTACTCGGCATCATCATGCACTTGGTAGAAGTGGAGGCTCGGTCCATACTAACCACTCAATCGTAGTTTTGAACTCGGTATACACTAGAGACTCGGTAGATACAGTGTCACTCGGTAGAAACTGAATTCCCTATTTACCATGCTGGCACTCGGTAAACACTGCTCATCTCATCACTTGGTAATGATAACTCGGTAAGCACTGTGAAGCTCGGTCTACTCGGTAAGCACTGTTCTGCTTGGAAATCTCGGTAAGCATATAGAATCTGGATAAGTGTTGTCACTAATGACAAACATAACTTAATGCCAACAACTTGTGCCAGTATATTGACCAGTTTGGAGGCGATGACCACTAGATTGAGATCTCACTCCTCCTTCGTGCCTCAGGTAGTTGAGACTATTTTTCAAGAGTTGAGGGATGAGGTCTCAAACGATGTTTCCTTGGTGACAGTTGAGAGCCTTGTCCCCAAGGAAATCATCAAATGAGGGGTTTTCCCACATTATGATGGGAAGGCCATTATGAGGGTATATCAGATCATACAATGTGTCATTCCTTAGATCACATGTATAATATACCCTCAATTTCTTGTAGCACAAGGTTGTTATCCAAATAATGACCAGATTTCATTATATTTTGCACAACAGTTGTATGCTAAGTTCTGTTTGGGACTCAGGGTCAACTATTTAGGTCTTCCATCATATTATGGTCAGGGGCACGATAGGGTTGCAGACCACAATCAATATCGTAGGGCTAATCAAGTTGTATAGCCTCATAGACAGCTGACTGGGCATAGGACTCTAGCAGTGGAATCGACGATGGATGCTACTGTAGATAGAGTCATCATTGCTTCTCAGAGAGGAGCAGTGGATAGTATAGGATGGATTACTTCTACAACCACATCCATCACTTCAAATTCAATGGGCAGATACATTTTGACTAGACTAAGTAGAGCCCGATCATCTTCAGAGGCTTCGTCTAGTACTACTGCAGGTGTGACTAATGAGACATATAGAGCTCTAGGTCATCCTGCACCTGGAGAGATACGAGCACTTTCAAGTCATCATAGTCATTTAGATATGACTCTTTACTTTTTGGAGAATCTCCCGCAGTCCTATTCTCATATTGCTAACATGCACAAGATCCCAATACATTCAGTCACAGATTTCATTGGACTTACACGAGGTCATGTAGTTCCACCGACACAGGATGCACCATCCACTAGTTAGGCACAACATAGTGCAGAGTGCTCTGCACCCATAGATCACTCTATAGTTACAGATCCAAGTATATAGGTTGGATATGTATGCATCACCACTGAGGGCCTAGAGACTTTTGATGATCAGTTATGTGGGTTGGGTCAGGTGGACGTTGGCACTGATGTTGGGTCATTTATGGATATGTTATTGCATCCAGATGGTTCAGGTTCTACATCACTCCCCTCCCAGCTAGTGTCACCCCTACACTCTTCATTACTAGAGAGGTTTAGGACTGAAGGTGGTGTGGCTGATGTAGTTTCAGTTGATGATACAATAGTGTCGTGCGCTGATGATCCTCCTACTCCTCAAACCCAGGTACATATAAAAAAAAAATTTCTTTTTTCTTAGGAGTGTTAGTGAAAAATTGATTGTAGACATGTGTATTGATGTTTGTTCAATGTATAATATTTTGTAGGCACAGTTAGCAAAGCATGTTACCTCTACTATGCGCTCAGACCATCTTCATATGAGAGATCCATTTGATGTGACACCTACTAGTGGTCAAGTAAGGTTTAGATATATGTATGTTTAAGCATGCATGCATACACATGTATTTATATATTTCAAGTACTTTACATAATATATATACTATGCACATGTATATAACCAATTGTTGTACTAGATTTGCAGGGGTTAGTTGCTGCTTTACAGCCAGAGGATGCTTTTCATAGGAGTGATTTAGTAGATGTGACACCTAGTAGTGGTCAGGTAAGTTTTAAAAATATTAAGTTTAAACATGTATTTATAATATTTTAATTATTTTAGATTATTATTATATATGCATGTATTTATATTCACAGGGATCAGTTGTTGTCTCACAGCCAGAGGATGCTAGTGGCGATCGCTTAGAGGATCGCTCTGTTCGCATGCGCCTAGATGACTCCCTAGTTTAGGACATGTTGCACATATCTTTTATTTGAGACTCATTATATATGTCATTAGTATATGTTTGATATTTTCAGTTTATGATTCGAGACATATATTTGATTACAGACATATATATTTGATTACATACATATATTTGATTCGAGACATATATTTGATTAGAGACATATGATTAGAGATATATATTTGATTAGATGATATGATTTGATTTGATTAGATGATTTTATTTGATGATATATGATTTGATTAGATGGTTTTATTTGATTAGATGATATGATTAAATGATATGGCTTGATTTGATTTGATTTGATTAGATGATTTTATTTGATGATATATGATTTGATTAGATGTTTTTATTTGATTAGATGATATGATTTGATTATATATGATAAGTAATCTAACTAATTTCATCATTTTTTAGTATCTTAAGGGGATCTTTAAGTAATAATCAATCTTAAGGGGAGGTCTTAAGGGGATCTAGAATTAATATCATAAAAAATAACTAGTTAATACATGTCACTAATGGACAATAACTATTCTAACTAATTCTATAACTAACACATGTCATAAGTAATCTAGCTAATTTCATCATTTTTTAGTGTCTTAAGGGGAGGTCTTAAGGGGATCTAGAATTAATATCATAAAAAGTAACTAGTTAATACATGTAACTAATGGACAACAAATATTCTAACTAATTCTAGAACTAACACATGTCATAAGTAATCTAACTAATTTTATCATTTTTCAGTGTCTTAAGGGGATCTTTAAGTAATAAGCAATCTTAAGGGGAGGTCTTAAGGGGATCTAGAATTAATATCATAAAAAATAACTAGTTAATACATGTAACTAATGGATAATAAATATTCTAACTAATCCTAGAACTAACACATGTCGTAAGTAATCTAACTAATTTTTTCATTTTTTAGTGTCTTAAGGGGATCTAGAAATCATAAGCATCATAAAAAGTACCATAAAAATAATTGAATAATCAAAGCATACATAAAATCTTTAACTAATATGCAATATATAAAAATCATTAAATAATCAAAGTATACATATAAAATTCTATATATTAAAACCATTGAACCATCAAATAGGTCCATCATATATCAACAAATTATAGTCCATCATATATTTAAATATATAAACAAAGTATAATGAAATTTAATCCAGAGATATCAAGTAGGTCCTAACACAAGAAATAGGTATATACTTATTATACTTTTTAGACCAACTCAGGTGGTTCAGACCTTTCATGGAGAACATGTAATTTTCTCTCATGATCCTCACTATCTAGGCTCCACTTACGACGTCCATGTTGAGATTTAACTATATGGAGACACTTGGATGTGGAAACTACTAGGTGACTATATTGAAACACCTTATTGTCTGGTTCGTAATCAAAAAAGTGAATACCATGTTGAATTACTTTGATTTGCTTGAAATATGTTCTCTCTAAAACAACTGAACCTGCAAGTCACAAATTTTAACAATATATAAATTTAAACAAACTCATTTTAAAATTTGTTAAAAGGATAAAATTTAAAATTTACAAATTGAGTTCAATTTATTGATTTAAACCATGTACAAACCTATGGGGAACAACATTCCATCACTTTCTTCGGGTTCAAGTAACTTCATCCTCTTTACAGTACAACGCAGTAAATAATAACCAACTCTTGCTACATTTCCATGCTCAGCAATCACTACAAAGACATCTCGTGCACAGTAAATTTATATATACATGTGTGAGATCTTAAAATTTACTTAGTTCAATCTATAGATCTATCTATCTATCTATCTATCTATGCAGCTCAATGTACCATATAATGTGAAATATATATACATACCAATTTTGACCAATCCTAAGATATGATCATAATCAATAGAAATCAAAGGGACATCATCAAAGTTTTCATCTTCATCTCTATCAAATGTATCAATAAGAACTAGTGGCACTAGATTCCATGCGCCTACATATCCACAATCTTGATTGATACCTTCCTCATAATTGTCAGCAATGCAGTGACAACCAAAGCATGAGTATTCCCTAGTGTTCAACATCCAGTTGCGATAATGCGTACTCATAACTAAATGCAAAGATCGTGTCTTTTCTCTCCTATTGCAACCATTCATAATTTTTCTATCCACACTTGGACAAATGCGTATATAATACATTCTATAAATATAATTTGAATAAAAAATATCATAAAAAATTTAAACACTTTCAAATAATTTAAAAATTTGTGCATACTTTTTATCTCCCAAAATTTTCTATATGGCACCGCCTGAGTCAATCTTGATGACATGTCATTCTCATTTGGTGAGAAATGTGTCTTGCACCATTCAACCACATCATGTGCATTTTTTATATGCACTCCCTTATAATTCATTTCATACTTTCGTATAGCATGTTTGATGGAAGCTCTGACACCATCTTGTTCACCTTTTCTATGTCCGCTCTCAAAGAAACTCTAGACATGTGGTATGTTTTCATTACAATGATATCTACATAGTGCATAAAATGGTCTCGATGATTTGAATTGTGCAACACATCCATCTGACCAAACATAATGTTTATCAATTTTTATACCTCTTTCTTTCAAATTTGCAAAAAATATCTTGAAGCAGTGTTCTACATAATGAAAGTCATGCTCTCTATCATCACTTATGGGTAAAAAGTACAAATCCATGTCACACTTTTATAAAGGAAAAAGATGACAACATGAAAAAATTTCAACTTTAACAACATAAAAGTGGCATTTGTGTTTATAATTTGAAGATAATGTAAACTAATGAAATGTGTAAAATTTGATGAAGTTTATGCTTATAATTTTTTTTTTAAATTGAACACAAATTGACATAGTTTTTTAATTTTTGAAGTCCATTTTTTTTATTGCTGAAATATGCTGAAAATCTAGGGTCTAGTTCACACCAAAAAATTATATGCAAATAATCTTTTTTTCCTTTGATTTCAGAATATGTTTTAGATGACATGTATAGCTAGTGCATAAAAAAAGAAAGATTAGATTTCGGTATATATTTTGTTTGTTATAACTATCCAAAGTCGGTGTTATCCGAAATCAATAGTTTTTTGTTCATACCAAATTTTCCCTATCAAATCTACACCATTAAAAAAAAATTATATATTCTTGAAGAGGACTCTATCCTCTAGAGTTAAATATAAATTTTAAATTTTTCTGACATGATTTGTTATTTTTTATTTTTTTTGAACGAGTGTGTTCTTAAATATTAAAATGCCTATTTGAAGTATTTTCAACTTATAATATATTATATGAAATCAAAACATAATAAAAATTACATGACCATAATCTTGACTCCGAGCTCTACAAAAGGGTATTTTTAGATTTTACAGAAAGTTAAATTTTGATACAAAATTCAAATCCAGAAGTGAGAACTTCTAAGACTCACCATTTTTTGCTTATTTGGCTGCCACATAGGATGCCACTTAGATAGGTTTGGCCGAAACTAGTTTGACCAAAACTATGGGCGACCAAACATGGTCCCGTGCATGTGCCACCCAACCCATTTTGGGGGTTTATATACTTTTGCATGGAACCATTTTGATCGAAACCCTTCTGGCCAAAATAGTTTCAACCAAAACTCCCCTGCCACATCGACACCACATGGTGCCTTGTGTGTGCCATGCAGGTCCAACTGAAACCGATTTGGCCGGACCCATTTCAACCGGAACCATTTCGAGTGGAACCATTAAAAATGTCCTCTAGTGTGACACAACTATGTACTTTTACCCTTATATAAAAATGATATTCCTTCTTGATGACTCGTGCTTCAAATGTGCTCTGAATACCATCCAAATCTAATTGTGCGTGTCGATAACACACATGTACCATAATACTAATTTTCTCTGAAAAATAGTATTCTTATTGAATTGCCTTTTGATGAACAAAAGAATAATTTTCTGCAAAATCAACAATTGATACAATAGTTCCAAGTGAGAAATTGTCTCTCAGTGTTTGGAATTGTTGTGCTTGCCACTTTGCAAAAAGTGCATGATGAATGTAGGGTTGAATCAATTTTTTAAAATTTTTCATAAATACTCCAACATTTATCTCCTCTTCAACATATTCTAACCTTTTGGATTCTTTCCCAAATTTTGTTTCATTCTTTACATATTTGTAACTCTTGCAATTTACCATCTTTGTTACTTCAATATTTTCATTTTTCAAAGGAAAAAGAGACAAATCAGAACATGTTTGACATTTTCCTTTTATGCAATTTATTTGTCCAACTACATCATCTCTTTTATCACATAAAATGAATGAGATGAACTCACTTCATCTAGTAGGAGGAGCATTTTCAAAACCATAAGTGTCTTCTACAAAATTTTGAAAAACCCGATAGTGGAGATCAAATTCAATATGATAACGACAACAACAAGTTTCAAATACTTTGTTTGTCCTAATATAATATGGCTCCAATCTTTTAAACAATATTTGCCCAATCTTTATATCAAGATTAGAACTACAAAATGACACATAAATTTCATGTTGTGTTGTGTCCAACCAATGTTTCATATGATATTCATATTGATTAGCTAAAATTCTATGTCTGATAACATCTCTAGTGTTTAACACTTAAATTGTAACATTAAGGTTTTCTAAGCTACAATAATGGTGAGCGCAGGGCAAGATAGGTGACCATACAAAAAGAGATATCTATTGCAGTTGCAGAACCAGTTGTTCATGCAGTTCTGTCGTGACAATAGATTTGATGATCAAGAATGCAGAACTTATGGCAGAGGGCCCCAGATGCAGATGCAGAGTCAGAAATTTGAGTAGACCGATCTTGAAAAGGGTTTCCCACAACCAAACCAGTACAAACCTGTCAGGCTGAACAACCATCGTCGAGTTCATAGTCAAGGGTTCCAGGCTTTCCCCTTTGCTTAGAAAAACTTACCTATAACTGACTCTTTACCTCAGCTAGATGCAGGTGACTTCATGAAGATCTTTAGAGGTAAAGCGACAGTTCATCTAGTGAAGCCTTTCTTTGTCAATCCCAAGTTTCATGTCAAGCCTTCTAACCAAAAAAATCAAGTGTTTCATCATAATCATGGTCAGAAGTGACACGAAGATGGTCGGCAAGGAGTTCCACATGGACAAAACAATGCTTCTAATCTCACGGTCAATCCTCCTAGATTTAATGGTATTTCCACTTTTGAGGTTGGAGAGTCAACAAGGCAAGCTGCCATGAAGCATGCAATCTCTTTCAAATAGGCTCTTACCTCTTCAGATCAAGATTTTTTCAAAAAGTCAAATGGGCGGGAAAAAAATCCATACTCCTCTCGAGCCCGTTACAACAGATCAGGCTATTTCTCTAGTTAGAAGGGGTTTGGAAGGAAGCGAATCAGTCAGAAACAACCTATTTTTGACATCTGTGAGGGCACTCCACCTGGATCCCCTGCTATTATTCGCTTTTCCTCTTAAACTAGTCTACTTCAGCCTAAACCTAGTAATGCTAATCAGATCCCTATTGGGGTTAGACCTGAGGTTCAACAAAAAGCTTTAAGTAGAGACCCCTTCAATCTAAAGAGGTCTACACAAGCCTAGCAAGTCAAACAGCTTCAGACCTCCTCAGATTTAGTTATTCCTCCTTCTGGTAATGATCCACACACACCGGCTACCATTATTCTACCAGAACACCCACTTCAGGATCAAATCAGCCATTTCTGTGATAGAGCTTTAATAGGTAAGTTCTTCAATATAAATCTTTCAATTGATGATCTCAAACCTTGGGCCTTTCAGAACTGGCTTGGCTTATCTGATGTTTTTTGGCTGAATTTTGAGTTGGGATATTTTTTGGCTAAGTTTGACTCTGCTAATAGTAGGGATGTCATTCATAAGTATAAAAGTTGGTTTTGCAAAGGCTCGGGCCTCTTTACTTCAATATGGACTCCTAATGCTATGCTAGATAGAAAATTTCCTTTATTTTTTCCCATTTGGATTGCATTTCCTCGATTGCCTTTGGAATACAGAGATGTGGAAGTAATAGAGATCATTGCCAATAGATTTGGTATTTTTTCTAAACATGATCTACTTCCTTTTGAGCTTCCACACCGAGAGGTCAGAGTGTGCATTCTTCTAGATCTGGCCAAGGGTCTGCCAAATCACATTACCTTAAAATCAAAATGGGGGCATTGGGTTCAGGAAGTTGTACATCAATAGGAGGGTATAGTACTCTTACACCAACATCATCTAGGGCATTTCATAGCTCAATGTTCCTCACAGCCCTAGTTAGTGTTGGAGGTTTGTCAGGATCATTGCACAAACCCTCTTCATTGTTCACATCAACAATCACCTCAAAGCTTTCAACCCATGGACTCTCAAGTCCCCTCAATAGAAAAATCAGAGCCTGCCCAAAATGCGCTCTTACAAGCTTTTTGTCAGTCATAAATGACATCCATCTTCTATTTTGTGCTGAGATATGTTTTTATGATTCTGAATAATTTCATTACAGTTCCTTTAATAGGCTAGGAACCTACAGATTCTCCTAATCAGGATTTTGACAACCTAGTTCATCAGCTCATGTTTTGAGATTCTCCCATTAAGATGT
The DNA here is from genome assembly GCA_027943335.1 of Chamaecyparis obtusa. Classification (NCBI taxonomy): domain Eukaryota; kingdom Viridiplantae; phylum Streptophyta; class Pinopsida; order Cupressales; family Cupressaceae; genus Chamaecyparis; species Chamaecyparis obtusa. The sequence continues at coordinate 270,464 of BSBK01007739.1, forward strand.
CAATAACACATGATGTGCTTAATAAAGAAGCCATAGTCAATCTTCGAGCTAGGAACCTATTAGATCAGCTACTCACAGAACTAGCCACTAAAATCATATATGAAATAGAAAAGGAAGAGGTTGTAATTTTTCATGAAGATTATCCACAATATGTTGATCTAGATTCTTCTCAATCTCCTGATATGGCTTTCTTAGCATTAACAACTTCCTCACCCCTAGTGACACAGGTTGAGGCTGGGGCTCCTTGCTTAGAGTCTTTTGTGCTCAAAGAGTCCTGCAGCATTGAAACACATTGCCCGCAATTGACTACTACCATCTCTATTATTGACCCCATCAGGGAAAACTTGTTGAATTCATAAATAATTGAGCACAAAGACAAACAGATTGATCAACTGGCTGGGGGGTTTGATCAAAAAATTACTCTATTGATTGAACAAACCCCCAGTCAACAGATACAGTTCTCCCTAACTCCTAAGAAGAGGGCAAGGAAACTAAAGAATTCTCAGACTAAAGTGGAAATTGATGCTGGTATTGAGTCTACCCTAGATGGGAAATTCTCATCAGTAAAAGGAGTGACAAGGAGAACTAAGGGTTCTCCTTGTCTATTATGAAGATTTCCTCATGGAATGTTAGAGGCTTGAATGCCTTTGACAAGAGACACATAATCAGGTAGGAGCTTGATTCTATGAGAGTGGATATTATCTTACTTCAAGAAACCAAAATGTCTAAAGAAACATTTGATAAGACAATAGGAAAATGGAAATCATGGCAATCGATTCATCAACAGGGTAACAAAGCTTCAGGTGGTTTACCAATATTATGGGATCCCAAAATAGTACAAGCTCAAGCATTAGATCAATCTGATAATTATCAAATACTGAAAGTTTCTGTTTATGATCTAAATTTTATTTTGGTTAATGTTTATGGTCCAATGGAAACAAATGAAAAACAAGCTCTTTCTCTTGAATTAATGGAAATTATTCAATCAAAGTCAAATCAACTTATAATTGCAGGAGGTGACTTCAATGCCATTCTAAAAGCATCAAAAAAAATTGGGGAATATCTCCTCCGGCTAAAACGATTTCAAATTTTTCAAACTTTGTAGAAGATAATAACTTTATGGATATTGAGCCTATTAAGAGCTCTTTTACATGGACGAACAAAAGGGAAGACTTCTCTCATATAGCAGTTAGGTTGGACAGGTTTTCGGTTACTCTGGATTGGAAACTAATTGGTATCACATTCCTGGCAGATATATTGGCTTTCCCGAGATCAGATCATTTCTCCATTACCATACAGTTTTCTCTACCATCTACTACCAAAGGTTCCCATCATCAGCCATCTTTTAAATTTGAGAGGATGTGGCTTTGGCATCCCCAATTCCTATCATTAGTACAACAATGGTGGATGACTGCACCTAGATGTGAGGGTTCTAAAATGCACCAGTTTTCTCAAAAACTAAAGTTCATCAAGGAACAAATTAAAAAATGGAATGAGATAACTTTTAAAAACATTTTCAAAGAAAAGGATCTTGTTAGGCAGCAATTATTAGACATTCTTGATAAGTCTATTAATCAGGGCTTGGATAGTGCTTCTTTCTCCAGACAGAAATTATTGTAGGTGGAATGGGAAGAGTTGTGTTCCTGTGAAGAGATCTATTGGCACCAAAAATCAAGGCAACTCTGGTTATGGGAGGGAGACAAAAATACTCAATACTTTCATGCATCTGCAAAATAGAAAAGAGTTGCTAGCCGTATCTTCTCTATACAAAATTATCATATGGGAAATGTTATTATAGATGCCCAGGGCATTCAGGAGGAAGGAGTCAGATTCTTCAAAAATATACTTGAACCAATAAATCTGCCAACCCCTTTGACATCCCAACTTTCTGATATTCTCTAAGCTATTCCCTCCATTATCTCAGAGTTGGATAATGAGCAACTGTTGGCCCCTTTCACAATTTTTGAAGTTAGAAAAGTGGTTTTTTCCTTGTCTCCTGACAAATCTTCGGGCCCAAATGGTTTTACTGCAGTCTTTTACCAAGCATGTTGGGACTTTATTGGGTGGGACCTTCTTGGTGTTCTTGAAGAATCTAGAAAAAGTAAATCAATGTTGAAATATTTCAACACCACGAATATAGCTATCATTCCCAAAACAAAGTCTCCCAAAACATTTTCAGATTTTAGGCCAATTTCTCTTTGTAATACAATATACAAGATCATCACCAAGGCAATTTATTTGTGCTTGCATCATTTGATCCCAAATTTGGTGTCACAAGAACAAGGTGGCTTTGTACTGGGCAGAGAAACTATGGAGGGGGCTTTAGTAGAACACGAGGCTCTCCATTCTATTAAATCTAACAAGTCCTCTCATTTCATTATAAAATTGGATATGATGAAAGATTATGATAGAGTGTGTTGGGACTTTCTATTCAAAGTCCTTCATAAGTTTGGCTTTGTAGAAGGTTGGTGTAAATGGATACATGCATGCATCTCGGGTGCTAGATTCTCAGTTATCATTAATGGATCTCCAGCTGGTTTTTTTAGATCTACTCAAGGGATTAAACAAGGTGATCCCTTATCACCGGTACTCTTCATTTTAATGACAGAAGCTTTCAGCAAGCTTATTCAATATACTCATGAGCTTGGTTTGTGGCAAGGTTCAATGATAGATAGAACAAATATTTAGATCACTCACTCATTATTTGCAGATGATACCCTTCTCTTTGGAGCTTCTAATGTCAAAGAGGCCAAAATGATCAAACAAACTTTAGACTTATATTCAGCAGCCTCAGGTCAAAAGATTAATCCATTAAAGTCTAAAGTTTATATCTTTAATACTAATCTAATCATCTCCAATAAAATCATCTCAACTCTGGGCTTCACAAAAGATTTTCTGCCTTCGGTTTATCTAGGTATTCCCTTTTTCATGGGAGCTAACAAGATCAATTATTGGATGCCTATTATTGAAAGGATCAAGGCTAGAATAGTGGGTTGGAAAGCCAAATGGCTATCACTTGCTAGGAAAAATTCTTCTTGTCAAAACAGTCCTTGCAGCCATTCCCAATTACTATCTTTCAGTCCTCAAAGCACCAGCCTTAGTCATTCAGACTATCCAAAAAATTCTTCAAGATTTTCTGTGGGTAGGAAACATAAATGGAGAAAAGAAAATTCCTCTGGTCTCACTCAAAGATATGTCATAAGGCAAAACCATTGGGGGTGCTGGTATTCATGATATGGAAAAAAGGAATAAGGCTTTTGGAGAAAAATTAGTTTGTAGATGTATTCGAATCCAAACACCAAATGGTGCCAAATCATGCAATAAAAATATCTTGATAGTTCTTGTCCGATTAGAGTCATTTTCATTCAAAAGCCACCTAAAGGATCAGCTATTTGGGACTTCATGATGGAATCAAGAGATGTTGTGACCCACTATGTTTCTTGGGAGGTGAATAGTGGTGAAAGGGTTAGCTTTTGGCGTGATTCCTAGAGTGGGCTTCCTCCCCTCATTCATACAGGTGCCATGGATAGTGTAGTAGAATCTTTGGAAAGAAATTGGGGTAAAAAACTTATAGATTATACATCTGTAATATATTTATATTCAAGAAAGATTATATGGAAGGACCCAAATGAGTTACCAATCTCCTCTCAAGATAGAACTAGATTTAGAACAATATTATCAGACAGAGTGGTCTTTTTATCAAGAAGGGAGGATAAATTGCTTTGGGTTCCAGGAAAATCTGGCACATATAGTATCAAAGATGGTTATAGAATTATTTAGCAGCAGGACTCATTCACCTCTCAAAGTCATGCATTTTCATTTTTCTAGGACTCGGTAACTCTCCCCAAAGCTGGATGTTTTTCCTGGATAGCATTGAAAAAGAGATCTCTCACCAGTGACTGGCTCGCCAAACTCAACATTGCCCAACCTTTCAACTGATGTTTGTGTGATCTACAGGTAGAAGATGCAGATCACCTTTTTTTGAATTGCACATTTGCCTAACAATGCTGGATGTTTGTTCTTCACAAACTGCAATTCCCCTCTCCTCTTCCAAACACACTTTGGGATCTCTTCCAAGCTTATCCAGTATTATATTCTTCTTCACTCTTTGCCTGTTTGTGGAAATGCATTCCTACAATTGTAGTGTGGGTGATTTGGTGGGAACGCAATAAGAGAATCTTCCATAATATCTCTTCACCAATTCAAAATTATCCATATCTCCCATACCCTTCAAGAGGGGAATCTAGTGGCAAAATTTCTGGCTAATATAGGATGTGATGGGTTAGATATTGAGGATCTTAATCCAGAGGCTTTCATTAAGTCCAACATGAATTTTAATAGAGTAATGCTAAAGGACATTAAGAATATTGTGTCAGCTTCACCCACCTCAACTTAACGTAAGCCGGTACGCACAATCATGTCAATGACATCCCAGGTATGCAAGTTGTTTTAATCATGGTTCTCATATATTCCATTCCTCAGAGTCATTCACCTCACATGATTCACTCCATTTGCAATACAACGTTATATGATGGTGAGATTAATGAAGAAAATCTTCCCAATCTTCACACTTGAATTTCACGTGCTTTTACACAATTTTTTCTGCCTCAATCTACCACGTTTGTCTTTGCAGTACCCTAGTTTAATTAAGGACTGATTCATGACGGTTTCAATGCATTCCTCAAATGTGCGTAATGATGAAGGTGTGGGGTTTGTTTTTCTATTTAATTTACTATGCAGACTTCACCATTTCAGTGATACCTAGCGGGTTACTACTTATTTCTACGAGCTGTCTGGGTGATTTTGGATGGAGCTTTCAAGATGTATGACATGTGGGGTTCATGACGAACTTCTGCCCAGGAATCAAAGGGTTTTTATTCCACCATCATATGATGAGCTCCCCATTCTAGGTAGAATTGATGGTCTTCGGCTGGATATTGTTTTCAAATGCCATTCTAGGCCGATTTACAGGGCAATCCACTAGATAATTGGTGATCATATCTTGTCACCCAGAATAAAAATTATTATATTCCCATCATAGCTAGTGTCAATTCTATTGTCCAACCTTATGGACTTATTACAGTCATTAGAACTGGTCAATTTCATTGCGGCCAAGGTGGTTCACCCTCATTTCATTATAGGCAATATACTTGTGAGTGCATTGCAAAAGTATGACCTCTGGTCTGGTAAAGCTTTGGTGGGGGGCCTCACTTCTCGCCATGATTTGATATCGAGCCATGAACACTTCATGGCCTACGACTGTTTCAAATGGGCTATGGAGTGACAAAGATTTCATATCATTTCCAATAACCTTCAAATCGTGGGTATGGCTCTTGGCAAAGAATTAGTGGATAATATTCGAAGGTCTGCCAATGCAGTGTTGGACCTATTAAGCTTTCTCAATCATTCTCCTTCACCATTGCCACATTCTTTGTTTCCATCACCCGGTGGTGTTTCCTTTGCCTCGAACAAGCTAGTTCCTGATTTAAATTTGCCTATTTCACCAATTACTCTATCCCTCCAGCAGGTGAATGAAATGTCTACAAATTGTTATACTAAGGAGCTTGATGGCTGGGTGTTGGATTTTCCAAAGTTTCCTCCTGTAGGGTGGGAACATGCTTTTGATTTGCATAGGTGTGAGTCATCTCCCATGGTCATGGAGGAGTGATAGGGTTTATAGGATCTGATGCTTTTTTGAAAAGTTATTTTATATACTTGATCCCCCAGTTTTGTAATTGAGTTAAATATTGTATATCTTTTAGGGGTATTTTGATTTTCATGTGGAAAATCAATTAGTTCGATTTATAACTTATAGGGATATTTTGATTTTCATGTGGAAAATCAAATAGCTTGATCTATATTAACTTTATACATGTATACAACAATGACTCCAAGGTTTCTTCCTGATTCTTCCATGGATGAGTCTTTGAATCATTTTATTATAAATATAATTATGGTGGCTAGTCCACTTTCGCTTAAAAAAAATAAACATCTCTAGTGTTTGATGAAGGACATGTATTATCATTCCAAAATGATGTGACCAACTTTTCTATTACTTCATCAATCCTATCAGAATGAGGAGCTCTACACATGATTACCCAATTGCCTTCCAAAGTGCTATCATCCAAAAGTATTCTCCTATTAACATATCATGATATTGTTTTCCTATTAAAATCAAACTGAGATGAAACTGAAGATATCTATCTTTTTCGTCCCATAGTGTTACCTATAATGGATGTCAACATAACTTTTCTTGTAATGGTCTTATCTTTAGTTCAAGATCACTTCCCTAGCTGGTTCAAACCTTTCCTAATATTTTCAATCATATCAGTTTGCATGCCAACAACTTTTCTCTTCTTTGATGTTGTGTCTATACCCAATAATTTTGATGCCCCTTCCAACTTTTTATTTATAAGTACAACTGAAAGCATTTGAGCTTGTTCAAGTGTTTCAAAATTATCAAATTTACCCAATATTTCTCTTTCTATCATATTCATTGATCTCTTCTTAGCAAGACTTAAGGGTTGAACATTAGCAAGTGATCTCAAATTCTCCACATCCATTGTAAGTAAATGATCTAAGTTTCTATAATTAATATTTCTCTTTATAGTTTGAGATAAATTTAAAAGTTCATCCATACCAGTAGGATCACGTGATCTTGACCCTTCTCCAACATCAATTGTTTGAGCTTCGGTAGGGAGTGATCCTGACCCTTCTTCAATGTGCAATTCTTTGACTTGACTTGACCCTCCTACTTCAGCTTGTCTTTTAGCTTCTTTAGTTTTATGATATTATGTCAATGCAGCTTCATGATTTCTTTGTTCAGTACCGAATGACCTTTTTCTAGAAGATTTACTTTGTCTTCCCTTCTTGTTCCCTATTTTTTCGAGCTCCAAAAAATGTCTTCCACAAGATCATCAATAAAAATTCTCTTCTTCAAAAAATACTTTAATCTAATATTTCTCCTCTCCAAAATTATGTATTTGAAAAAATAGAAATAGCAATCCTCCTCCAAAAAATGCCTTCAATAATAGAAAATGTGAATTTATTAATTGCAATTCAGTATAAAATAGGAACAAAATGTTTTATTTTTATATCATTCTAATTTTTTTTTACAAAATAAACTCACTTGCCGACTTCGCTCGAAGTACATACTTCGCACAAAGTACCTAGAAAAAAAATCCGACGGGGTGTTGTTTGCCGAACATTTCACTCAAGGGTCTTCGTGCGAAGGGGGTCTTCACGCGAAGACCCCAAAACTAAAATTTTGCCCTCATAAAATAAGTGAACTTCAATAAAATGGTCTTTCGATGCCTGGAACAAGGACCAAACAAGATGGTTTTTTCAAACATGTGATGTCAAATGATGCTATTCAGAACAAGCTTTCTAACGAATATAATTTTAATATATATTGAGTTCATTATCACTTTTAAATATTACTTTAACTAAACATAGGTTGTTTGGTCATTCAATAACCTGTCTCTTCAAGACTTCGGGAAAAATAGTAAATTATATTAAAAAAATTATAAAAAATATGTAGGAAAAGTGTATTTGTGTTACCTTCCTATGAAAAAAATAAAAAATGAATTTCAATATAGACAGATCAAGTTAGAGTGATCCAAGTGACCTTATGTCTAAATTACAGTTATTGTCACTTTAGGAATTTAATAAACTATGAAATATTGACCCAAAATGAATAAAACCAATTCCATCCTTTAGATATTGAAGTTAGAAATATAATCTAGAAAGAATTACATCATTATCATATTTTTAAAAAAGGTTATGTTGATTCAAGTGACAGTAACTCCTTAAAAACATAATTTTTTCACGCAAACCACTTTTCGAAGGAGAAGGAAAAATGAATTTAAATGGTTTCTTTTTTAAACATAATTAGAAACTAGAAAGAAAATTCTAAAAAACTCTAGTTTACATCATCTTCAAATTCCTAATAGTTTTGCGGCAACAAGTGTTCGAAAGTGAAGTTTTTTCTCAAAATGTTGATCTATGTGTCAAAGTTGGCCAAAAAGTGGGACTCACTATTGTGGGACCACCCCCTATATATCTAATGTCTTGCATTTCTCTCCCCATGGGTTTTTATGTGGATATTGTCAAGAAGATAAATTTTTTTTGGCAGGGTTCACACACAAAGAGAAAATTCACCCTCATATCTTCGGAAAAGATTTGTAAACCAGTAAATGAAGGGGGCACTGGCATCAAAAACCAATTGTAGAAGAATCAAGCTCTTGGAGATAAACTTTATTGGAAAATTATTAAAGATTAGAACCTTAAATGTGTTAGAATTATCAGGGGGAAGTACCTTGGCAATAAATTTGGGTCAGAGGTCTCTCGAATCAAGGATTTCCCTAGAGGATCCAAAATTTAGAATTTCATCTCCAAGTCAAGAGACATTGTGGACATTAACATTACATGGAAGATCAAGGAAGGCAACAAAGCCCATTTTTGGGAGGATTCTTGGGGTGGTTATCCTAGTATCAACCATTTATTGGGTTCGAACAGAATTAGCCAAGTGTGCTCTGCTTTATGGGGTCCTTTAGTAAGAGATTACATTATTCCTACTCCTCTGCCCACATCGAATGGCTCTTGGGAGTGGAGAGATTTCTCAGATTTTGATCTTGATCCACTGGAACTACTTCAATTTAAGAGACTTCTTAAAGATAGATTCTTTTTATTCAAACAAGGGCAGGATGAATTCATTTGGAATGGGGAAAAATTAGGTATCTATAATGTTAAGGATGGATATAAGATTTTGTCAGGTCAGGTCTGAATAAAGATAGATGAACTCTCAATACAATTATGTCCGAACAAAGTATGTCTTCCCAAGTTAGGGTTATTGACATGGGAAACTTCTCAGGGTAGGATTATAACTGCAGATTGGTTTATAAAAATGGAATGTTATGGTCCCTCTAGATGTTCTTTATGTCACAACAGTGAAGAGGATACTAATCACCTTTTGTTAGCATGTTCATTTGCCAATAAAAGCTAGAATTGGTTGTGTGCAAAATTAGGATGGTTCTCAGCCCTCCCTTCAGACATTCTTTCTCTTTTTATATCTTGGCTCATGTTGCATGGAGATAGCCTATGTGGAAATTTATGGATTATCTCCCCATCTATTCTGATTTGGGATCTACGGAAGGAAAGAAACAAAAGACTTTTTCAAGGTAAACCAATAGAAATTTCCTTTGTCCTCAACAAAATTGAAGGTGTCAGAGTAGAGGTTATGAATTCTCACATTCAAGTTCAATCAACTTAACATAAGTTCTACACTAGGGATGCCAAGATGATAAAAAGTTTGTTTGGTCTTAAAACCCCAATTACTCTAGGTAGAGGATGTAAAGCAAATTCAATTCTCTAAGCTACTTATGTGTCGTCAACTCCATCTCCGGACTGCTTTAAACTTAATTTTGATGGGGCTTCTAAAGGAAACCCAGGTCCATCAGGGGAAGTTTGTATAAACTAGAGATTGAAGGTGATTTTATGATTACTTTAAATGTTGTGAAATCAGGGTCTACTCCAAACTAGTGCCTAACAAGCAACATTAGAAGTTATTTTAATTTTGACATGGAAATTTGAATCCATAATGGTCAACCACATATCTTGTGAAGGAAACATCAAGGCAGATGAGTTGGCCAACACAACTGCCCATGGAGTATGATGGGCTTCTAAAAAGGCCATCTTTATAAGTTCTTTTTAAGTAGTTTATTTTCAAGAAAACATGAACTTATGGTTTTTATATAAATGTTTTGTATATGTGAAGACGTGAAGTAGAACTGTGGATGGTTTAAAGACATGATATATTTGCTTCAATTAATTCACAGGAATGGTATAATGCAGTAGTTATATATGCTAATGAATGTTCCCTTGCCTATGCTATGATTTTGGGTAGTTTCCTTCCTGTAGCCATAGGTCTTGCAAGAGTATTAATTAAGAACTTTACACTTTCTTCCTAATATTAATGATGAGGATATATATGTATGGAAGTTTGTGTGTACATTAATTATTTTGCAGGTATTTATCATGGGCATTCAAGGATCAACATTGTGGTGCTGGAATAGTCAAAGCCAACCGTTGTTGCAAGATCTTCGCAAGCGGGGCAAGTCAAATACTATTTTTTGTTGCATGCAACCCATGGATGTAGTACCCTCAACGTGCTATATTTTGGAAAGATTTATTCCTAATTAATGCTATTTATGTTCTGAAACTTTATGAATCTATAATGATCCTCATTTATGGAGTGATCTTATATTTATGAGGTAGTTGTAGTTTTCCTTCAAATAAACAACTATTGTAACTCTTTAGAGTTAGTCAAATTTCAGAATAGGACTATTGTCACAGTGATTGATGCAGGACCATCCTAGGATTCTTGGCAATCCTGTATCAACAAAAAATAAGTTTGTCTTTGAAGGTAGATTGTTGGTTTTGATCTTGGTTTGATGAAGTTCTTGCTCGGTTTGGGAGACTGGTTGCTCGGTTTTTGTGGTTACCGAGGTGCTCGGTCTCTGAAGAACACTCGGTGACTGTAGGCGTCAATTCACTAGCGCTCAGCAATAACTGTGTTCCTCGGTCATGCTTGGCTTGGTCGGTGATTGGTGCTCAATTATTTATTTTGTTGCTCGATGTTCTTGCTTACCGACTGGATTGTTTTGTTAGATCAGCTTGGCCAACTGGTGCATTTAATTTGGGTTGCGCTCCTCATGTTTTGGATTGACTGCTAGACGTGTGGGGACCTAGATCTGGCATGTTGCATTCTTCTATGCGGATCTGATGACCATTTGGGGCCATCTTTGAGAGTTTATTTATTTTGTAAGGCTATGTGAGAGCCGACTGATATTTTAGCATTTAATATTTGTTTGTAGGGGTTTATTGTTTCATTAGCCAACTTGTGGTCAGGAACTAGTATTTATAGGATGCTTGGGTAGTTGTTTAGGGGCATCAGATAGTTTAAAGGAAGGTTAGTAGCCTGCGAGCTTAGGAGTAGGAAGATTGCTCGGAAGTTTGAGTACAAGTTTAGATCTTTCTTGGGTGCCTACCAGTGTGTTGTGTGTTACAGACCTAGGCTAGCTAGATGTTGATGTTGGGGGAAATATTTGGATCCTGTGAGATCTTGTAGACTGTTACTTGCATTGTAATTGGCTGTAACTGGGAATGCCTTACAGCCCGACACATTGCATGTAATCAGGATTTGATGAATAAAGACTTCTGTTTGATTCAGATCTGTTGTTGTAATTGTGTATTTTTGCTGCATATTGGTTTGGTTGCAAGGTGGGTCAGTCCTTAATTTGATCCACCTACCTTGACTGCATTAAGTGGTATCAGAGCGAAGTTTGTTCCTATTTGTGTAAAGTATGTTCTTGTTGGAGGTGAGTGGATCTTGTGTGTTTGTGTCTAGATCTCTAAAGAAGGGGAAGCTATTGGTGAATTCTATCTTGATGATTTTAGGGGTTTGCAGAAACAAGTGCAAGACCTAAAAGAGGAATTGAGAAAGAAGAAGCCTACCTTGAAAGAGGATAGTGATGATGAATCTGATGAAGATCATTTTGAAGAAGCTGTAGAAGAAGCTAGAGATTCTGAGGAGGATCAAATTCTAAAAGCTATGTCTATGATTGGGAAGAGACCTAAGATCAAAATTTCTACATTTGCTGGAAGCCTTAGGCCAAAAGAATTGATTGATTGGATCAATGAGATTGATGAATACTTTGAGTATGAAGAAATAGAAGATCCTGATAGGGTTAGATTTGCAAAGACTAAGTTGAAAGGTCATGCAAATATTTGGTGGAGAAGTTTAGTTGGAAATAGGTAGAAGAGGAAAAGAGAAGATCACTAAGTGGAACCAAATGGTTGACAAGTTGAAGAAGAAATTCATTCCGGTAGATTATGAATTGGACATGTTTAAGAAGATGGAAGCTTTCAACCAGACTAACAAATCGGTACAGGAGTATACTGAGGAGTTTTATAGAATCCTGATTAGGAGTAGTCATTCTAAAGCTAATAAAGAGAAGGTTGCTAGGTATGTCTATGGTTTGAGACCTAGTATTAAAGAAGAGTTACTTACTGTGCGGATGGAACCAATCGGTGATGCTTATCAGATGACATTAAAGATTGAAGAGAAGTTGAATAATAAGTATGAAGGAAAACATAACAATAGGAACCGAGGTGGTAAAATAGGTGAGACATTTGTTGAGAGTAATGTGACAGAGAATCCTAAGTCTGATGTGGAATCTAGCAGTGGACAAGTTACTAAGAATACTGGACAAAGAAGGAAGTGGAAGAATGATTTCACTGACACTTGTTATAAATGTGGTGAAGCTAGTCATAGAAGTTGGTAGTGTCCTAAGAAAAGAGTTTCATTAGCTGCTGAAGAAGATATTGAAAATGTTCCAAAAAAAGGTGAGGCACTCATCACTAGGAGATTAGATGCATGTGTTCATGAACTGGTACAAAGAAGGAATTTGTTTAGAACCAGATTTAAATGCAAGAATAAGGTATGTAATGTCATAGTTGATGGTGGAAGTTCTGAGAACTTTGTTTCAGATGAAATGGTTAGTAAGTTAATGTTATACACTAAGTTTGCACCCTTGTCTCAAGCTCTCGTAGTCTTGATAACCTAGTATAACATGGGAATCATCTCCAGGTTGTGGGACCTATGCTAACTGAGATGAGACCTTTAGGTTCTAGGCTGGTTCCTCTTGGATAATCACCTTAATTTTCTTCTAGAAAATAAAAGTAAATCTTTTGAGGGAAAGGGATAGAAGGAATGCTTAGAAAGGAAATGATTGAAAGCAAACTACCTACTAGGTGATGCACCGAAATTAAGGTTTGGATCTCAGTATAGAGAAGTGGAATCAATGAAAGACTCGGGTCTAATGGGTCACAACTTACTGAATAGGCTTGCATAAGTGTTTCATAAGAGGGCCTGAACATAAGACACAACCTATGACCTGCAAGTAGACATTCACTTCTGAAACTCGGTGTAGGATTGAGACAAGACTGTTAGGGGGCTGAAGTATACCCACAAAAACATCTAAATCAGATCAAACACAATAACACACAAAATTACCAAAAATAAGAGGGATCAGGAAGCCTAAGTTGTCACTGAAAACATGCATATACTTTGATCCAATAAGAGATAATTCAAACAAGGAAGCATAGGGACATGAAGGATTGTCACAAAATACCTCTGCAATGTCTGAATAATCAATGGGAGATTATAGAATGTGAAAAACTAAAGGGCAGGAAGAAATGCCACGGATAGCTTTCCAAGAAAGAAACTTTCTTCTTTACAAAATGTGAACTCTGAGCTCAAAAGCTCTAAAAATACAATATATACATACTCAACTACACGCAGGCAGGAGTCAAAAAAAAAAACTAACTAGGGTTACAAGATTTTCAATAGAATAACCAACCCTACATCTGTCAAGTCTGACCATAACACTAGTAAATTTTACCTCAAATTTCGACGAGAATTGGTCGAATTTTCGATGAGAATTGATTGAATCCACGAATAAAAATTTCGTCGTTCTTTTTTCATCGAATTTTCTACATATTTCTTATTGGTCAAAATTTCGACCATAATATTGGTCAAAATTTCGACTGTAGCAATCGCTTGAAAATAGAAAGAATCACCATCATTTTTTTTGTCCAATGGTCGAAATTGAGACCATACTATCCACCAATGGTCTCAATTTCGACCAATGGAAGTCTGATCATAACACTAGTAAATTTTACCTCAAATTTCGACGAGAATTGGTCGAATTTTCGATGAGAATTGGTTGAATCCACGACTAAAAATTTCGTCGTTCTTTTTTCATCAAATTTTCTACGTATTTCTTATTGGTCAAAATTTTGACCATAATATTGGTTGAAATTTTGACTGTAGCAATCGCTTGAAAATAGAAAGAATCACCATCATTTTTTTTGTCCAATGGTCGAAATTGAGACCATACTATCCACCAATGGTCTCAATTTCGACCAATGAAAAAGGTCGAAATTGAGACCATACTATCCACCAATGGTCTCAATTTCGACCAATGAAAAAGGTCGAAATTGAGACCAATACTAATTTTCTTTTTTTTTTAAATGTCTATTAAAAAATGCTATTGGTGTCTTATTTACAATAATTATTAATTAATTAAAAATTAAAGTGCTATTGGTGTCTTAGTATTTTTTCAAACTTGCTTCATCAAAAAAGCACTTGTGTCGTATAGATGATAACCATCCATAGTCCTTGTACTCCCTCTAATGGGGCACTGATGCTGCGTAAATCATATGAATTCAAGATTTAGAAGGCAGTACGAAGTGATTGCCTCCCCAACCAATAGCAAACAACTAGCCATATGATCAATGCGCCAACCCAATCACGTATGGAGGGGGGGGGGAGGGCTCTACCAATTGGACAACCAACACAGAATTGACATGCCAACCCTACCAAAAATTGAAAGGTAGAGGGGACCCAACCAACAAAACCACCGAAGATCACTGTGCCAACCAACACATGCAGTCAACTCCACATTCACCTCTTAGTTGACTATTTAATTCCCTTTTTTGACTGTAACGTGTTGTTGCATCCCCATTCATCTATTTTTGAGCGTCAGATTAGGCACTCTTAGGAAATGAGGTCATCAACCAGAAATATCAAATATAATAACTGAAGACTTCACTCAGTATTTTGTGGTGGTTTTTTCTCTGATGTACAAATTTGCTCAGCAGCCTTTTCATAGACCAACAGCTAGCCTGTGGTATAAAGTCCATGTTGAGGAGAAATAATATCAGGCCCCATAAAAGTCACCTCCAATCTACGAAAAAACCACTTAAGGCAAAGAGAAGAAATATTCACTGCAAGCCATATTTTGTACTTCATGAAATGGACGTGTCTAGTCCTGAAGGATACTTTTATTTTTTAAGGCCAGCATTGTCAAAAGGCACTGCCTAGAACATCTTCTAACTGCTTGTTAATAAGCGAAGTACATCTTCCAAGTTACCATTCCAACATGCAAGAGATTTTTGGCTCTTCAATTTCCCGATGTCACGCATTATGTTAGTTTGTTGAGCACATAATAACTTGCATTATATTGACTTGATAAACATGTTGCACGGATTTCATTATCCTAGGAAACTGCAATAAAAAATCTTGCATTACAAGACTGTACTCATTATATTTCATTTTTTTTTGCAATTTAGTTACACTCGGCCCAAATAAATAGGGACACTAAAACAGAAGCCACTTTAACAAAATTTCCTTTCTAAAAAGAATGCCCATGGTCAACATCAGAGTAACAAATCTTCACTCCTTATATATCCAATATTATTGTTACAGGTTGATTGTGACAAAATGGTCATAGTTATTATGTTATAAAAAGAACGCTACAGTAATCTGCAACTATTATCTCCCTTTCTGAAACACAAGTATCCACCACTGTCAGCTTCTGTTAGGCTTGGTTACAGATTCAATATAGAAGAAAAATATGCTCTTTATAAAAACATATAACCCATGAAGAGGATAATGTAAGTATATAATTTACTTACGTTACTGACTGATAAGGAACTATAGAAATTGAGTTTTCATTGCTTCCATCCAATTGTTTTGCATAGAACACATGTGCTGAGCCTGAACAGGCACACCCATTAATATGGCCACTGACATTGCTCCACAATTTTTTCAGGATTACCGTACAAAGAATCCTGGTCATTTGTGGATATTAGCTAGGTTGACAGTTCTGATACAAAACTACTTGGCAAAAAATTATTCAACTCATTAGATTGAGAGGAAAATATATGCCCCTATTCAGAACCATTAGACAACTCAGGAAACACGTAGATTGTAAGACTCCAAAATTCCAAATGACAGAAGAATGCAAGCCAAATAAAAGATGACAATTATAACAGAGGCTGCATACCAAAGTTCTAATGCCACTAGCAGATGAGGACAATGCCTCTATTTCCATGGCTTTTGTCCCAGGGTCCAGCTTTACAAATTATGCTGCATTTTTCGCAAATGGATGTTCTAAGAGTTGAGCAGCTGTGGGATGGTTTACAGGATTCCTCTGCAAGAAAAGCCTCACAAAACTCTTGCCTTCCTCTGAGAGATGGTCAGGAATTGCTGGCAGCTCCTTACTGTTGCCAATTTTAAACATTGCAGCAACCTGTCATAGGAATGATACAAATTTATAATTATGGGATACATATGCAAAAGCATGGGAATGTAGAGAAACAGGAAACTATTGAAATTAATTTTAGCTGGAATTCTCTTTGAATTTTAAAATAATAGTACACTTGATTAAATGCTTCTGGTGTAACCAAGCAAGGCCTATGCCGAAAAGGGGTTCCAGAAGCACATAATTAAAAATCTACCATAGAATCTCAAACATTAACCAAATGCTTTAGTAAAAATATAAGCCTAAGGATTTCCAAATACCAGCCACTCATAAGCGGAATTGACTAAAAGTTAATGGAATCGAATATTCAGTTTGCACCCTAAGAGGAAGCCAATAGTTTTAAAATACATGAATATTCATCCCTCATTGAAGTTGTGCCAGCAATCATAAATAGTAGCAACTGTCTTACCCCTTCATATTGCTTCCATGGTGGCTCTGCAGTAGCCATTTCCACAACTGTACAACCTAAGCTCCAAATATCCACCGCTAAGTCATAGCCATTTATATTTTTAATGACCTGAACCGGTAGAGAAAATGACAATTGTTTATGTTCCAAGGGCATATCAAACCAAGTGTCCAACAAACTAGGAGGTTATATTGACAAGGAAAGCAAATTTAATACCTCAGGAGCCATCCAGTGTGGTGTTCCCCTAAATGATAAAGGACATGAATGTGCTGAAATCTGGTAAATGGAAAAAATGCAAAGGATTAGCATTGGGTGAAGCTAGATGATATTTATGAAATTGTTTGAAACTTTTCAAAAATACAAACTACAGACCACTTTATACAACCCACCAGGTTTCACTACATACACCAAGTTGCAGCCAGGAACACACCATAAACAACACAGAACATAAAGTTAATATTTGAATCATTTATTTTGACCCTATACCAACTAGAGGGAAGCAAACATTCCCATTTTGCGACTAATCTTCCATTGCTAAAGCTTGCAAAAATACAAATATGGGGTAGCATATTCAAAACATATGTTTTATATCAGAAAATGACAAAAATAAAATAGAGTTAATTAAAAATGTTTGGCCCTGTACACAAGTACTTCTGCTTGTTTATACAAAGCAAATTGCAGTCGATTGCTACTATCAAACATCAAATTTAAATTGAATAATTCAAGCTAAATCATTCGTGCATGAAGTCTAAAAGCTTGGCTTCTTTCAAAATTACAGCATATTTATTGCGTTATGTGCAACAGGACAGCATACAAAGAAAGCAATTAGAGTTTGTCATTGCAGGAGAACTTCAGCCAAATATAGTACTAGAAAGCCTACAAAACTAGCAGTTGTTGTTTATCATCTTAGAAGAGAAAATCTGGTAGATCTAATGCATTTAGATGGCTTGCATAGAAATCTTATAGAAAAAAAAGCCAAGTGCAATTTTCTATTAAATTTTCAATCTTTACAATTAACTTTATATAATGCAGAATAACAAGAAATGCACACAGCAGGCAAAAAATGAAGACACTTCTGCATAATAGGCAACTATAACTATTATTATTAGACCTTGGAAACTATTTCTTTGCATTTTAATTTTTAAGATATAATACTTGCTTACCATAAATAGTTAGCAATTTAAACACCTTAGTAAAGACTTGCAAAGACACTCTCACTAAGAAATCCGTGAAGAAATTGACAGCAATATAAAACCAAAGCAAGTTGTGTTGAGTTGGTTGATATTTAACATTGAATCCAAGTACGCACTGCAAGGAACTGCTTTCTCTCAAACCACATAGATCAATGAACAACATCATTCCAAAGTTTCTTGACAGGGGGATGCAGAGATGTGGGGACAGGTTACAGGGACAGGGGGACCAAGGGCCCAAATTTAGGGATGGCAAGGCAACGATGGAGTGGCGATTGGGGGGAGGAAAGGAGTGTGTGTATGTGTGTGTGTGCAGTGCTGATATAAAAGTTGAGCTGAATTGATATCTTCAAGGCAAAATCTGCAATATAACATCTCTGCCAAAGCCCCATGAAAGGCAAACTAGTTTTCACAAAGTTAGAGGGTGCAATTACCAAAGCCCCATGAAAGGCAAACTAGTTTTCACAAAGTTAGAGGGTGCAATTACCAAAGCCCCATGAAAGGTAAACTAGTTTTCACAAAGTTAGAGGGTGCAATTAGTATGTGATGGCATGTGCCATATATGAAGACCCGGCGGCATCCTCAGCAAAGTGTGAATGATAAAAGACTCCATTACAGTTACTTCAAGGTACAAAGTTCACAAACTACAAGCAAATAGGTCGGTCTATTTTTTATGCTAACCTTGAATCTAATTCTTTTTTAGGCTTGTCCAGGATACATCTGATCAAATATAAAAGAGCACCACCTTAAAATGTGAATGAAATGAAACCCCCATATGGACATCTTAGGTTAAAATTTTAAATTATGCTTCTGAGGTTGAACACTGACCAAATAAATTCAAAAGATAGAAACAATCTAGAGCTCAAAAATAGGACCTATTGGCATGTTGTGCCACCCTAACACTGAGCTACTGTCACCTTTACAACTTATATTTTTCCTCATGAGTCACTTAACCTTACACCACCGCCACTCCATCTTGTGCTTACCAAGTCTGACTCTGATCCAACATAGAAAAGCATGGACCACCTGAGCCTCCTATCATAATGCTGGGGTGGGGTGCTCTACCAATGAGGTAGATATGAATAGGTTTTCCAATTCATTCACTTAGAAACATTACTGAATCAAATCCATAGAAATATTTTCCATAGACTCATTCACATTAAAGCCAGTTTTTCTTATTAGTTATTACTTATTATTAAGGGAAAGGCTGCTCTTTGAAATTAATTCCAGGATGACATCTGGGCAAAAGTGTATTTTAACCAATTTATTTTCCAGACTGGAATGTATTCTATAAATAGTGGCACTTGGTTCCTCATGAAGCATCTAATCTGATCTTTAAATCCTTCTATTCTATTAGATTTGCTTGTGATTGCCTAAACTGGATGTTGTCATTTTAGGAAGGCTTTATGCCATTAATCTAAGCTTAAGGGATTTGCATTTGGGAACCATTGTTGTATACATAATGAGTAGTTTCCAAATTTCCTCCATTGTTATACTATGTAACAAACTTTCCCACATTCTAAATTTCTTCATTTATTGAATGTGCTCCTAATGAACCAAAACCTGCATTAATGGACAAGTGAATTAATAATTCAAACCATTAACTTTAGAAACAAGACAAATTTAACTCTTTGATGTGCTTTGGATGAGCATCTTACAAGGCATGATAAGCCAATTAATATAGGTATTACTTAACAGTTATTTAATAAAATGCAGCACTTGGAATCAAACAGCCATAACAGCCAGAAAAGGTTTATAAGATCTGGTTATCTCAATTTAATTTAATTTACCTTCTTATATTTTTTTCCCTTCTTGATGACTCAGTGATCCATAATTAGCATAGATAGTTCATAGCAAATTTACTAACATGTATCTGAGTTTTTCAAATTAACTACTTGGCCAATAAGGTTGTTGTATTTTCTCTGTTTTCCTAGAAAGCACTGACACCAATTATTGATGGTTGTAGCATTCAACAAGAACTGAAACATAGCAAAGTATTGAGCACAAACACAAGATATTACCCTGAAGAACCTAACATGGGAAGAAATTTCTCAACACTAAGGCAGTTTTTTTTCTCCAGCCACTTTTTATGCTGCAGTTATGAGCTTACTGCCTTTTTGTGGCCTTCAAAAAAATTGATCTCCAAAACTACAATATCCAGACACTTGCATTGCCCTACAACTTGCTAAAAAACACATTGCTCTACTACATTTACAAAAAGAACTACCTGATTGTACTCAATTAGCTTCAACCTGATTGCTTTACAATAAGTTATGTTCAAAACAGAATTTCAAAAGCCAAAGAAGCAAATGGTACATTGTTTTGAGAAACCATCTCATGAGCATTCAGGTTTTTTTGGCAAAACTCCTAGATAAGATAATGCAGAATCATCACCTGTGAGTGAAACTATGCTTCTGGTTCCACAATCACTATGACAGATCTGTAACTATCACAATAGTTCTCTAATCTCCAAGATACATTTGTAACTACCACTTGCTGCAATTGGCAATTTGGAAACCACTGCCATGCTACAACTGGCAGTTTTTCACTCTCAAAATTGAATTCTATTTTCTCCTTTTTTAGGATTAGGAGCTTATTTTTAGTCACGCCTTATCCCAAGGTGCATTAACCATCGTATAAGTTAACCATTTGCAACTTTTGTAGACTCCTGTTCAACTGTCATACTTTATTTTCAGTTGTATTTGTTTTTAAGAGTGCTTAAAAGTTTCACCATTGCCTTTTTCTTTATATATGAATTGTGTTTTTCATTATTAAATGTTTTGGTATCATGAAATTCATGTTCCATGTCATTAGCCCATGTGAAATAACTAACAAGATCACTCATTTTGGTTTCCTATACTGAAGGTTCTTACTCTTCTGAGTTACTAGAATTGAAGATTAAGTAATCTTTTTTCATCCGGGTGGATTTTTTGTCTGCTTTTTAATGAGAAGCATCTTTTGACTGTTTTATGCCCCTTACCTCCCATTTCATGTTTGTTTGTTTCTGTTATTAGAGAATATCTGGAATCATGAAATGACTTGTCTGTCTTGGGTTTAACTGTAGCACTAATTATTATTTTATTCAAAAATTAAATGTTTCTTTTATGTGACTTTATCCCTTTGACTTGAAGAAAATAACAGCCTAATTCCAAATACTATATGGTTTTCTTATCCTTTGATGAGTAGTTACTGATGCACAATGAATTATGGAAAACAGATGTCTAACACACAGTTACCGAAGCGTCCCCTGGGCCTCTGGATGCAGATAAAGAATGCCTCTAGAGGTGGATCCGAGGGCGGATTCCCTGTGGGTGCCACCCGGAAGCCACCACAGGCATCCGGATGTGGGTGGATGCCTGTGGCAGGCATCCACTTGCATCCGGATGCCTGTGGTGTAATGTCCCCATTTTTAATACATTAATTTTAATTAATTAATGGTCCCAAAATTTAAATTAATATAACTTAGGATAGTGCCATCCCAACACTAGAAATTTCTGTTCGCTGAAATGAAAGTGAAAAAAAAATCACGGTTTCTGATTCATTCTCAAATACATTATTGTCATCACTGAAGAGTGATCATACTAGCTCGAGGGCTCACTAACAGCCACCTTCTCAAGAATCTATGTGACTTGCCTTAATATTCTGTTCAATCTACTATCTCACAGGCTTGAGAGTCTTCCATCAAAATCATCTAGCCAAACATTCTGTTGTCAAATACTTCGGACTGATTAAATAATGTTGAACTATCTTTCATTTTACTTGTATTTACTTGTTGGAAACTCGGATGTGATTAGCTTGTGCTTTCATGTCATTTTTCAATAACTTATTTGTTTGGACTTGTAGAGAAAGAACAGGTCTTAACATCCTTGCAGTTAATGATGGAATAGATAATGTCTGTTTTTAAATTTCCAGTATCTTTCAACAGCATATGGCCATTGTAGTCTACTATTTCCCATTAAAGTGGTCTTGCAAATTAATTTTCTAAGGATAAGGAAATTATGTCAACCTCATTCCATCAATTGTTTTCAGTTAAAAGGCCAAGTCACTTAGTAATTTAGATGGACCCAAAATTTGCTTGACAATCATATAATTGCTTATAGAGGATTATATAATAACGTATGTGATTGAATCATCTTGATACAAAAGAACTATGAGGATAAGGGGAGTGTCCTACTGGGCTCTGAGTCTAGGGAAGGAATTCAAAAAGAAAGTCCAACTGGCTGTTTTATTTTCAATGTCATATTTTTGATTGAAAGTCTCTACAGCTTTGTGGTTTGAAGTTCAAACATGGTAGAGTATGTCTTTCTTTCCCACTTGTCAATGAACTAAATATGGAATGGAGACTTTATAAAAGATTACTGTTTCATTGTATTTTAAAAATTCCTCTGCGTGGTTTTATTCACCCTACTTCAGTTGGACACACAAAATATCAACAGAGAGTTTGTCGGTAGGGTCGATGGAGTTGTTTCCTAACTTTTGTTGGAACATACGATTAATTTCAACTTCTTCAATGACTTCGAATAGTCACAGGAACACAAACTTAGTTGATCGGGCTAAATTTGTTTCTACTGGAGGTATTCGAAGGGATTGGTAATACTGCTAGTTGTCTTTGATGGTTCCGATTCCAAGATTCACAGGTTCACAACTCGTTCCTTTCTCCATTCCTTTCATTATTTAACATCACGGTAATTGATTACAGTGACATTCACCCTACTTAGGGCTTCAGTCTTGAAGCACCTTTAACCACTTCCTCAATCCCGAGCATTTAAGAAATTAATTGACATTACCCTAATTTGGGTTTCAACCAACGGCATGGGATTTCCGCGGTGAAGGACCAAATTAGGGCCACGACCTCATCATAGAGCCGATACAATGATTTAAGTTCAGTCTGTCAGAGCGTCACATGGTTGGACTGATTTGGAATACCAGACAAATAGAAATTACATAACCAAATTTCTTTCAACAGTTCCTAAGTTGTTTCCTTAACAATTGACTATGCTAAACAGGGTCGGTTTGAATAACAAAACACTAATGCCGTGAATGCATTTAAATATACGTCAACTCTGTAGGATTATAAAAGAAATCTGCTACGACATCAAAATAGAATGTATAGTTTATTTCAAGTGTCGACTGTGCTAATTGGTACAAACAAACTTCCACAGATTACTGTTGTCGTGTTTACATTAAAAAATAGGTTTGCAGCAGTAAATAGCTATATGTATTTGCACTATCAACACATAATAAAAATGAATGGAAACCCTGATATCATACTCAGAACTTGTTTCTTTGTTATTGAAAGAAAATGCATCAAAAAATCAGACAACGAACCGTGTTGTGCGTCTCGTTGTCTATTTGCATTGCAGGCCAAAGATTTTCAAAAACTTACAAGCTTCTATACACAAACTTGAATCTGATTCTCGAGGACAGTCGAAGGTGCTGGAACAGTGGAACCGAGTTGTGTAGAGGATTTTCAGACAAATCCCCAAACTGAAGTTGGAAAATGAAGTTTCATTTTGTTTTTTTTTAACTTTTAATTCCGTTTTGGTCTCAATTTCGACCAACACATCGTTGGTCGAAATTGAGACTAACACGGGATTAAAAGTTTAAAAAAATAAAAATTTTCTTTTGTAATGTGACCAAGCTAAACATTTTTATGATATGGTCAAAATTTAAAGTGAAATGTACTAGTGTAAATACATCTTTGTAATACCATGGTCGATCAGATATTGTGTGCCCATCTTTGTACTACATCAACTCGCGGACAAGCAATCTAAATTCATCTACTTTCCTACACAAAGTCTCACCATGAATGTTCAAGCTGGTACCTTTTGAGACAAGAAACAACCCATGACAGCCACCCAGACCTCCTCATCATCATCCTTTAACTACAAATGTTTTGGAGACATAAATTCTCTGAGCTACCTCGTGGCTCGCGGCCTGCAAATCAAAAACTGGCAAAAAACCCTCTTAGACACATTTGAATTTGAAAACTTAACGGCTAGCCGGTCATTTTAAAATGTGACCGTCGATATCATTTATCTCTTGGCAAATGAATGGCTCAGATTAACTTTGAAACGGTCGCGAAACCTTTTGAAAAGTTCAAGTCCACATCAGGAAGTCTTGACCAATGAACATCGAGCATGTCAGCATATTTGGACCCGCTTTGACCTTTTCTATTTTAAGTCACTTGGCGATTGTTCGACTGAAGAATTCTAAGTCATGAAATATATTTCTTAACTCCAGTTGGGTCAAGTGATTCAGCGAACACTGCAGTTGCTGAATAGCTGAATCTTTTAACAACCCTAGGTTACATTAAGCGAACACGAGAAATCCTTAGTCGCTAATTCGAAGAAAGCTTACTATCCCTCGGCCCATTTATGCCACTTGGCATTCTTTTATTCACTCTAGCCACTCCATCAGCAACCACCTCAGCACTTCCTTGACATCAGACCCACTTAAGACAAGATTTTGATTTAACGGCTAGTCTCATCTCCTCATGACCTCGGAAGATTCTTTCAGATTATATGCCCACCGTAGATTTCACTAAGTCGTGACCCTACTGACACATCAGTCCACCTGTAAGTCTCCATCAGCACTTGGCAACCAATTATATTCGAGCACATCAGCACACCGAGGACCCACTTGACAGAGCCCGAAGATAAAGCAAGATCAACGGCCCTCTCATGATCGCATGCTCTGACACAAAGCCTCGCGAACATACGCCAGTCGTCGATCCTCTGCAGATGTCAGAGCCTCTGACTGTTGAAAGGGCCCGGTCCCACTGACAAGAAATGACTCATCAACATGTGGACCAATTAGAATATGCCACCTGCGTAGACCTGGCAGTGGACCCGCCTGTTTGAAGAGTTACATCACAAGGGATAATCAACGGTTGGCGCATAATCTCATGGCTCTGACAGAACGCATGAGATCATGCGACGACCGTTGGATCAAAAGGAAGCTAGTCAGCTAGGCCTGCTCTGACAAGTCTTACAAATCACCACCCTTGACCAATGAAAAGCTTCCACATAGGACGACGTGGCATCGGACCCACTGACACACTGTAGGGCTTTGTTGAAAGGGAATCGACGGTCAGCGCATGATTTGATGCTCTGACACAAACCCTTCAGATCATCAGACAGCCGTTAGATCTTTTAAACCGGGACCCCACATAAAAAGACTGCTGGACCATTAAGCAAACATGCGACCAAGGGGATGTTAACCGCTCGCTGAATTGCTAATCGTTGAGGACTTAACTGCGAAACACTGGGGGATTATGCGAACAAGGCATTTGCTGAATCACCAGAAGGAAAAGGTAACCACCGACTGACTTGGAGAACTAGTGACCAGCCAATGAATGAAAAGCGCACATGGGTATTTGAGGATTTTAAGTGGCTGATAAAGTAACTTGAAAATATAACAAAGCCTAGGGTTTTTTTTTTTCTTTTGAGGGTTTGGCCTATAACGGCTAGTTTTATGAATTTTTTAAAGACTTTTCACCTAGCCAAGGACCTAGAAGAGGTTGTAGAGACCAGAGGGAAATAGATAAACCCATGAAAACTTGCAGAGCACTTGGAAGGATAAAAATGTAGACCTTGAGGTGGAAATTGGCCAAATCTTACATGGGACATAAAAAATTGGGCAACATTTTGGTGATTTCTATTGGATGTCAACCTGCTAGACATGGAAAACCAATGGCCTTAAAGCTATCCATTGGGCATGGGGTCATCACTGAGCACAAAACCTTCTGACAGGGGAACAGATCTAGAACTGGAAGGAACAAAAACATGTGCACGAGCACTTCTTGCAAAACAAGGAACTAGGCTAGAAAACAAGGAAAGAAAACAAAACATACCTAACCTAAACTAGCCAGTACATAACATTGGCCAAACAAAACCATTTACTGTTTGTGAAAAATAACTTCCCATCCTTCTTAGATTACAATAATCCACATGTTCTTGGAAAGCTATTAAAAGATAACTATAGGAGACATGCAGAATCACCTGCTTTACAAGGGTTTGATTGATATGGATTTTACTCACTTGGTCAAGTCGATTGTAAGCACTATCATTCTGAGGAGGAACATCAAGCAGTAATAAGACCTTACTTACTTGGTTAATGGGGACAACAAGCTGATTTGGTTCATACTCAACTTCAGCTTCTGGTGGAAAATCATGTTGGGATGCTGGCATAACTTGTACTCCTTTGACAACCTCCATCCTGGCCAAATGCCTGATAGGGCAGCCATGAGAGATGTTGGACCTGGAACTCTCCTTGATAGACTCAAGCCTCTGAGAGATTACTTCAGTCTGGTTGTTCTCTTCATCATGCTGGCTAGAAATGACTATCTCCTGCAATTTGTAGATGTTCTCTGGAAGTATGGGCTTATCATCAAGATGCAAGCAAAAGTGTTCCATCTCGTCCCAAAATTGATCTTCTTCTTCTTGTTCTAGATTCTCTTGTAGGAGGAGTATACTATTGTCAACACAATTATCATGATTTGTTGAGAACTCATTTGTCTTAACTTGTTTAGAGAGAGCCCCCTTGAGATTATCAATCTTCTATTCAATGCTCTCTTTTTCTCCCTCAAGTTGTTCACATCTCTCAATCTGCATCTGATAGCCTCTCTTATATGTTTTAGCTATAGAAGCCAGGAATCTTATATTTTGCTTGAGATCCTGCAGCTCTTTCTCATGAAACTCCTCATGAGCTCTCTATTCTTTTTCTTTCTCAATCTGAAACTCATTGCCTCTATCAAACATAGCCTCTATCAAAATCTTTTGGTCTTGAACCACCTTTTCACAATTATTTTTCTGAACCTCCAATTCTTCATAGGCACCCTTTTGAGCTGCTAATATTCTTTGAAAATCTTCCTTTTTTTTAGCTATAGCAACACTAACCTTAATCAAGTTTTCCTTGTAAACTTTGTTCAGTGTTGCTAGATTACTTGCAAGGGCTATTTGACTTTTTTGTTGTCCTGCAATGATTTCTTCACATTGCTTCCATCTAGCATCGAATTGATCCTTTGCTTGTGTCCACATATTTTTTTTTTGTGTTTCCAACACCTGTTCATAGTGTCTCTTTTGTGCTTCCAACCCTTCGGCGAGCTTAGCCTCATTTCTCTTGTATTGCTCAACCAGATACCTCCTATAACCTTGATCCCGCTGAGCCAAGGCTTGTTGTTGTTGTGTCTGGACATGATAAGCATGTTCTTTTATGGAAAGCATTTCCTCTTAAGGCTGTTGGTATGTGTATTGATGCTACCATGATATTGGAAGTTGGGTGGGTGGGGGGCAAGCATGAGGTGAATGTTGCTTCATTGTTGCAACTGGATAGTCCTGCATGAAATCAGAAGTTCAACTGCTCTGATAAAGCTGGCCTTCATGAAATGAAGGGATATCTTCATGAAAAGAAGGATGGTAGTCCATTTTCAGGTACTGAGTCTACTTACAACCAGTAAATGTGAATTCAGAGTCGCCAGATATGAAAAATAATGACCTCTCAAAGGTCTACAACCTACTGGATGCATATCAAAACCAGCAAGAACTATGAAAACTATGACTTCTTGGTCCCACCGGGCGTGCCAGGATTGTTATACACTAGCACCAAGGTGGGGTGTACTCGAGCTTGAGCCTATACTACTAGTCCTTGTGTATTGAACTCCTTTAATCCTTTTGCAAATGAACCAACAGGAACACCTTTGAACATTAATCTGATCTTTACTATCCCACCGGGCGTGCCAGAATTGTTATACACTGAGTTTGCACCCTTGTCTCAAGCTCTTATAGTCTTGATAACCTAGTATAACATGGGAATCATCTTCAGGTTGTGGGACCTATGCTAACTGAGATGAGACCTCTAGGTTCTAGGCTGGTTCCTCTTGGATAATCACCTTAATTTGCTTCTAGATAGGAAAAGTAAATCTTTTGAGGGAAAGGGAAAGAAGGAATGCTTGGAAAGGAAATGACTGAAAGCAAACTACCTACTAGGTGATGCACCAAAATTAGGATTTGGATCTTAGTATAGAGGAGTGGAATCAATGAAAGACTCAGGTCTAATGGGTCACAACTTATTGAATAGGCTTGCATAAGTGTTTCATAAGAGGGCCTGAACATAAGACACAACCTATGACCTGCAAGTAAACATTCACTTCTGCAACTTGGTGTAGGATTGAGACAAGACTGTTAGGGGGCTGAAGTATACCCACAAAAATATCAAAATCAGATCAAACACAATAACACACAAAATTACAAAAAATAAGAGGGATCAGGAAGCCTAAGTTGTCACTGAAAACATGCATATACTTTGATCCAATAAGAGATAATTCAAACAAGGAAGCATAGGGACATGAAGGATTGTCACAAAATACTTCTGCAATGTCTGAATAATCAATGGGAGATTATAGAATGTGGAAAACCAGAGGGCAGGAAGAAATGCCACAAATAGATTTCCAAGAAAGAGACTTTCTTCTTTACAAAATGTGAACTCTGAGCTCAAAAGCTCTAAAAATACAATATATACATACTCAACTACACGCAGGCAGGAGTAAAAAAAACTAACTAACTAGGGTTACAAGATTTTCAATAGAATAACCAACCCTACATCTGTCAAGTTCGATCATAAATACATCTCTGTAATACCATGGACGATCAAATATTGTGTGCCCATCTCTGTATTGCATCAACTCGCGGACAAGCAACCTGGATTCATCTACTTTCTTACACAAAGTCTCACCATGAATGCTCAAGCTGGTACCTTCTAAGAAAAGAAATGACCCATGACAACCGCCCAGACCTCCTCATCATCCTCCCTTAACTACAAATGTCCTGGAGACATAAATTCTCTGAGCTACCTCACCGCTCGCGGCCTACAAATCAAAAACTGGCAAAAAACCCTCTTAGACACATTTGAATTTGAAAACTTAACGGCTAGCCGGTCATTTTAAAATGCGACCGTCAATATCCTTTATCTCCCAACAAACGAACGGCTCAGATTAACTTTGAAATGGTCATGAAACCCTTCGAAAAGTTTGAGTCCACATCAGGAAGTCTCGACCAATGAGCATCAAGCATGTCAGCATATTTGGACCCGCTTGGACCTTTTCTCTTTTAAGTCACTTGGTGACTATGGGACTGAAGAATTCTAAGTCACAAAATATATTTCTTAACTCTAGTTGGGTCAAGCGATTCAGCGAACACTGCAGTCACTGAATAGCTGAATCTTTTAACAACCCCAGGTTACATTAAGTGAACATGAGAAACCCTTAGTCATTGATTCACAGAAAGCTTACTATCCCTAGGCCCATTTATGCCACTTGGCATTCTTTTATTCGCTCCGGCCACTCCATCAACAACCACCTCGGCACTTCCCTAACATCGGACCCACTTAAGACAAGATTCTGATCTAACGGCTAGTCTCATCTCCTCATGACCTCGGAAGATTCTTTCAGATTATATGCCCACTGTAGATTTCACTAAGTCGTGACCCTACTGACACATCAGTCCACCTGTAAGTCTCAATCAACACTTGGCAACCAATTATATTCGAGCACATCAGCACACCGAGGACCCACCTGATAGAGCCCGAAGATAAAGCAAGATCAATGGCCCTCTCATGATCGCATGCTCTGACACAAAGCCTCGCGAACATATGCTAGTCGTCGATCCTCTGCAGATGTCAGAGCCTCTGACTGTCGAAAGGGCCCGGTCCCACTGATAAGAAATGACTCATCAGCATGTGGACCAATTAGAGTATGCCACTTGCGCACACCTGGCAGTGGACCTGCTCGTTTGAAGAGTTACGTCACAAGGGATAATCGACGATCGGCGCATAATCTCATGGCTCTGACAAAATGCATGAGATCATGCGACAACCATTGGATCAAAAGGAAGCCAGTCAGCCAGGCCTACTTTGATAAGTCTTACAAATAGGATGACATGGCATCAGACCCACTGACACACTATAGCACTTCGTTGAAAGGGAATCAACGGTCAATGCATGATCTGATGCTCTGACACAAACCCTTCAAATCATCAGACAGCCGTTAGATCTTTTAAACCAGGACCCCACATAAAAAGATCGCTGGACCATTAAGCGAACACGCGACCAAGGGGATGTTAACCACTCGCTGAATCGCTAACCATTGAGGACTTAATTGTGAAACACTAGGGGATTATGCGAACAAGGCATTCACTGAATCACCAGAAGGAAAAGGTAACCGCCAACTGACTTGGAGAACTAGCGACCAACCAATGAATGAAAAGTGCACGTGGGTATTTGAAGATTTTAAGTGGCTGATAAAGTAACTCAAAAATATAACAAGGCCTAGGGTTTTTTTTTTTTTTTCTTTTGAGGGTTGGCCTATAACGGCTAGTTTTATGAATTTTTTAAAGACTTTTCACCTAGCTAGGGACCTAGGAAAGGTTGCAGAGACCAGAGGGAAATAGATAAACCCATGAAACTTTGTAGAGCACTTGGAAGGATAAAAATGTAGACCTTGAGGTGGAAATTGGCCAAATCTTACATGGGACATGAAAAATTAGGTAACATTTAAATTTGGAAAGAAGGGAACATCCTAATCCTTATCAGATTAGTTGGATACAAGATGTTTCTAAGGTTAGATTTGAAGAATAATGCTTGGTTAAGTTTCAAATTGGATCTTACCATTATGAGATATTGTGTGATATATTTCCCATGGATGCTTGTCATCTACTGCTCAGTAGATCCTGGTAGTTTAACATGAATTTTTTGTTTGATGGTCGTGCTAATACCTATGTGGTTAGGCATGAAGGAGCTTGATATAAGCTGATACCTTTACAGGAGACAGGGGTTAAGGGATATGGAGTTATCAGGTGTTGTCCTTATGAAAAACCTCAGGAGCACAAGGTTGATGAACCTATTCCTGTTAAGTCTAGTTTGAAGGAGAAGGAGAATGATATCTCTAAAGAGTTTGATGAGATTAAAAAAAAATGGTCTTGCTGGCAGAGATGGTACAAAAGATGGTGGCATTTGTGACATGGAGAGATGCAAATGATACTGAGTTGATTGAGGAGTCTAGAGGGGATGAACATTACCAAGGCACTGAGGTGATCGATGGTGGTCAGAGTCAGTTGTTATCAATTGTCGACTAAAGAAGTAAACAAAGTGGAAGACAAAAGGACTTCCTACATGAGATAGTGAATGAAGCAAAGACTTCTTGGGATGAAGGACAAGAAGAGATGTGGGTGAAGAATAGATTCGGCATACCTGTTCTAATTCCCTTGAGGAGTTATTGATTTCATTATTATAAAATCTTTCTTACCTGGGGTCTCTAATGCAGGAGCATCCTAGGATTCTTGGAAATCCTATATCAACCAAAAATATGTTTATCTTTGAAGGTAGATTGTTGGTTTTGATCTTGGTTTGATGGAGTTATTGCTCAGTTTGGGAGAGTGGTTGCTCTGTTTCTATGGTTACCAGGGTGCTTGGTCTCTAAAGAATGCTCAATGACTATAGGCATTGGTTCACTAGCGCTTGGCAATAACTGTGTTGCTCAGCCATGCTTGGCTTGGTCGGTGACTGGTGCTTGGTTATTTCTTCTATTGCTTGGTGTTCTTGCTTACTAACTGGATTGTTTTGTTAGATCGGCTTGGCCGATTGATGAATTTAATTTGGGCTGCACTCCTCATGTTTTGGATTGACCGTTGGATGTGTGGGGACCTAGATCTGGCATGTTGCATCCTTCTATGTAGATCTGATGACCGTTTGGGGCCATCTTTGAGAGTTTATTTATTTTGTAAGGCTATGTGAGAGCCAACTGATATTTTAGCATTTAATATTTATTTGTAGGGGTTTATTATTTCATCAGCCAACTTGTGGCTGGGAATCAATATTTATAGGATACTTGGGTAGTTTTTTAGGGGCATCAGATAGTTGGAAGGAAGGTTAGTATTCTGTGAGCTTAGGAGTGGGAAGATTTCTTGGAAGTTTGAGTACAAGTTTAGATCTTTCCTGTGTGCCTACTTGTGTGTTGTGTATTATAGACCTGGGCTAGCTAGATGCTAATGTTGGAGAAAAGATTTGGATCCTGTGAGATCTTGTAGACTATTAATTGCATTGTAATTGGCCATAACCGAGAAGGCCTTACAACCTGGCACATTGCATGTAATAGAGATTTGATGAATAAAGACTTCTATTTGATTTTAGATATGTTGTTGTTATTGTGTATTTCCACTACATATTGGTTTGGCTACAAGGTCGGTCAGTCCTTAATTAGATCCACCTGCCTTGACTACATTAGTGATACTATTTTACTTTCAATCAAGTGTACTCATTTTCCATGAATGAATAGAATGCACAGTTTGAGTTTTAATCTTTTATCTTGATTCTATTTTCCATTCACTCATCCAAGAGGGCCCACTTGGTGAGTGAATTTCTCTGTTAGAGTAGAATTTATTTTCATATTTGTTTAGAAGTGAACTAGAACTCTGTTGTTCCTACAGCCACTAATAATAGAGCTAGTAGACTGTTCTTGTAGCATAGGTGGTTAGAGTAATTCCTACCCGTGATTACTTGTTTTGCTAGAGTAATTCATTTCTATTTTTAGCATAGTTTTCCTGAAGCTCAAAACACTTGAATTTCATAGAGTAGTCATAAGATTGAGAGATTTTGAAGCATATACTTTGTGAATGCCATTCCAAGTTTGTGTCCCTCATCGATAATTAAATGAGAGTGAATAATCCATTTAGAAACCATTTAGGGTGTCCAATCCTAAAATAGGAATTCCATTGCCATGGGTTTCTAATACCATTATTTGGCCAACCTTTTCTGGTGTCATTGTTGGGGATGGTGTTAATTCAAACTTATCCTAGTATTTATATTCTCAATTTCAATAATCTAGACCTTAGTTATAAATAAGCATTTTATGCATAGAAGAAGAGACCACCTTGGGAGATTCCTTCCTCATAATAACTAAGTTAAACCATTCGATATTTTTAATCCTAAAATTGAAGAACCCCAAAATGAGAATGAAGAAGAACCCTTTGAAAACCCATTTGTTGATGCTCAAGAACAAATATCCTCACCATCATCCTCTGAAGGATCACTGCATTTGAATGATCTTTTTGTTGAACCTAACTATCAAGACAACTAGTTTTCCCTTGTTATCTATCAGCCACCATGACTATGTCCTCCTCCAAGAATGGCTCAACCTACATTTCATTTCCCTATCTGCACTCAACATGGTAATCTTAATTTGAAGAACATACCTACCTTTGCGCTTCTTAAATTTTATGGCCTTATTATTGAGGGCCTTGATACCTTCCTCTTTGAATTTGACATCCTTTGTGGGAGCTATGATTACACAAGTGATGCCCACAAGATGAATTTATTTCCATCCACTCTCAAGGAGGCTTCTCTAAGATGGTTCATGGAGTTGGGTGCCAATGGTGTAGCAGATTGGGATGCAATGATCAATTTATTTCTTTCAAAATATAAAGAATACTATAGGGGACATGAAATGAAAGGGGATGACATTTTTAAAATGTCACAAAAGGTAGACGAGACCTTGAAAGACTATGTCTCAAGGTGTATGTTCAATTTGCAGTGCAACACACAACATCAGTTGAATGAGGAGTCTCAAAAACACCTTTTCTTGAAAGGTGTGAATGATGGAAGTATTGAGGCCCTAGACCTTACGGCGGGAGGAGACATTACTCAGAAGAACTAGGCTAACATAAAGAACATATGTTTGAACTATTCAAGGGCTACTATGAAGAAAGGTAGGGGACTAAGAGACCTACCACATAAGTCCAATGGTTCAGGGGTATCTAAGATAGAGTTGTCTAATATTATATCTGAATTAAAGCAAGACATCATCAATGATATTGCCACTTAGTTAGATAGTATGCAAGTAAGAAGAAAGGAGGAGGAGGCAGACGCTATGCTGGCCAAATTCTTCTCTCACTATAGAGAAAAGAAGAGAAATTGTAGGTGCAAAACAGTTGCATCCGTGGATACTAACTCAATTCGCATTGAGTTCAAAGCTATAGATGAGGAGAATGGAGAAGTTTTCTATGTTGCTCAAAGATGACCATGGGCTCAGAGACAAGGTATGCCTCCGAAACCCTTGAGTAATTTTGGTTATAATAATAATAGTAGTCAATGGCCAAATGATACCCCTCAAAATTATGCCTCTCAAGAACATTATTGGAATTATAACTAGTCTAACCAACAATCACAATACAACTAAGCCTATCAAGAATAGCCTCCATTTAACCCATACCAACAACAATTCAACCCATATCAGCAGCCACAACATAATAACCAATGGAAACCACATGGTAACTAGCAACAACAACCTCACTGGGGACCAAATTAGCCTAATCAACAACAAGCTATTATGCCTCCACCTCCTGTAGCCAATAATAACCCTTAGAAGCCAACACAACTTCCTGCACAACCAACTCCAAATCCTAACAACAAGCAACAAGTTTATTCCCTGCAAGTAAATGATATTCATCTCAGATCAGGAACTACATTTCCTACACCTAAGGAACCTATAATAACTAAAGTTTTTGATACTAAGGATATATCTGTGAACCAAACTACTGATGTTCCACTTGTTCCTCAAACTGCACCAGTATTGAAAAATCCCCCTTATCCACAAAGACTTGCCCAATCAACACCTCAAAAACAAAATCCTATAGCAGCTGATTTAATTGATCAAATTAAGAAAATGACAGTTCAAATTCCATTGTTGGATGCCCTTAAAGAAGTCCCCATTTATAATAAGGCAATCAAGGAAGCCTATATTAAACAACTGGGAAGGAAGAGGAAAGACCTTGACACTGTCCATGTTCTTGGGAAACTTTCTGATCTCATGTTAAGAAAAGTTTTAATGCCTAAGTACTATGATCCAAGAAGCCTGGTGGTCACTATTCACATCAATGATATACAAATACAAAATGTCTTGATTGACCGAGGATCATCCATCAATGTCATGACTTGGGAAGTTTTGCTTTAACATTATTTGTTTAAGAGATATACCTACAATACTCCAATTAGCTAATAATTCCACTGTAAAGCTAGATGGAATGGTAGGAGACATTATTGTAACACTAGATTCCTTGGATTGCCCTTCATATTTCATAGTCCTGTCCCCCAAAGCCACTCTAGGAAGATATCCATTAATCCTAAGATAACCTTGGCTAGCCACAACTGATGCTTGCATTGCATGTCACTCAAGAAAAATGACCATATCAGATGGGATAAAGACCAAGAAAGTAACTTTGTATTCTCCAGCCAAACCCCTAGTGGAGCTTCACCAAGTTATCTAGCTAGATTTAGGTGATGCTGCCCTTGAAGAAAAATTAGTACAACAGCTTATGGTTATTGAAAGAGATCCATTTATGGTGTCACAGCAAGAAGATGACATACTAGCAGCAATTATCACTGACCAATATGGCTCTGAAGCATCTTCTTGTGCTATCCCTAACTGTTCTCTCTAAACTATACTGCCCAAAAAGACCTCACCTTAGTCTTCTACAACATTTGATTATCTCCATACCTTGTTAGCTCATGAGATAAAGTCACCATCATTTACAAAAATTATAATGCTAGATAAAGTAAAAAGAGTTGAAATTGCCTTAGGTAAGGAGTTTAATGTCAATAAGAATCTCACTATACCTCAGATGTCTAGTCTTCTCAAACTTTTGCAAGAAATTCAGCAAGACTTTGCATGGGACTATACTAATATGAAGGGGTTAGATCCTAAACTTTGAACCCATAGAATCTACATAAGCCCTAAATGAAAGAAAATTAGACAAGCCAAGAGAAGAATTAATCCTACTTTGAGAGATATAGTGAAGAAAGAGTTGCAAAAACTCCTTAGTTCTAGTTTCATATATCCTATTTTTGATAGCCAGTGGGTTTCTCCTCTAGTGATTATCCTAAAGAAAGGGGGGAAATGGAGAGTTTGTGTATACTATAGAGAGCTCAATAAAGCCACTAAAAAGGATCACTTTCCATTACCTTTCATTGACCAAGTGCTTGATAATCTTGCTGGTAAAAAGTATTTTTCATTTCTAGATGGCTTCAGTGGATATAACTAGATCCAAATATCACTAGAAGATCAGGATAAGACAACATTCACCAGTCCTTGGGGAAAATTTTCTTATTTGGTCTTTCCATTTTGATTGTGCAATGCACTTACTACTTTCCAAAGAGCAGTACTTGGTATCTTTTCTAACATTTCTGCTGACTGTGTTGAAATATATATGGATGACTTCACTACATGTAGATCTACATTTGAGGAAGCACAAGATAACTTGGAGAAGGTTCTCAAGAGATGCCAGGAATACAACCTCTCCCTTAACAATGAGAATTGTTATACACGATGATGGAGGAGGGAGTTGTCTTAGGACACTACCTTTCATCCTTTGGTATCCAGGTTGACCCTACAAAAATTCCAGTCATCAGTACACTTCCAACACCAATCAAGTGGAAAGATGTCAGGAGTTTTCTTGTCCATGCTAGTTACTACAGGAGATTCATCAAAGAATTAAGCCAAATGGAAGCACCTTTATGCAACCTATTGAAGAAGGAAGCATAGTTTGAATGGGCAGATGACTGTGAAGTTTCATTTCAGTAGTTGAAAGATGTTTTGACAAAAAAACCTATTCTCAAGTGACCTGATTGGAAGCTGCCATTTGACATCAACACTGATGCATCTGACTATGCCATTGGAGTAGTATTAGGAAAAAAGGAAGGTATAGTTGAGCATGCTATTTATTATATTAGTGAAAACTTGCAAGGTGATGAACTAAACTATGTTGTCACTGAGAAAGAATTGCTAGCAGTTATCTACGCTCTCAACGAATTTAGGCACTACATCACTAGTTATGAATTATTTGTATATACTAGTCATCCAACCATCAAATACTTGATGAACAATCCCGCCATCACTGGAAGACTAGCCCAATGGTTACTCCTTATGCAAGAATTTGATGTGAAGATCATTGATAAACCTGGCAAGGCAAATGTGGTGGCTGATTTCTTATCTAGATTGCAAGTACCAGATGATCCTACAACAATTGATGACAACTTCCCTAATGAGCACCTATTTTTTATTAATTCTTTCAATCCATGGTATGCAGACATAGAAAACTACCTTGCTATAGGAAGGACACCACCTCATTTCTTGCCTAAAGAACGTTGACTTGTAGTTGAGAAAATTTTTAACTTCTCATGGGTCTCGGGCTTGATGTTTTACATAGGTCCTGACTAGGTCACTAGAAGATGTGTTCGAGAAGATGAGACTTATGACATTCTAAAGGCATGCCATGATGAGCTGTGTGGAGGCCATTTTGCTGCAAAGAGGACAACATACAAAATTTTGACAACAAGATACTATTGGCCTACTTTACATAAGGATGCAACAAAACATACAAGGAACTCTAGTAGATGCCAATGCATGGGGTGCCTAACAAAATTAGATGAAATATCCTTGCAGCCTCAGGTGGTGGTGACACCATTTGACAAATGGGGTATCAATTTTGTGGGACCCATTGAGCCATCTTCTCATGGGAAGTCATATATCTTAGTATGTACTGACTATGCCACAAAGTGGATCCAAGCTAAAGCCATGAGGCATGTCAGGGATCACAAAGTAGCTAAATTTATCTATGAATATATCTTCACCAGATTTGGAGTACCTCAAGAGATAGTCACAGATTAAGGTGCACAATTTACCTCCAACCTCATTTCAAAATTGATGCATGAATACATGGCGAGACATGGTAAATCTTCCCCATATCATCCTCAGGCCAATGGCTAGGTAGAGATAACCAATTGGGAGATAGAAGCCATTCTAAAAAAGATAGTCATTATTCACAAGAAAGACTAGGCTACCCACCTTCCTAAAGCCATTTGGGCTTACCAGACAACATGGAAAACCACAACTAGATTTACTCCTTTTGAGATTGTCTATGGTAAATCTACCTCCATGCCTATTAAGTTCTAGCATAAGACTCTCAGAATAGCCATAGAACTAGACATTGACCTTACCAAAGCACAAGAGGATAGGCTATTACAATTGAATGGGTTGGATGAATACAAGAAATCTGCACTCCACAAAACTAAATTGATCCAACAATAGCGAAAAAAGTGGCACAACAAATTGATCAAAGAAAATAATTTTTCAGTTGGTGATTGGCCACTGTTATATGACTCATGATACTAGAATACACCAGGAAAATTTCAAACATGGTGGCTCGGGCCCTATGAGATAGTCTCAGTGTTTGATAATAGAGCGGTTCAACTATCTACAATTGATCCTGTGTGGTTAAAAATACTTTTCAATGGACACAGACTGAAACTCTACAACAAACCAACCAGTCATGAGGAGTTCCTGTAGCAGTTCCAGCACAATGATGACACACTCACTCCTACAACAGAAGCATCTGGGTCTCCTACCCAAATTTCTACACATCCTTGATTCCCCTCAAGGACTCCATAATAAATATTTCACATTGTGTGAAATTATTTCTCCATAATATATTCCATCTCACCTTTTCTCTCATCCACTTTTTTGTACCATCGCATCACTCCATCAATGTAGGTTACCTTTTCAGAACACTCTTCCTACAACACTTCCCAGCTTCATGCCACATACTTTCATATATATTTTAATTTATTCATTATTTATTAGGAAACTATGTCATTTTAAATTTTTACTCTTGCACGACCTGGCCTAGTGGGACCCATGCCTTTAACTTAGTTGGGGGGGGGGGGAAATATTCTATTTTTCAAACTTCACATTAGCATGTAAAGATAAATTTATTGTCTTTTCAAGATGATTGCCATCATGTGTTAATCAACCTATCATTCCATGATTGCAACATCATGCCTATAAGAAATTAAAGATATTAAAAGCTGAAGTTTAACTTCTAATGATATTTTCATGATGTGTTCGGGGTGGAAGGCCTTGACACGAGCAAAAATATTATGAGATTTGATGCATTAAAATAAGTAAATATATTATTAGATTTCATGCATTAAACGCTTTTAATTACTTGAAGTGAATAGAATTTTGTATGTCAGCTTTTCGCCTACAACATCCCGAATCCTTAACACTTTGAATCTTAATTTTCCATTGTTGTGTTTATGTGAAAACAAAAAACTTTTGCAAAATTTTTTTGTTCATAACAATTGGGGGAGATCTCCAGAGGCACGAGCCAGTTGATCATATATTTTTGCTAGGTGATGCGTCCAACTATGAAATGTTCAAAAGGAAAGGTTGGTTGGACTACTTCTTAAGTCTCAAAGATTTTGCTGAAGAAGTTTCTCTGCAATTTCTAAGCACTTTAAAGGATGGGTTTGCATTGGTCAAAGGATTAAGAATCAAATTCTCAAAAGATATTGTGGCAGAAGTGACCGAGTTGCCATAGGAAGGTGAGTAGTCGACTAAGGACCTTGACTTGTGTTCGGCTAGGGCTTAGTTCACCTTGCATGGTGACCCCCAGTTAGACATTGATAAGAAGCAAGGTACTTCTAGGGTGTCATTACCCATGGATTTTATTCAGCTAGCTACATTCATCAATCAATACTTTACCTATGAAGGGCGCTACAAGTATCTACATGGGCTGCATTTCAAAATCCTGAGTCATCTTCATCATGATAATAGACCGGTAAATTTACCCAACTTCCTATTTAATATTATGAAAAATCAAGCTTCCTTAGTACAGTTGGGAAAAGATTAGTTTGTTTCACATCATTGCTTGATAAAATCAGTTGTAGAAAGGGAATTAAATAAGAAATTGATTGGGACCTGGGATGAATTTTTGCAAATGAATGAAATAGAACCTAGGATGGTCGACCCTAGAGACCAGGGCATTGGGAGAAGAGAAAATACGACCACTAGGGTTTTTAAAGTAATTCAAAGGATGGAAAATGTTCCTGAATCTTCCCCTTCCACTCTTAAACCATCCAAGAAGAGAACATGTAATGTTTATGCTTCCACTTCCAGAAGAAAGAGAAATAAAAATAAGGAAACTGTCGATGTCCCTGAAATCCCACTGTCTATAAAGATGAGGTCCACCTCTAAACAAGATAAGAGAAAAACCATTGAGACATAAGGGGGAATTCTAGAGAAACAACCTAGTAATGAGAATGACAATGAAGAAGTTGATGAAACTGTGCCCTTGCATGAGGAAGAGACTCCAGAAGAACCTCTTGTAGAAGCTATGGAGGAAATGTCCACTGGTAGGAGGAAACACAAGAATCCTCCATGCTCTTCTATAACCCCCATAAGAAGAAGTGCACAAATTTATGTAAATAACAGGGATGTTGAGTCTCCCATTCCAATTGTTAACCTAAAGTCCTTCGAATCTATAGAGAAATCCTCTTATGAGGAAATGTTTCAAAAAAATGCAGTCAGTGATAATGAGTTCAACAACCAGAATCTAGAAGAAAAAGTTAACCCTAGTCTTGACTACATACTTATTGATAATGATGAAGATTCTGAGGAGGGCAAGGAGTTTTTGGATAACTCTACTAGGCTAGATGTTCTTGATGACTTAGAAGGTTCTCCTTTTGAGGAATACCCTAAATTTGGTAAAGATATTGTTGGAGAAGTGTTAGAGCATCTCAATAAAGATGGATTAGATACACTGGCTAGGGTAGCAACTTAATCTAGTGAGAAGGGAAATACAGTAACAACCCTTGTTGTGTGGAGAGGAGAATCCTCTACGTCATAAAGCATAGTGAAAACCCCTCACTTGGCATCTGGAAGGACTGATATACTCAATCAGGAACCCTTGCCACCTCCTGACTTGTCTACACCCCTAACTACAGGGTTAAATTTATATAAACAGTTATTGTGGGAGAGAGCACAATGGAAAATAGAAAAGGAAAAACTAAAATGTACTATTGATGAACAAGGCCACCAATTAGAATAGAAATTAGATTAGGTTGAGGTTTTGAAGAGATGGGTTGATCAAATAATAGAGTTGATTCAAAAACTTATGGAAAGCAGATCACTATCTCTGGTGTATGCTTTGTTCCTTAAGGAACAGTTCATCAATTTTAAATTGACAAAAATTGTGGAAGGGCTCAATCCTTTTTTCTCAATGCCTCATGAGTTCTTTGATGCATTTCAGTTAGCTCCAATGTCCCTAGAGAACTTATTATGTGAATTGTATTTACATAACTTGGCTGTGCCATATGATATGGATTGGAATTCACTCCTTTATGTAGGAGATGTGCAATTAAGACCAGTTATGTCTTGGATGAAGAATGAGATAAGCAGGGAGCATCAAGCTGCACCTTATAGGAATAATGAGATAACAACTCCCTTTCTCATGAGGATTGAGGTTCAACATTCCAAAAAAACATTTCTTGACTGGATTTATATTATAGCAAACCCAAGTGGAGCTAATTAATTGTACCCAATAAGAGAGAAATCTTATGGAGATTGGGATCAGCATTTAGCTCATGATATTGCAGTAGAAATCAGTGATTCTAGGAAGACATGGATTAGGATGTCACGTGATATGAAG
This sequence comes from Chamaecyparis obtusa, assembly GCA_027943335.1. NCBI lineage: Eukaryota > Viridiplantae > Streptophyta > Pinopsida > Cupressales > Cupressaceae > Chamaecyparis > Chamaecyparis obtusa. The sequence continues at coordinate 311,763 of BSBK01007739.1, forward strand.
GCTAGGGAACCATACTCTCCACATAATCTAACCCTTGCAACTATAAGAGTTCCATGGTATATCATGTTGGGAAGGACTTTGCTTAATTACTAGTTTGAATTAAGGTTTCAACATCCTGTACTCCTAAAACCACTACTGGCAATGAATGACAGTGCTGCAAATCATTATATGGCTATAGAAGTTCAGCGATGGGAAAGGCTTAGGGTGAATCATGGGTATTTCAATTATGTTAAAGACGAGCCAGGGGAGAAGACAACCAGTGATTTAAGACTGCAAGTCAGAATCCAAAATTTCATGGTTTCTGGGGACCAACAATAGAGCAGTTGAGGGGAATGATGGGCTTCTAAAAAGGCCATCTTTCTAAGTTCTTTTTAAGTAGATTATTTTCAAAAAGACATGAACTTATGGTTTTTATATATATGTTTTGTATATGTGAAGACATGAAGTAGAACTATGGATGGTTTAAATACATGATATATTTTCTTGAATTAATGGATAGGAATGGTATAATGTAGTAGTTATATATGATAATGAATGTTCCCTTGCCTATGATATTCTTTTGGGTAGTTTCCTTCTTGTAGCCATAGGTCTTGCAAGAGTATTAATTAAGAACTTTATACTTTGTTTCTAATATTAATGATGAGGATATGTATATATGGAAGTTTGTGTGTGCATTAATTATTTTGTAGGTATTTATCATAGGCATTCAAGGATTGGCATTGTGGTGCTACAATAGTCAAATCCAACCGTTGTTGCAAGATTTTTGCAAGAGAGAAAATTCAAATACTATTTCCTGTTGCATGTAGTGTGCATATGTAGTACCCTCAACATGCTATATTCTAAGAAGATTTATTCCTAATTAATGCTATTTTTGTTCTGAAACTTTATGAATCTATAACAATTCTCATTTATGGAGTGATCTTAGATTTAGGAGGTAGTTGTAGTTTTCCTTCAAATAAATGATAGTTGTAACTCTTTGGAGTTAGTCGAATTTCAAAATAGAACTATTGTCATAGTGATACTATTTTACTTTCAATCAAGTGTACTCATTTTCCATGAATGAATAGAATGCTTAGTTTGAGTTTTAATCTTTTATCTTGATTTTCCTTTCCATTCACTCATCCAAGGGGGCCCACTTGGTGATTGAATTTCTTTGTTAGAGTAGAATTCATTTTCATGGCTGTTTAGAAGTGAAGTAGAACTTTTTTATTCCTGCAACCACTAGTAACAGAACTAGTAGACTATTCCTACAACATAGGCAGTTAGAGTAACTCCTACCCATGATTACTTATTTTTCTAGAGTAATTCATTTACTGGTTTTTGAATAGTTTTCCTGAAGCTCAAAGCACTTTAATTTCATAGAGTAGTCATAATATTGAGAGAGTTTAAAGCATATACTTTGCGAATGCCATTCCAAGTTTACATTCCTGGTCGATAATTAAATGAGACTGAATAATCCATTTAGCAACCATTTACAGTGTCCAATCCTAAAATAGGCAATCCATTTCCATGGGTTTCTAATACCATTATTTCTCCAAGAAGATTATTTATAAAGACTATCTTAGGGGAGGTACAACCAAATCTTACATAACTTCAACTTCCAAAATCTGATTTAAATCCCAACATTCCTCTGCAAGTGATTTTGAGTCTTCATGGTGTCAAATCATGACATCTCCCTTAGGATACTCTTCGAAGGTGTACTTGGGAAATGGCATCTCCTCTGCTTTCAATTCACAATTTGGAATTCACTCTTGAGCCATCAAGTGTACTTTTGTGGCTTTAATGGAGTAAAATATAGTCCAAAACCTCACAAATTTACTCTCTTTTTGGGAGTCGATGGAGTAACTCTTGTCAGTGAATTTGAGCAAGTTGATTTATTCACTCTTCTGACATAGTGATGGGATGGCTTCTTGGCTAAAGATGATAGCTATAAATTATGTCACCTCTCATCTATCTCTTCAATTCAATTCCTAAATTTTATCCTCTCAGACTTTTGGGCAACTTTCTATTTTAGTTAGCTAACTTGGTGGAGACCTCCAACCGTCTTTCGACTGTGAGAGATTGGTGGAAAGTTCAATTTAGTGTTTGATGGTGGGCTGGTGTGCTTCATTGCTAATGTACAAAAGAGATGACAAAATTTTCCTCTTGGATGAGTACTAACTTGTAATGCCCAAAATAATCGGACAAAAACACAACCACAATTTTTTTTTGAACGATCCATAACATACACCTAGGTCAACAAGGTTGCACAAAAGCCCTTTGACGTGAAGCTTTGGAATCGAAAGATCGCTTGGGCGAGTCACCAAATGACACATAAGGGATCATGAGGCAAGAGTTGGCGTGCCTCCATCCACTACACCGTGGAAATCATTCAGGCGGCGTGGAAGGTTAAAGAAGTTTTAAAGGAATATCATATCCCTATGATTGTGTGACGTACTAGGATAATACATCTATCCCTAAGAATTCTCTAGGGATGATTTAATTCACTAAAGGCTAAATTGTTATTAGAAATAATAAATTAAATATTACTCTAACTAATATTCATATGACCGAAGTTTCCTTTTCTGATTAATAACCCTTAAGGAATAACTATTTCATTAATACCAAGGTTTATAATGTTAATTATTACATTGAATTAGCATCACTTAAACTTTATCATTTAAAATCTATGTAGAAATCAGATAAGGTTTACTATGAGAATATATCTTTTTCTTTGTCAAGAATAATAATAAATAAATTAAAGAGCATTAATGAATTTTTAAATTTTTTTTCAACTTAATAAATTCTTCGTTATAAAGATGAACTACTAATTCATAAATTAATAACTTAATTAAATGTTATTAATGATAAGTCATGACGAAGGAAAAATTAACCTTATTTATTTACTCAATTACTACTAACATAAAACCTTTACCAATTCCTAAAATTATTTCACCCATAAATAAATCACTATCTAAATAAATAAATGTTAACCTTTCAACTAATCCAATTTTCGCTAACAAAACGTAAGTATAATAACATTTCAACAGATTCAATAAAATGAGATATAATAACATTTCGACAATATAAATTTTTGCTAAGAAAAATAATAATACTGATACCACCCATACAATATTTAGATTCATAAGAGAACATAACTTCTTAAATCAATTAAATAATATTGAATGGGCCCTCCAAACCCTAATTCAAAATTAGGGTTTGGGGCCTTAATAAAACTTCTCCAAACCCTAAAAATCTCTCACTATTGTTTTCTTTCATCATTTTTTTTTGTGGGTGCAGATCTGAGATAGGATGAGGATGTGAAGCCAAAGCTGAATATCTCAAATATGAAAGAGGATAGCAGAGCAAGAGATCTCTTATATCATAAGAGAATCTCTCTCTTTTAATTCTGAAATATCTACCATGCTGGTACAAATGTGGGAAACATCTATTTTTGTTTTGGCAGCTAATTTGATGCAAATGGACCAGTTCTATTTATACAGATTGGTTACATCTTAATAAGGCAAATGTTTATTGAGCTACAGTTAAACTTTAATGGTGTTTTCCTGTAATCTCTATTGTATTAAATTGCTTTTTTTTATATATTTAATTCTAGCACTAATTTATAAAAAATGCATTACGTTGTTCAATGTGTATATTTTATTTTATTTGTTGTGGGCATTTTAACAGGTTTCAAACCCTAATGCATATATTTATAAAGTTTGCTGTGACGTTTTAATGGGTTTCAAACCCTAACGTCGCTAAGGGAGGCCAAAGCCACTGCCATGGCTAGCCACAACAGTGACTATAGTCACTACCCATGACCTAGGTCACGCCAGTGACATAGTCACTGCCGTGACTAGTCACGGCAGCGCCGCTGCCATGCGTGCCTGTGAAGTTTGATAAGGGCTTCGGCCCTAGTTTCAAATGCAATCCCCTTGTTTAATCACATGCAATGCGATTTTTATAAATCATATATATATATTATATGCTATGCAATGTTCATTGTGTAGTATATATATATATATATATATATATATATATATATATATATATATATATATATATATATTAGAATTCCAATACATTTTTTTTAAGCTACATAAATATTTTATGTAATATAGTATTATTTATTATATACTGTACAATTTTCATTGTATAATATATAATATATAATAATATATTATGTATAATTTCTATTTTATTAATTGTATAAACAATATTTCTAAAAAATATTGTAATATATATATATATATATATATATATATATATATATATATATACACCTATGACACAGTCACTACCGTGACTAGTCACGACAGCACCGCTGCCATGCGCGCCCACAGAGTTTGATAAGGGCTTCGGCCCTACTTTCAAATGCGATCCCCTTGTTTAATCATATGCAATGCGATTTTTATAAATCATATATATATATATATATATATATATATATATATATATATATATATATATATATATATATATATATTATATACTATGCAATGTTCATTGTGTAGTATATATATATATATATATATATATATATATATATATATATATATATATATATATATATATATATATATATATATATATATATATATATATATATATATATATATATATATATATATATATGTAGTATATATATATATATATATATATATATATATATATATATAATATTATATTATATTAGAATTCCAATACATTTTTTTAAGCTGCATAAATATTTTATGTAATATAGTATTATTTATTATATACTATACAATTTTCATTGTATAATATATATATTATTACATCATATAGGATAACAGATACAGAAAAGTGGCCTAATTTAATAAAGTTATATATATATTTCTTTTTAAAATATATAATAAATTATACATATCTTCATGTATAATATATTATATATAATACATTATAAGAAAAAACCTACAGAAAAAGGAACAAAGAACATTTGTCTCTATTATAAGGTATTTGTCAAAATATATTTTTCTGTAACAGTTGGCTTAATGGTTTAACTTAAACAGATTTCACATGTGCAACAGTATAAGAAGAGGGACATATTAAGTTTTTAAACAGTCTTTAGTAAATAAAATTTAGATCAGTTTTGTACACTTATGCATTTAATTTTCTTACCCTAGTTAAAGTTTCAGTTTGTCAAATTTCAAATATATCCTGAAAAGATATTCAAATTTCTAGCCTTAATACTGTTTCTGTCTATTGCATTTAGAAATGGCATAAGAACTTATAGGATTCAAAATTTCTCTTTTTTTTTATATATAGCAGAATATGAACATACCAAAAAAACATTCTGTTATGCTATAAGGAAATGTAAAATAAATCTTATTATCTACTTCACTGTATAAACCCATAAGCTTTAGGTATACTGGAAAACTACTAAATTTCTGCTAGGCCAAACATTTACTTATGCAAAAACTTTATACACAGAATATCAGTATCAATCTTTTACTGCATTAAGAAGCTCAACACAGGAACATAATATAATTTTCTTTTAAAGAACCAAATAAAGAACTACTTTAGCCTTACAATACATATTTATCTATTATTACAACATATGAGAAAATTTGTTCTAATAAATTGAATTAACAAGTAATTCTCAGTTGCAAGAAGTGGACAAATAAAATTTCTAGTCCATTACTAATCGTACAACAATTAAGCAAGAAATTGAATTTAAGATTCAAATCATAATTACAGAAATTCAGGATTATAAAGAGAACAAATGTATTTACTTGACATACTCTTAAGATAAATAACAATTAGAATAACCAGTACTAATTCCAGCTCTAAGAACTTTACAATTTTCTTTGTATAGTTTAACAAAAGTATAGAACATGATCTTTGAACCAGATACACCTTATAACAGACTTTCCAAAATTTCCAACTTAACTTTAAGCTTCAACCTTGGACTTCTTTCTTAAACAGGCTACCAAACCTGCAATTCACAAAGAATGTTTCTTTACATGGCCATGGAGGCTCACCTCCCAGCCTAGGTCATTACATGGCCACCCCCGAGCTTGGGGAAAAAAGTAAGATAGGATACACTCATGCAACACAAACATTAACATTTAATACAAATCTAGAAAATAAAATTTTACATTTTACTCCCTTCCCAAGTCTGCACAAAGGACTCTTACATAGAAATCCATTACAATGGGTGAAGGTGGAATCTTCCTTATGAAGTCACCTAAATTATAATAAACAACATTTGCAACATGTATTACTAGCCATCACAAAGCCCTTCCAACCCAAATAGCTTAAAACCAAGAGCAACAACAACACCCTTATGGCCCCCAAACACCCTTATTACCCCCAAACAACATAAGAAGGTTCACATGGTTTCCCATACAACCATGCACTCATACAAAAAGGAAATCCCAACTAAGGCCCTTCATCCCAAGCTCTCCTCAAATCCTCCCAAGGATGAGGAGTGAACTTGCACACCCATAACATGAACAATTCAAGAAAACAACAAGTTTGAAAGTAAGTTCACAAAAGAACCAACAATACAAGATTCACACAAGGAAATTCAATTTACAAAAAATTCACATAGTGCAATTCTCTCAAAACATTTTCAAGGTAATCACAAGTTAGAACCACCAACCTCCACCTAAACCAAGGTAAATGAAGAATTGTAGATGAGCTCCTCTTGGCTCCAAGCTTGCTATCCTCCCAAAGCTACTACATCAAACTCTCTAGATCTCCTCTTACTCTTTCTCAACTAACATAGACAAGAATCAACTAGAGTGTGTGTTTCTAAGTCTCTTTTTCCTCAAGACTTTCCTCAAAACATTCTTCTCTCATCTCCCTTCCCAGAAACTATTAGGTTTCTAGATCTAAGACAAAATGACACTTGCCCCTCTCTAAGGTTTGGGATGAATTTCCACATATGAAAACAAGAGATATCTTAGGGAACATTTCCATTTTCGTGCATCTCAAAAATGGCACATTAGGAGAGGCATATAGGTGGCCTAGGAAAGTGAAAAAAGAAGAATTAAGCCCCCCAACCCAAGTACTAACCTTGGGGCACTAAAATTCAACCTAAACCTCACCCTAGGACTCCACAAAACCACTCAAAATTCTTAATTAATCATGCATCCGAAAATAAAGTTTTGGTTTCAACAATTCTTGGTCCCTCAAACCACCTACCTAGCTTAGGAATGCTCAAGACTAATTAAGGAGAAGGTGGGGTCCATACTCCACTCAACATGCCACTTCATCAACATGGTGTCAAGTGACACCTCACTAAAACACACATCACAAACACATGTGGCATGCCTTGTGTGCAAAAACATTGATACATTTAGACAAAGATAAAAATTTACTTACAACATATATTACAAACATTGTTAACCATATACACATAGGTATCACGTTTATGAAAGAAATCATGATACGACAAGGTCGTACTCTTCTAGAGTCAACCTTGGTTTTCAACTGATTGCACTTAGATCCTATCTTGTTTCTCCGACTTACAACCATGGTCATGTCCCTGCATGCTCAAACTCAATGTCAGTACATTATAAAATCTTGCATCAATAATCATTTCAAAAATAAAGTAATAACATCTAAAGTAGACAAATACATATATATCATTCATAAAACATTACATATTCCACATAAGCATGTAATCCTAAACTTATCATAGAAACATGATTCCATCAATGATCATATTACTAAAAGATAGCATAACAAATGTTGAATCCATATATGACAGATAATCATGGTATCAAAATGAGCATGTATAAAGAGTACAATTACCGTGATCATCATAAAAATCTATAACAAACAACTCATAAGGTCTAGATGATAGCATATATAAACCAAAATAGATCAAATGTCTATACTCAAGGTATCATCCTGATGAATCAAATGTCAAAATGAAAGTCAAACTAGGATGGGTCGGGACAGGACCTCACATCCTCCCCCCCTAGGCATGAATTTCCTCCTGGAGTTCATCGAAAAGATGGGGGTACTGATTTCTCATTTGTGCTGTGTCCTACCATGAAGCTGTGACCTCATCATAGCAATCCCACTGGACCCTAACTTGGTCCAGCTCTCGACCTCGAAGGGTGATGGTCCTACGAGCTAGAATATGTATTTTCTCCAAAGCCAGCTATTTGTCTGACTCCACCTGTAAAGCATCCCAATCAATACTATGAGACTCATCGTATATATACTTCCTCAAAATAGACAAATGAAAGACATCTTGGATGTGCGACAAGCTAGGTGGAGAAGCTAAATGGTATGCTACTAGGCCTATCCTCTCCAAAATCTCAAAAGGTCTGACAAAGTGAGGGGCCAGCTTAGAACCCTTTCCAAAATAGATTGGGCTCTTATGTGGCTGAACTCTCAAAAAGACTCTATCACCTATCATGTACTCTTTGTCAATCCTCCTAGCATTTGCAGACTTCTTTTGTCGATCTTGGGCCTCTCTAAGACACTGCCTGATTAGATCTACCTACTACTCCATATCTTTGACCAACTCTAGACCAATGGAAACTCTGTCCTCTATCTTGTCCCAACTCAACGGTGTCTTCCAAGATCTGCCATACAAGGCCTGATATGGAGACATACCCAAAGATGAATGATGCCTATTATTATAGGAAAACTCTACTAAATGTAGGTACTCCTCCCACCTAACCTAATGATCCATCACATACATGTGTAACATGTCCTCTAACACTTGATTAACCCTCTCAGTCTAACCATCCATCTCTAGGAGATATGTTGTGCTGAAATTGAGCCTTTTGCCCAAAGCGGTCTGTAGCTCTCTCCAAAAAGATGAAGTAAAGAGTGAGTCCCTGTCTGATATGATCATGCGAGGAATGCCATGTAGTCTAACAATATCCCTAAAAAATACCTGTGCCACTGCAGGTGCTGTAAAAGTGGTATGTATGGGTGAGAAGTGGGCTACCTTAGTCAAACTATCCATTGTCACCATAATGGCATCATGGCAATGAGATGACATAGGAAGACCAACTATAAAATCCATAGATATAATGTCCCACTTCCACTTCGGTATCTCATGAGACTGCAGAAGTCCTCTTGGATGACGGTGTTCTACCTTAACCCACTGACACTCTAAGCATCTAGCCACTATCTCTGTAATATGTGTCCTCAAACCTGGCTAGTGATAAAGTTGTCTCAAATTTGCATATAAATTATTAACTCTGAGGTGCACTGCATAAGTAGCTCTATGAGCCTCAAGGATGATGAAATCCCACAATCCACTAGAAGAAGGTACATAAATGCATCCTCTATGATGGAGAAGGCCATCAGACTCAAGGGTATAATCTGTGAACTTCCCCTCTAGGGGTCTTTGATCTCGAACCATCTGTCTAACCTTTGAATAGAAGGCATCCTCCTATAAATGCTATAGTATGCGCCCTCTCAAGTCTATGCTAGTAGTCATAGCTAAGAGCTCATGACATCTCCTACTCAAGGAATCTACTACCAAATTCTCCTTAACCTTGATGTAGTAAATGTCAAAGTCATACTCGCATAGGAACTCCATCCATCTCCTCTATCTAGCATTGAGGTTCAGCTATGTGAATATATACTGGAGACTCTGATGATCTGAATGAAGCTCAAATCTATGGCCTAGCAAGAAATGTCACCATCTCATCAAGGCATGTACCACTGCTACTAGCTCAAGGTCATGGGTAGGATAATTAAGCTCATGAGTATTGAGCTTTCTAGACTCGTAGGCAATAGCCCAACCATCCTACATCAGTACAGCCCCAATCCCATCTAAAGATGCATCTGTGCATACCACAAAATCTACTGAAGGATTAGGTACTACAATTATAGGTGCACTAGTAAGAGCTCACTTGAGCTTCTAAAAAGCTCTCTCGCACCTCTCTATCCACTCAAACTTCTTCCCTTTCCTCTAAAGGGAAGTGATGGGATGGGCCACTCTAGAGAAACCCTCAACAAACCATCTGTAATAGCCTGCAAGGCCCATGAAGCTCCTGACCTCTGTCACACTAGTGGGTGCCGACCAATCCATAATCAGCCTAATCTTAGATGGGTCTACAGAGATCCCATCTCCTAATATCACATGGCCTAAATAGTGAACCTCTGTCCTAAAGAATGCACACTTCGACAAGCTGTCGAACAACTGATTATCCCTCAAGAACTGCAAAACCAGCCTCAAATGCTCCTTGTGCTCATGCTCATCTTGAGAGTATATCAATATGTCATCCAAAAATATCACCACAAATCTATCTAGGAATGAATGAAATACTCCATTCATGAGACTCATGAATACAGCTAGAGCATTTGTAAGTCCAAAAGGTACTACTGTGAACTTATAGTGTCCATATCATGTGTGGAAAGTTGTCTTGTGGATGTGCCTATCTACGATCCTCAACTGGTGATATCCCAACTTCAAGTCTATCTTCAAGAACACTCAGGGTCCCTGAAGCTAATCAAATAAGTCATCAATCCTAGGAAAGGGATACTGATTCTTGATGGTCACCTTGTTCAACTATCGGTAATCCATGCACAACCTAAGAGATCCATCCTTCTTCTTAATGAAGGTGATGGGTGCACCCCATGGAGATACACTAGGATGTCTGTGCCCTTTCTCCAAGAGCTCCTCTAGCTAAATCTTGAGCTCGTGTGTGGACATCTTATAGGGTGCTCTAGAAATAGGCTCTACTCCAAGTACAAGGTCAATATGAAGGTCCATTGCTCTAGGTGGTGGCATACCAGGTAACTGTGATGGAAATACATCTACAAACTCCTAAAGGATAGGGTGGTCATCAAGAGAAGTCTCCTTCTCTACGTCCTCCTCTCTGTCACTGATGGTGATAGCATATAATTGACATCCCTTTTGCATGCACCGCTTAAGATGCATAGTGGAAATCATACAAAGGGATACAGGTCTCTAAACTCCTGTAATAACTGAGGTCACCTCCTCATCATCTAAACACTCTACTGTCTTCTATATATAGTCCACCTTGGCTCTATGGGAATAGAGCCAATCCATACCGAGAACAACATCATATGATCCAAGTGGTGTGACATGAAGGTCAACTGAGGTGGTAAAGTCTCTAATCTACAACTGGCAACCCCTCACCATGGAACTAATAGATACCCTAGCACCTAAGGATAACTCAACCTCCCAACTAACATCCTGTCTAGCTGCCACTAGCCCGCAACGATCCACTATGAAAGGTGAAATAAAGGAGTCAGTGGCTCTAGAATCAAAAAGGATAGAAACACTACTACCTCCGATCATGCCTACAGCCTCAATGACTGTGGCATAGTGCTCAGTCTGGTGGTTATCAACCACCACAAAAACTCTATGTGCTCTACTCATGTCTCCTACAGTAGGTTTAGAGGCTTCCGCTCTCTAACTACCGGCTGAATGGCCTATAGGACAATCCCTAGCTATGTGCCCCATGGCACCACATGTGTAGCATGGTCCTCTAGTGTGCAACTGTATACCTTGAGGCTTAGACTGTTGTTGTCCTCCTATAGCACTGGACCCACCGAATCCTCCTCTAGAAGCCTGGGACTATCCCCTCTAATCTCGTTGAGATCTCTTTGAGTGCCACTGCTTGGGCTTAGAGCCCTGCTATCCCTGAGAAGATCTCTATCTCTAGTTTTGCTGAGACTGTTGTGGCTGCTGCTACTACTGAGGTGCCCTAGATGATCCTGATGAGTTCTTTTGGTTTCCCTTCCAATGGGACTTCTAGAAACTAGAAGACTGAGATGTGGCATTCCAGTTCTATGATTGGTCTCGGGCATCATGAGATCTGCTATGGATCTCCTTAGATACCATGGCTCTCTCCATAGTATCACGTAGATCTCCTATGGGTACCAACCACACTTTGTCAGCTATGGCATAGTTCAACCCCTTAATGAAGCAGTTGACCTAGAGCTTCTCATCCTTCATGTAGTCTACATAAGGAAGGAGCTCGAGAAACTTGTTCTTGTACTGGGCTACTGACATGCCTCTCTGCTGTAGGTCATGAAAATCATCGATGCGACACTATCTAAAATTCTCCAACATATATCAAGCTCAGAATCTCTCCAAGAAGATCTCCCATGTGAGGGTGTCCATGGTAAGGTGACACTTAACATCCTCTTGCTTCCACCAAGTAGAAGTGTTCGCTCTCAGCATGTGTACTGCAAAGCATGCCTTAAGGTTTCTCTCGTAAGGACGCAACCCAAAGCAACACTCAAGGCTTAAAAGCCAAGCCTCTGCCTCTGTCCCAGTGGTGGATCCCAAAAAGGGTGACGGTTGTAATCTGAAAAGATCTTTGATCATGTCCCCTATGTCATGAGGTGCTCTTGACACTACTACTGATGGTGGCTCTGGCATGTGCACCAACTCACCCTCATGAACTTCCTACTCTACTACTCATCTAGGAGGGGGACTCCTACTCTGCTCTCGGTTCCCGACCTACTGGACTCCCGGAGGTAATCTATCCATGATAATACCGGCTAGATTCTGTAAGGCATTAAGGATATCCTAATTGGGGTTAGGTGGTGGCAAAGGTGGAGACCTCCACTTGTCACCTAGCCTCTTGGCTACTTGCTCATCTCCCCCTACTTCCACACATCCGCCTCTGGGTATCCACCCACGTCGGTGAGAACTATGTGTGACTAGAGGCATCCTACACTTAGGACAAAACAATGGTAAGTTTGGCAAACGTAATGGGTCTAAAGGTTCCTAGAGTAGAAACTGTGCTCTGATACCAGAATGTAATGCCCAAAATAATCGAACAAAAATACAACCACAATTTTTTTTTTGAACAATCCAGAACATACACCTAGGTCAACAAGGTTGCACAAAAGCACTTCGATGCAAAGCTTTGGAATAGAAAGCTCACTTGGGCGAGTCAACAAATGACACATAAGGGATCATGAGGCAAGTGCTGGCGTGCCTCCATACACTGTAGAAATCATTCAGGTGACGAGGAAGGTTAAAGAAGTTTTAAAGGAATATCATATCCCTATGATTGTGTGGTGTACTAGGATAATACGTCTATCCCTAAGAATTCTCCAACAATAATTTAATTTGCTAAAGGATAAATTGTTATTAGAAATAATAAATTAAATATTACTCTAACTAATATTCATATGACCTAAGTTTCCTTTTCTGATTAATAACCATTAAGAAATAACTATTTCATTAATACCAAGGTTTATAATGTTAATTATTATATTGAATTAGCATCACTTAAACTTTATCATTTAAAATCCATGTAGAAATCAGATAAGGTTTACTATGAGAATATATCCTTTTCTTTGTCAAGAATAATAATAAATAAATTAAAGAGCATTAATGAATTTTTTAAATTTTTTTTTCAACTTAATAAATTCTTCGTTATAAAGATGAACTACTAATTCATAAATTAATAACTTAATTAAATGTTATTAATAATAAGTCATGACGAAGGAAAAATTAACCTTATTTATTTACTCAATTACTACTAACATAAAACCTTTACCAATTCCTAAAATTATTTCACCCATAAATAAATCACTATCTAAATAAATAAATGTTAACCTTTCAACTAATCCAATTTTCGCTAACAAAATGTAAGTATAATAACATTTCAACAGATTCAATAAAATGAGATATAATAACATTTCGACAATATAAATTTTTGCTAAGAAAAATAATAATACGGATACCACCCATACAATATTTAGATTCATAAGAGAACATAACTTCTTAAATCAATTAAATAATATTGAATGGGCCCTCCAAACCCTAATTCAAAATTAGGGTTTGGGGCCTTAATAAAACTTCTCCAAACCCTAAAAATCTCTCACTATTGTTTTCTTTCATCATATTTTTTTTGTGGGTGTAGATCTGAGATAGGATGAGGATGTGAAGCCAAAGCTGAATATCTCAAATATGAAAGAGGATAGCAGAGCAAGAGATCTCTTATATCATAAGAGAATCTCTCTCTTTTCATTTTGAAATATCTACCATGTTGGTACGAATGTGGGAAACATCTATTTTTGTTTTGGCAGCTGATTTGATGCAAATGGACCAATTCTATTTATACAGATTGGTTACATCTTAATAAGGAAAATGTTTATTTAGCTACAGTTTAACTTTAATGGCATTTTCTTGTAATCTCTGTTGTATTGCATTGCTTTTTTTATATATTTAATTCTAGCGCTAATTTATTAAAAATGCATTACGCTATTCAATGCGTATATTTTATTTTATTTGTTGTGGGCATTTTAACAAGTTTCAAACTCTAATGTGTATATTTATAAAGTTTGATGTGACGTTTTAATGGGTTTCAAAACCTAACATCACTAAGGGAGAACAAAGCCACTGCCGTGGCTAGCCATGATAGTGACTGTGGTCACTGCCCCCGACCTAGGTCGCGCCAGTGACACAGTCACTACCGTGACTAGTCACGGCTGCGCCACTGCCATGCGCGCTTGTGAAGTTTCATAAGGGCTTCGGCCCTAGTTTCAAATGTGATCCCCTTGTTTAATCATATGCAATGCGATTTTTATAAATCATATATATATATATATATATATTATATACTATGCAATGTTCATTGTGTACTATATAATATATATATAATATTATATTATATTAGAATTCCAATACATTTTTTTTAAGCTGCATAAATATTTTATGTAATATAATATTATTTATTATATACTATACAATTTTCATTGTATAGTATATAATATATAATAATATATTATGTATCATTTCTATTTTATTAATTGTATAAACAATATTTCTGAAAAATGTTGTAATATATATATATATATATATTATACATTTTTTTGTATAATATATAATATATATATTATTACATCATATAGGATAACAGATATAGAAAAGTGGCCTGATTTAATAAAGTTATATATATATATATATATATATATATATATATATATATATATATATATATATATATATATATATATTTCTTTTTAAAATATATAATAAATTATACATATCTTCATGTATAATATATTATATATAATACATTATAAAAAAAAACCTATAGAAAAAGGAACAGAGAACATTTGTCTCTATTATAAGGTACTTGTCAAAATATATATTTTTGTAACAGTTGGCTTAATGGTTTAACTTAAACAAATTTCACGTGTGCAACAGTATAAGGAGAGGGACATATTGAGTTTTTAAATAGTCTTTAGTAAATAAAATTTAGATCAGTTTTGTACACTTATGCATTTAATTTTCTTACCCTAGTTAAAGTTTCAGTTTGTCAAATTTCAAATATATCCTGAAAAGATATTCAAATTTCTAGCCTTAATACTGTTTTTGTCTATTGCATTCAGAAATGGCATAAGAACTTATAGGATTCAAAATTTCTCTTTTTTTTTTTTATATATAGCAGAATATGAACATACTAAAAAAAAATCTTGTTCTGCTGTAAGGAAATGTAAAATAAATCTTATTATCTACTTCACTGTATAAACCCATAAGCTTTAGATATACTGGAAAACTACTAAATTTCTGCTAGGCCAAACATTTACTTATGCAAAAACTTTATACACAGAATATCAGTATCAATCTTTTACTGCATTAAGAAGCTCAACACAGGAACATAATATAATTTTCTTTTAAAGAACCAAATAAAGAACTACTTTAGCCTTACAATACATATTTATCTATTATTACAACATATGAGAAAATCTATTCTAATAAACTGAATTAACAAGTAATTCTCAGTTGTAGGAAGTGGACAAATAAAATTTCCAGTCCATTACTAATCATACAACAATTAAGCAGGAAACTGAATTTAAGATTCAAATCATAATTACAGAAATTCAGGATTATAAAGAGAACAAATGTATTTACTTGACATACTCTTAAGATAAATAACAATTAGAATAACCAGTACTAATTTCCAGCTCTAAGAACTTTACAATTTTCTTTGTATAGTTTAACAAAAGTATAGAACATGATCTTTGAACCAGATACACCTTATAACAGACTTTCCAAAATTTCCAACTTAACTTTAAGCTTCAACCTTGGACTTCTTTCTTAAACAGGCTACCAAACCTGCAATTCACAAAGAATGTTTCTTTACATGGCCATGGAGGCTCACCTCCCAGCCTAGGCCATAACATGGCCACCCCTGAGCTTGGGGAAACAAGTAGGATAGGATACACTCATGCAACACAAACATATACATTTAATACAAATCTGGAAAATAGAATTTCACATCTTACTCCGTTCCCAAGTCTGCACAAAGGACTCTTACATAGAAATCCATTACAATGGGTGAAGGTGGAATCTTCCTTATGAAGTCACCTAACTTATAATAAACAACATTTGTAGCATGTATTACCAGCCATCACAAAGCCCTTCCAACCCAAGTAGCTTAAAACCAAGAGCAACAACAACACCCTTATGGCCCCCAAACACCCTTATGACCCCCAAATAGCATAAGGAGGTTCTCATGGTTGCCCATACAACCATGCACTCACACAAAAAAGAAATCCCAACTAAGGCCCTTCATCCCAAGCTCTCCTCAAATCCTCCCAAGGATGAGGAGTGAACTTGCACACCCATAACATGAACAATTCAAGAAAACAACAAGTTTGAAAGTAAAATCACAAAAGAACCAACAATACAAGATTCACACAAGGAAATTCAATTTACAAAAATTTCACATAGTGCAATTCTCTCAAAACATTTTCAAGGTAATCACAAGTTAGAACCACCAACCTCCTCCTAAACCAAGGTAAATGAAGAATTGTAGATGAGCTCCTCTTGGCTCCAAGCTTGCTATCCTCCCAAAGCTACTAGGTCAAACTCTCTAGATCTCCTCTTACTCCTTCTCAACTAACATAGACAAGAATCAACTAGAGTGTGTGTTTCTAAGTCTCTTTTTCCTCAAGACTTTCCTCAAAACATTCTTCTCTCATCTCCCTTCCCAGAAACTATTAGGTTTCTAGATCTAAGACAAAATGACACTTGCCCCTCTCTAAGGTTTGGGATGAATTTCCACATATGAAAACAAGAGATATCTTAGGGAACATTTCCATTTTCGTGCATCTCAAAAATGGCACATTAGGAGAGGCATATAGGTGGCCTAGGAAAGTGAAAAAAGAAGAATTAAGCCCCCCAACCCAAGTACTAACCTTGGGGCACTAAAATTCAACCTAAACCTCACCCTAGGACTCCACAAAACCACTCAAAATTCCCAATTAATCATGCATCCGAAAATAAAGTTTTGGTTTCAACAATTCTTGGTCCCTCAAACCACCTACCTAGCTTAGGAATCCTCAAGACTAACTAAGGAGAAGGTGGGGTCCATACTCCACTCAACATGCCACTTCATCAACATGGTGTCAAGTGACACCTCACTAAAACACACATCACAAACACATGTGGCATGCCTTGTGTGCAAAAACATTGATACATTTAGACAAAGATAAAAATTTACTTACAACATATATTACAAACATTGTTAACCATATACACACATGCATCACGTTTACGAAAGAAATCATGATACGACAAGGTCATACTCTTCTAGAGTTGACCTTGGTTTTCAACTGATTGCACTTAGATCCTATCTTGTTTCCCTGACTTATAACCATGGCCATGTCCCTATATGCTCAAACTCGATGTCAGTACATTATAAAATCTTGCATCAATAATCATTTCGAAAATAAAGTAATAACATCTAAACTAGACAAATACATATATATCATTCATAAAACATTACATATTCCACATAAGCATGTAATCCTAAACTTATCATAGAACCATGATTCCATCAATGATCATATTACTGAAAGATAGCATAACAAATGCAGAATCCATATATCGTAGATAATCATGGTATCAAAATGAGCATGTATAAAGAGTACGACTACCATGACCATCATAAAAATCTATAACAAACAACTCATAAGGTCCAGATGATAGCATATATAAACCAAAATAGATCAAATGTCTATACTCAAGGTATCATCCTAATGAATCAAATGTCAAAAGGAAAGTTGAACTAGGATGGGTCGGGATAGGACCTCACATAACTCCTTAGTTTTTTGGGTTTCTTTTCATTTCTCTGGAGTTAATTTGTTTTTCCACACTCTGCAAGTTTTTTTCTCAGTCTTGGCTAAGATGGATTCTCCTATAAAACTGAGTGCCATTGAGGAACATATAGCCTTTAATTCTCCCATTGATGCTGCCAAACTGACAAAAGTTTGCAAATTTTATATATGCGGTAAGGGAAATCGTGGGCACCAAATTTCTTTTCACTAATAATAGATTTAGGGTGAATTAGGATATATGTGTTGGATTTTTGGCCAACATTCTAATTGCTGGAGCTCACAAGAACTTGGCAGAAGAAATTTGTGAGTGCCTCTTCATGGACAGTTGTCTTTTAGGCCTCTACAAAGCCATTGTGGGCATTGATGAATATTTGACCACCTCCTTCCCATGGGACCTTCCTATAGTTATGTTTGCAAGTTCCCCCTTTCCTGGTTTGGGTGCTAAAACCAAACACAATTTCTATGGAGGCGCGCCCAGATGATTTTTCATTCTATGAGGTTGGGAATGAGAGTTTCAATTGCTCATATTATCAATGATGAAGAAGGGGCTCAAATTTATCACCAGATTCATGGGCATTAAAGAAGGAATGGACACTCCATAAGGAGATGAAGTAGATGAAGACTTGGATTGGGTCTTCTAGTATAGATATGATGAGAAATTAGATGGGCTTGGCAGTCTAGATTCATCAAACGCAGATGAGGAAGAGGAGGATGAGGAACAAGAGGAAGACAATGAAGCAATGGTTTTAGATGAGGAGGATGAAGAGGTTTCTACCGAGGGCAAGGAAGAGGATGAGGCTAACCAAAGGTATTCAGAGGAAGAGGATGAGGCTAACCCATGTCCATCAGTGGTAGGTTGTATAAATTGGAGATTGAAGGTGATTCTATGATTATTTTAAATGCTATGAAATCAGGGTCTACTCCAAACTGGCGCCTACAAGCAACATTAGAAGCTATTTTAATTTTGACAAGGAAATTTGAATCCATAACGATCAACCACATATTTCATGAAGGAAACATCAAGGCAGATGAGTTGGCCAACATAGCAGCTTGTGGAGTATTTATGAAGACTATCTCAAGGGAGGTCCAACCAAATCTTACATAACTTCAACTTCCAAAATCTGATTTAAATCTCAACATTCCTTTGCAAGAAATTTTGAGTCTTGATGTTGTCAAATCATGACATCCCTCTTAGGCTACTCTCTAGAGGTGTAGTTTGGAAATGACATCTCCTCTACTTTCAATTCACAATTTGAAATTCACTCTTGAGCCGTCAAGTGTACTTTGGTCATTCTGATGGAATAAAACATAGTCCAAAACCTGGTGAATTTACTCTCTTTTTGGGAGTCGACAAAGTAACTCTTGTTAGCGTATTTGAGCCAGTTGATTTCTTCATTATTTTGACATAGCATGGGATGGTTTCTTGGCTGAAGATGATAGTTGTACATTATGTTGCATCTCAGCTATCTCTTCAATTCGATCCCTAAATTTTATCCTCTTAGACTTTTGGGCAAGTATCTATTTTAGTTAGCTAAATTGGTGGAGACCTCCAACCATCTTTTCACCATAAGAGATTGGTGGAAAACTCAATGTTGTGTTTCACGGTGGGTTGGTGTGCTTCATTGCTAATGTACAAAAGATCTAGCAACTTTTTCCTCTTTGATGATTACTAACTTAGTTTTTTGAGTTCTTTTCATTTCTCTGGAGTTAAGTTTTTATTCCACACTCTACAAGCTTTTTTTCTCATTCTTGGCTAAGATGGATTCTCCTATAAAACTCAATGCCAATGTGGAACATATAGCTTTGATTCTCCCATTGATGCCACCAAACTGAAGGAAGTTTGAAAATTTCATCAAAGACTAGTTATATATGCAGTAAGGGAAATCTTGGGAATCGACTTTCTTTTCACTAATCATAGATTCAGGGTGAATTTAGATATATGTGTTGGATTTTTGGCCAACATTCTAGTTTCTAGAGCTCACAAGAACTTGGTAGAAGAAATTTGTGAGCACCTCTTTGTGGACAGTTATCTTTTAGGCCTCCTCAAAGCCATTGTGAGCATTGATGAAGATTTGACCACCTCCTTCCCGTGGGACCTTCCTATAGTTATGATTGTAGGTTCCCCCTTTCTTGGTTTGGGTTCTAACACATAACACAACTTCTACAGAGGTGCAACCAGGCACTTTTTTATTCTATGGGGTTGGGAATGGGAGTTTCAACTGCTCAGATTATCAATGATGAAGAAGGGGCTCAAATTTCTCACCAGATTCATGGGCATTAAAGAAGGAATGGACAATCCATACAGAGATGAACTAGATGAAGACTTGGATCTTGTCTCCCAGTATAGACATGATGAGAAATTAGATTGGCTTGGTAGTCCAAATTCATTAGATGTGGTTGAGGAAGAGGAGGACAAGGAAGAAGAGGAAGAAAATGAAGCAGTGGTTTTGGATGAGGAGGATGAAGAGGTCACTTTTGAGGGTGAGGAAGAGGATGAGGCTGACCAAAGATCTTTAGAGGAAGAATGTACCAACTAGGAGAGCTCCATTGGAGAGAAAAATGAGGGAGAAGACACTCATAGCTCCTCCATCAGTTGGGAAAATTACTCCACCTCCGCCTCTAATTAAGCAATGGTGCTAAGTTTCAAAGCTGTCCTTTTTGTCTTTTTAGTTTATAGTTTACCTTTTAATAGCTCATCTTATGTTTGTTGTATGAGCATTCTTGTAGGCTCTGAGCAAGACTCTTCAGTTTTTTGGTTGCTTCTAATACTTTACATGCAGATTCCTCTGCTTTTATTATATTAACTTTGATAACTTATTATTAATAGAATACTTCAGCTTCGGCCCCTTATTGATAACAAAAAATAACAATAGTTAAATCTAAATATCAATTCAAAAATACAAAAATTCAATTAGTAGAATTTTGAAAATCCACTCGTAAATCCTAGTTTTTCACTATAAGCACGAAAACATACTAAATTGGGTGCTCAAGATAAATCCTTAAGCATCATTATAAAATAATCTTTGTAGCCTTGCCTTGCCCACCCTTTAATTAGGAAATAAAATACTTTTATTCCCCATTATTTATGAAAATTACCATTTTTTTATTGCATCGTTTATGAAAATGATTATATCCTTCCCATTATGAATGATAATAATAAATTTTTAGCATGTGACCCAAAATCAGTCAATACACTATTGTACATGAAATCATGGTAGAGGATAAGAATTTATGACTATGACAGAGGTGATTGGATCCATTATTTGTTTAATATATCACATTGCAGAGCACTTCACAATATGAAAGGAAATAATGATGCAATATGATATTGACATGGAGCATAAGAATGAATAAAGTTTACAAATAGAATATTGAAAAGCAAGATATGCATTGGTAATTGATAATTAATTCATAAGAGCTCACTATGGTGTGAAGAAAGCTCCTATCAAGTGATCGTGAAGGCTACATAAAATGCCACAGCTCAAAACCTTTTGGTTGGTAATAATAGGTCATTGCTCAAAGAACCAAAAAATTAGGAAAACATGGAGATGAAGGTCATATGAAATACTAATAGGAAAACATGGAGACGAAGGTCATATGAAAGACTAAATTTAGATTATGAATTAGTAATATAGTTAAACTTTATAAACATATATTTATATTTAAATGTTGAACCTTTTTTTAGATCAATATTTTGGATCAAAACTATGATCCATCATAAGAATACAAGGAGAAAGAGGAGAGAATGAGAAATGGTAAATTGCACAACATAATTGATAAAATAGATGAATGGAGAGATGTGACATAAAACTAATAAAACATAAAGAAAAGTAAGAAAAATAAAAAATAATACAACTACAAAAAATGTTGAGAAAATAGAAAATGGAAAAGTTGAAGTGGTATAATACTAAAACATAAATTCTAAAATTAAAAATACAAGACTATAAATCTACCAAAAATATTGAAGTGCACAAAATTAGATATACATATATGTATATACAATTACATACATATGTAAAAGTATGCATAAAAAACATTCAACTCTATATTTATATACAAATATAAATCATTAAATTAGAATGTATATAAAAGAAACTACATAAATATGCTTAATAACACACAATTTTAAAAGCAAGTACTGCCACTATGGGGCACTTGTTTTATTTTACTATGAAATTTAGTGTATTTCTTATGATTGACTAATACATTTGAGGTCTTATAGACCACTTATTAAAGAATAAAGAGCATGGATAGCTTTCCTAGGAGTGTTTTAAGGATATTTAGTAAAAATTGTAGAAGATTTTTAGGATTTTTACTCAATTTTATGAATTCAATTTTATTACTTTATTTATTATTATTTAATTATTAAATATTTTGAAGGTTTTTTTAAATTTTAATTATTTTTCTATAATTTTTTTAAATAACATTTTTTACAATTTTTTTAACCAAAAGTCTAATGTGTAATTTATGTCATATTATATTAAGATAATATTGGTTATTTTTTGTTATATTATAAAATATTGAATAATTTTTAATTTATTTAAAAAAATATATTATATAAATTTAGATTTAATATAATAATATTACAATATTGTTATTGTGATTTCAATTGCATAATCTTTATGAAAAATAATTATTTGGCCTAAATAAATAACATTAAAATTAATTATAAGTAAAAAAAAAAATTAAATTATTACAATTTATATTTTATAATTATAAAATTTATAAAATATTATTATAACTATAATTATAATAATTTAATAATAATTTATAATTAAAAAATCACTTTACATATAAATTAAAATTAAAATTAAACTTACTTATAAAAATAAAGGCAAGTACACTACATAGCACTTGTTAAATTAGAGTAGATAACACATTTTGAGGAATCTACTTTTAAAAAATTATCTATTTTTATTGATGGTTCAAAAAGAATTATTTTTGAATATTGGTAAAAATATGTTTTGGGGGGACCCAAAACCCCTTACAAGGGAGTTAAAAAAGATAAGACGTTAAACCCACCAAAAAGAGATAGGGCCAAATAAACTAGCTCGTCAGCAAACCTGAACCCAACTACAAAACAAACCTAAAATTAGTAAACAAAAACTGACTCCCAGCAACAGAAACACAAAAAATACAAAAAATACAAAGCAAAGGAACTAGGAAAACTCTAGCAGAGTTGCCTCCATATCTTTTTTGACCTTTGACATCTTACTGATGGCCGCATTGAGATCTGAGAGCTCCAGAATCCTCTCCTAAATCTTATTCTTCTTGGAAGATTCGTTACACTTTCCTGGCCTAGTCTTATCCTCATCTTCTTCTTTGGTATCATCAATCTTGACAAGGGACCTGACGCTCAGCTCCTTCTTGATGTTATTATTGCAGCCAACCATAGCCCCCATAAATTGGTTGCTATCCATTAGAATCTTTTGAGGGTGGACTCCATTCTATTCACCTTATCTTGCAACAAGCCCATGTTCACATCATCCTTGCTCTACCCTGCTTTGTTCATCCATTCAAACCCATAATCCATCATCTCCTGAATATTGTCCACTTTATCAAAAAGGGATCTGAGGTTAATACTAGCTTTGGCCATTTGTAAAATGCCAAAAGGAGGATCAATTTTGTTCCCCAAGTCTTCCTTAAGGAGCTGAACATTTCTCTCCTGCATATTGACAGTCTTCAAAAAAGGGATAGTTATGGAGGAGGACAAAATATCCTTGTCCAGAATGGTCTCAGCATAGCTCACATCTTTATCCTTTTTATTTGACAACACCTCAGTGACAGCTTCATTGTATGGAGAAATCAGGTCATCATGGTCCACCGAACTGGCATAGTCGACTAGGATAGGGACTTTCT